>CM035102.1:30746678-31300496 GCA_020205505.1 Panax japonicus
TTCAGTTTCGCAAACTAGGCGATAACTCGGTCTCTGTATGTCGCAATCGAGTACCGTCAGTTGTAACAGCGTGTCTAATACCTACGCTGTGCTGTTGGTGTGGTTTGGTGGGTTCGGACGGACGATGAGGGTTTCGGGCTCTTTTTCGGCTTTTTGGCTAAGTGTGGTCAGTTTCGCAAACTAGCGATAACTCGGTCCTCGTACTGTCCGAGAATCGGAGTACCGTCAGTGTAACGCGTGTCGATACCTACGCGGTGTGTGTGTGTGTTTGCGTGGCGTTCGGACGGACGATGCGGGTTTTCGGGCTCTTTATTTCGGCTTTTTGGCTATAGTGTGGTTCAGTTCGCAAACTAGGCGATAACTCGGTCCTCGTATGTCGGAAATTCGTAGTAAGTACCGTCAGTTGTAACGCGTGTCGAATACCTACGCGGTGCTGTGTGTGTGTTTGCGTGGCTGTTCGGAACGGACGATGCGGGTTTCGGGCTCTTTTTCGGCTTTTTTGGCTAAGTGTGGTTCAGTTTCGCAAACTAGGCGATAACTCGGTCCTCGTATGTCGGAATCGAGTACCGTCAGTTGTAACGCGTGTCTAATACCTACGCGGTGCTGTGTGTGTGTTTGCGTGGCGTTCGGACGGACGATGCGGGTTTCGGGCTCTTTTTCGGCTTTTTGGCTAAGTGTGGTTCAGTTTCGCAAACTAGGCGATAACTCGGTCCTCGTATGTCGGAATCGAGTACCGTCAGTTGTAACGCGTGTCTAATACCTACGCGGTGCTGTGTGTGTGTTTGCGTGGCGTTCGGAAGGACGATGCGGGTTTCGGGCTATTTTTCGACTTTTTGGCTAAGTGTGGTTCAGTTTCGCAAACTAGGCGATAACTCGGTCCTCGTATGTCGGAATCGAGTACCGTCAGTTGTAACGCGTGTCTAATACCTACGCGGTGCTGTGTGTGTGTTTGCGTGGCGTTCGGAAGGACGATGCGGGTTACGGGCTCTTTTTCGGCTTTTTGGCTAAGTGTGGTTCAGTTTCGCAAACTAGGCGATAACTCGGTCCTTATATGCAGTAATCGAGTACCGTCAGTTGTAACGCTTGCCGAATACCTACGCGGTGCTGTGTATGTGTTTGCGTGGCGTTCGGACGGACGATGCGGGTTTCGGGCTCTTTTTCGGCTTTTTGGCTAAGTGTGGTTCAGTTTCGCAAACTAGGCGATAACTCGGTCTCCGTATGTCAGAATCGAGTACCGTCAGTTGTAACGCGTGCCGAATACCTACGCGGTGCTGTGTGTGTGTTTGCATGGCGTTCGGACGGATGATGCGGGTTTCGGGCTCTTTTTCGACTTTTTGGCTAAGTGTGGTTCAGTTTCGCAAACTAGGCGATAACTCGGTCTCCGTATGTCAGAATCGAGTACCGTCAGTTGTAACGCGTGTCTAATACCTACGCGGTGCTGTGTGTGTGTTTGGGTGGCGTTCGGACGGACGATGCGGGTTACGGGCTCTTTTTCGGCTTTTTAGCTAAGTGTGTTCCAGTTTCGCAAACTAGGCGATAACTCGGTCTCCGTATGTCAGAATCGAGTACCGTCAGTTGTAACGCATGCCGAATACCTACGCGGTGCTGTGTGTGTTTGCGTGGCGTTCGAACGGACGATGTGGGTTTCGGGCTCTTTTTCAGCCTTTTGGCTAAGTGTGGTTCAGTTTCGTAAACTAGGCGATAACTCGGTCTCCGTATGTCAGAATCGAGTACCGTCAGTTGTAACGCGTGTCTAATACCTACGCGGTGCTGTGTGTGTGTTTGGGTGGCGTTCAGACGGACGATGCGGGTTTCGGGCTCTTTTTCGGCTTTTTGGCTAAGTGTGGTTCAGTTTCGCAAACTAGGCGATAACTCGATATCCGTATGTCAGAATCGAGTACCGTCAGTTGTAACGCGTGTCTAATACCTACGCGGTGCTGTGTGTGTGTTTGCGTGGCATTCGGACGGACGATGCGGGTTTCGGGCTCTTTTTCGGCTTTTTGGCTAAGTGTGGTTCAGTTTCGCAAACTAGGCGATAACTCGGTCTCCGTATGTCGGAATTGAGTACCGTCAGTTGTAACGCGTGCCGAATACCTACGCGGTGCTGTGTGTGTGTTTGCGTGGCGTTCGGACGGACGATGCGGGTTTCGGGCTCTTTTTCGGCTTTTTGGCTAAGTGTGGTTCAGTTTCGCAAACTAGGCGATAACTCGGTTCTCGTATATCGGAATCGAGTACCGTTAGTTGTAACGCGTGTCTGATACCTACGCGGTGCTGTGTGTGTGTTTGCGTGGCGTTCGGACGGACGATGCGGGTTTGGGCTCTTTTTCGGCTTTTTGGCTAAGTGTGGTTCAGTTTCGCAAACTAGGCGATAACTCGGTCCTCGTATGTCGGAATCGAGTACCGTCAGTTGTAACGCGTGCCGAATACTTACGCGGTGCTGTGTGTGTGTTTGCGTGGTGTTCGGACGGACGATGCGAGTTTCGGGCTCTTTTTCGGCTTTTTGGCTAAGTGTGGTTCAGTTTCGCAAACTAGGCGATAACTCGGTCTCCGTATGTCAGAATCGAGTACCGTCAGTTGTAACGCGTGTCTAATACCTACGCAGTGCTGTGTGTGTGTTTGGGTGGCGTTCGGACGGACGATGCGGGTTTCGGGCTCTTTTTCGGCTTTTTGGCTAAGTGTGGTTCAGTTTCGCAAAATAGGCGATAACTCGATCTCCGTATGTCAGAATCGAGTACCGTCAGTTGTAACGCGTGTCTAATACCTACGCGGTGTTGTGTGTGTGTTTGCGTGGCGTTCGGACGGACGATGCGGGTTTCGGGCTCTTTTTCGGCTTTTTGGCTATGTGTGGTTCAGTTTCGCAAACTAGGCGATAACTCGGTCCTCGTATGTCGAAATCGAGTACCGTCAGTTGTAACGCGTGTCTAATACCTACGCGGTGCTGTGTGTGTGTTTGCGTGGCGTTCGGACGGACGATACGGGTTTCGGGCTATTTTTCGGCTTTTTGGCTAAGTGTGTTCAGTTTCGCAAACTAGGCGATAACTCGGTCCTCGTATGTCGGAATCGAGTACCGTCAGTTGTAACGCGTGTCTAATACCTACGCGGTGCTGTGTGTGTGTTTGCGTGGCGTTCGGAAGGACGATGCGGGTTTCGGGCTCTTTTTCGGCTTTTTGGCTAAGTGTGGTTCAGTTTCGCAAACTAGGCGATAACTCGGTCCTCGTATGTCGGAATCGAGTACCGTCAGTTGTAACGCGTGTCTAATACCTACGCGGTGCTGTGTGTGTGTTTGCGTGGCGTTCGGAAGGACGTTGCGGGTTTCGGGCTATTTTTCGACTTTTTGGCTAAGTGTGGTTCAGTTTCGCAAACTAGGCGATAACTCGGTCCTCGTATGTCGGAATCGAGTACCGTCAGTTGTAATGCGTGCCGAATACCTACGTGGTGCTGTGTGTGTGTTTGCATGGCGTTCGGATGGACGATGCGGGTTTCGGGCTCTTTTTCGGCTTTTTGGCTAAGTGTGGTTCAGTTTCGCAAACTAGGCGATAACTCGATCTCCGTATGTTGGAATCGAGTACCGTCAGTTGTAACGCGTGTCTAATACCTACGTGGTGCTGTGTGTGTGTTTGCGTGGCGTTCGGACGGACGATGCGTGTTTCAGGCTCTTTTTCGGCTTTTTGGCTAAGTGTGGTTCAGTTTCGCAAACTAGGCGATAACTCGGTCCTCGTATGTCGGAATCGAGTACCGTCAGTTGTAACGCGTGTTTAATACCTACGCGGTGCTGTGTGTGTGTTTGTATGGCGTTCGGATGGACGATGCGGGTTTCGGGCTCTTTTTCGGCTTTTTGGCTAAGTGTGGTTCAGTTTCGCAAACTAGGCGATAACTCGGTCCTCATATGTCGGAATCGAGTACCGTCAGTTGTAACGCGTGTCTAATACCTACGCGGTGCTGTGTGTGTGTTTACGTGGCGTTCGGAAGGACGATGCGGGTTACGGGCTCTTTTTCGGCTTTTTGGCTAAGTGTGGTTCAGTTTCGCAAACTAGGCGATAACTCGGTCCTCGTATGTCGTAATCGAGTACCGTCAGTTGTAACGCGTGCCGAATACCTACGCGGTGCTGTGTGTGTGTTTGCGTGGCGTTCGGACGGACGATGCGGGTTTTGGGCTCTTTTTCGGCTTTTTGGCTAAGTGTGGTTCAGTTTCGCAAACTAGGCGATAACTCGGTCTCCGTATGTCAGAATCTAGTACCGTCAGTTGTAACGCGTGTCGAATACCTACGCGGTACTGTGTGTGTTTGCGTGGCGTTTGGACGGACGATGCGGGTTTCGGGCTCTTTTTCGGCTTTTTGGCTAAGTGTGGTTCAGTTTCGCAAACTAGGCGATAACCCGGTCTCCGTATGTCAGAATCTAGTACCGTCAGTTGTAACGCGTGTCGAATACCTACGCGGTACTGTGTGTGTTTGCGTGGCATTTGGACGGACGATGCGGGTTTCGGGCTCTTTTTCGGCTTTTTGGCTAAGTGTGGTTCAGTTTCGCAAACTAGGCGATAACCCGGTCTCCGTATGTCAGAATCGAGTACCGTCAGTTGTAACGCGTGTCTAATACCTACGCAGTGCTGTGTGTGTGTTTGGGTGGCGTTCGGACCGACGATACGGGTTTCGGGCTCTTTTTCGGCTTTTTGGCTAAGTGTGGTTCAGTTTCGCAAACTAGGCTATAACTCGATCTCCGTATGTCAGAATCGAGTACCGTCAGTTGTAACGCGTGTCTAATACCTACGCGGTGCTGTGTGTGTGTTTGCGTGGCGTTCGGACGGACGATGCGGGCTTCGGGCTCTTTTTCGGCGTTTTGGCTATGTGTGGTTCAGTTTCGCAAACTAGGCGATAACTCGGTCCTCGTATGTCGAAATCGAGTACCGTCAGTTGTAACGCGTGTCTAATACCTACGCGGTGCTGTGTGTGTGTTTGCGTGGCGTTCGGACGGACGATACGGGTTTCGGGCTATTTTTCGGCTTTTTGGCTAAGTGTGTTCAGTTTCGCAAACTAGGCGATAACTCGGTCCTCGTATGTCGGAATCGAGTACCGTCAGTTGTAACGCGTGTCTAATACCTACGCGGTGCTGTGTGTGTGTTTGCGTGGCGTTCTGAAGGACGATGCGGGTTTCGAGCTCTTTTTCGGCTTTTTGGCTAAGTGTGGTTCAGTTTCGCAAACTAGGCGATAACTCGGTCCTCGTATGTCGGAATCGAGTACCGTCAGTTGTAACGCGTGCCGAATACCTACGCGGTGCTGTGTGTGTGTTTGCATGGCGTTCGGACGGACGATGCGGGTTTCGGGCTCTTTTTCGGCTTTTTGGCTAAGTGTGGTTCAGTTTCGCAAACTAGGCGATAACTCGGTCTCCGTATGTTGGAATCGAGTACCGTCAGTTGTAACGCGTGTCTAATACCTACGCGGTGCTGTGTGTGTGTTTGCGTGGCGTTCGGACGGACGATGCGGGTTTCAGGCTCTTTTTTGGCTTTTTGGCTAAGTGTGGTTCAGTTTCGCAAACTAGGCGATAACTCGGTCCTCGTATGTCGGAATCGAGTACCGTCAGTTGTAACGCGTGTTTATTACCTACGCGGTACTGTGTGTGTGTTTGCATGGCGTTCGGATGGACGATGCGGGTTTCGGGCTCTTTTTCGGCTTTTTGGCTAAGTGTGGTTCAGTTTCGCAAACTAGGCGATAACTCGGTCCTCGTATGTCGGAATCGAGTAACATCAGTTGTAATGCGTGCCGAATACCTACGTGGTGCTGTGTGTGTGTTTGCATGGCCGTTCGGATGGACGATGCGGGTTTCGGGCTCTTTTTTGGCTTTTTGGCTAAGTGTGGTTCAGTTTCGCAAACTAGGCGATAACTCGGTCCTTATATGTCGTAATCGAGTACCGTCAGTTGTAACGCTTGCCGAATACCTACGCGGTGCTGTGTGTGTGTTTGCGTGGCGTTCGGACGGACGATGCGGGTTTCGGGCTCTTTTTCGGCTTTTTGGCTAAGTGTGGTTCAATTTCGCAAACTAGGCGATAACTCGGTCTCCGTATGTCAGAATCGAGTACCGTCAGTTGTAACGCGTGCCGAATACCTACGCGGTGCTGTGTGTGTGTTTGCATGGCGTTCGGACGGATGATGCGGGTTTCGGGCTCTTTTTCGGCTTTTTGGCTAAGTGTGGTTCAGTTTCGCAAACTAGGCGATTACTCGATTCTCCGTATGTCAGAATCGAGTACCGTCAGTTGTAACGCGTGTCTAATACCTACGCGGTGCTGTGTGTGAGTTTGGGTGGCGTTCGGACGGACGATGCGGGTTTCGGGCTCTTTTTCGGCTTTTTAGCTAAGTGTGTTCCAGTTTCGCAAACTAGGCGATAACTCGGTCTCCGTATGTCAGAATCGAGTACCGTCAGTTGTAACGCATGCCGAATACCTACGCGGTGCTGTGTGTGTGTTTGCGTGGCGTTCGAACGGACGATGTGGGTTTCGGGCTCTTTTTCGGCTTTTTGGCTAAGTGTGGTTCAGTTTCGTAAACTAGGCGATAACTCGGTCTCCGTATGTCAGAATCGAGTACCGTCAGTTGTAACGCGTGTCTAATACCTACGCGGTGCTGTGTGTGTGTTTGGGTGGCGTTCAGACGGACGATGCGGGTTTCGGGCTCTTTTTCGGCTTTTTGGCTAAGTGTGGTTCAGTTTCGCAAACTAGGCGATAACTCGATATCCGTATGTCAGAATCGAGTACCGTCAGTGGTAACGCGTGTCTAATACCTACGCGGTGCTGTGTGTGTGTTTGCGTGGCGTTCGGACGGACGATGCGGGTTTCGGGCTCTTTTTCGGCTTTTTGGCTAAGTGTGGTTCAGTTTCGCAAACTAGGCGATAACTCGGTCTCCGTATGTCGGAATCGAGTACCGTCAGTTGTAACGCGTGCCGAATACCTACGCGGTGCTGTGTGTGTGTTTGCGTGGCGTTCGGACGGACGATGCGGGTTTCGGGCTCTTTTTCGGCTTTTTGGCTAAGTGTGGTTCAGTTTCGCAAACTAGGCGATAACTCGGTTCTCGTATATCGGAATCGAGTACCGTTAGTTGTAACGCGTGTCTGATACCTACGCGGTGCTGTGTGTGTGTTTGCGTGGCGTTCGGACGGACGATGCGGGTTTGGGCTCTTTTTCGGCTTTTTGGCTAAGTGTGGTTCAGTTTCGCAAACTAGGCGATAACTCGGTCCTCGTATGTCGGAATCGAGTACCGTCAGTTGTAACGCGTGCCGAATACTTACGCGGTGCTGTGTGTGTGTTTGCGTGGTGTTCGGACGGACGATGCGGGTTTCGGGCTCTTTTTCGGCTTTTTGGCTAAGTGTGGTTCAGTTTAGCAAACTAGGCGATAACTCGGTCCTCGTATGTCGGAATCGAGTACCGTTAGTTGTAACGCGTGTCTAATACCTACGCGGTGCTGTGTGTGTGTTTGCGTGGCGTTCGGAAGGACGATGCGGGTTTCGGGCTCTTTTTCGGCTTTTTGGCTAAGTGTTGTTCAGTTTCGCAAACTAGGCGATAACTCGGTCCTCGTATGTCAGAATCGAGTACCGTCAGTTGTAACGCGTGCCGAATACCTACGCGGTGCTGTGTGTGTGTTTGCGTGGCGTTCGGACGGACGATGCGGGTTTCGGGCTCTTTTTCGGCTTTTTGGCTAAGTGTGGTTCAGTTTCGCAAACTAGGCGATAACTCGGTCTTCGTATGTTGGAATCGAGTACCGTCAGTTGTAACGCGTGTCTAATACCTACGCGGTGCTGTGTGTGTGTTTACTTGGCGTTCGGACTGACGATGCGGGTTTCAGGCTCTTTTTCGACTTTTTGGCTAAGTGTGGTTCAGTTTCGCAAATTAGGCGATAACTCGGTCCTCGTATTTCGGAATCGAGTACCGTCAGTTGTAACGCATGTTTAATACCTACGCGGTGCTGTGTGTGTGTTTGCATGGCGTTCGGATGGACGATGCGGGTTTCGGACTCTTTTTCGGCTTTTTGGCTATGTGTGGTTCAGTTTCGCAAACTAGGCGATAACTCGGTCCTCGTATGTCGGAATCGAGTACCGTCAGTTGTAACGCGTTTCTAATACCTACGCGGTGCTGTGTGTGTGTTTACGTGGCGTTCGGAAGGACGATGCGGGTTTCGGGCTCTTTTTCGGCTTTTTGGCTAAGTGTGGTTCAGTTTCGCAAACTAGGCGATAACTCGGTCCTCGTATGTCGTAATCGAGTACCGTCAGTTGTAACGCGTGCCAAATACCTACGCGGTGCTGTGTGTGTGTTTGCGTTGCGTTCGGACGGACGATGCGGGTTTCGAGCTCTTTTTCGGCTTTTTTGGCTAAGTGTGGTTCAGTTTCGCAAACTAGGCGATAACTCGGTCTCCGTATGTCAGAATCGAGTACCGGTAGTTGTAACGCGTGCCGAATACCTACGCGGTGCTGTGTGTGTGTTTGCGTTGCGTTCGGACAGACGATGCGGATTTCGGGCTCTTTTTCGGCTTTTTGGCTAATTGTGGTTCAGTTTCGCAAACTAGGCGATAACTCAGTCTCTGTAGGTCAGAATCGAGTACCGTCAGTTGTAATGCGTGTCTAATACCTACGCGGTGCTGTGTGTGTGTTTGCGTGGCGTTCGGACGGACGATGCGAGTTTCGGGCTCTTTTTCGGCTTTTTGGCTAAGTGTGGTTCAGTTTCGCAAACTAGGCGATAACTCGGTTCTCGTATGTCGGAATCGAGTACCGTTAGTTGTAACACGTGTCTGATACCTACGCGGTGCGGTGTATGTGTTTGCGTGGCGTTCGGACGGACGATGCGGGTTTCGGGCTCTTTTTCGGCTTTTTGGCTAAGTGTGGTTCAGTTTCGCAAACTAGGCGATAACTCGGTCCTCGTATGTCGGAATCGAGTACCGTCAGTTGTAACGCGTGCCGAATACCTACGCGGTGCTGTGTGTGTGTTTGCGTGGTGTTCGGACGGACGATGCGGGTTTCGGGCTCTTTTTCGGCTTTTTGACTAAGTGTGGTTCAGTTTCGCAAACTAGGCGATAACTCGGTCTCCGGATGTCGGAATCGAGTACCGTCAGTTGTAACGCGTGCTGAATACCTAGGCGGTGCTGTGTGTGTGTTTGCATGGCGTTCCGACGGACGATGCGGGTTTCGGGCTCTTTTTCGGCTTTTTGGCTAAGTGTGGTTCAGTTTCGCAAACTAGGTGATAACTCAATCTCCGTATGTCAGAATCGAGTACCGTCAGTTGTAACGCGTGTCTAATAACTACACGGTGCTGTGTGTGTATTTGCGTGGCGTTCTGTGTGTGTATAATGGTGTTAGGGTTTTATCTTATGTTTATCTAAGCAATACAATTACAAATTACATAAATTAAATAAGGAAATACATAATTTAATTATTTTTACCTGTCGAATATGTGGTGGGAAGATGTTGGCCAAGACAACTGCACACACGCGGATGGCCTCCTCCTGTACTACACCCATGAGATCGTCAACGGCAGCTGTAGGATCGATAGAGCCGTGGACAACCTCCTGAGCCAGCTGATAGATCCGTTCGCGTGATGGTGCGCCTGACTGCACAACACCGCTTGACATGCACTCCTCTATGATCCGCTGGAAGAAGTCGTCGGATAATGAAGGGCCGGCGCCCGATCCACTCGCACCACTACCTCTAGTGGGTGGGCGTCGTCGAGATCTCGCAGCAGGGACTAGGGTGTAAGCTGGGACATGGGGAATGCCCACAACTCTACCCTTCTTCGGTCCCCCTGTAGCCTGCAGCCAGTCCTCTATCTCCTCGTCTGCACGCGTAGACTCGTCTACTGGAGTGTCACCTCTCTGGCTGCTCCGGGCCACTGCAAGATCTTCGAACCGTCGCTGACAAAAAACACAGTAGTGGATGGGATGTTACACAAAGTATAAAATGAAATAATATAAAAGAATATCTGAATTTTAAATACATATTAAATAAGAGAATTAAATAACTTACAGCAATGCGTTCTGCCTCAGGTGAGATATAACCATCGTCACCTTTCTTTTGGTGGGCGTGCCACCAAAACTCCAAGCGGGAGGGTGCATGCTTTAAACTCACCTCAAGTCTCTCCCGGTATAGGTCGTACGACTGAGACCCAGTGCAGTGTGGGATACGACTCTGCTGTCGGGCAGCTAAAAGCTGTGCCGACATCTTCTTGAAGGCCTCGTCGTCCCAAATGCTGCACATCTGGTCCCACACTGCAGCAGATATGAAATCTGGTCGGACATCCTTAAGTGTCTGTCCATCAGCCATCTTCGTCTGAGCCTTTTTCTTCCAATCGTAGACCCACTTGTGCCAATTCATCTCTAGGTATCTGTGCAGAACAGTCATGCCATGGGCTTCCTGCCCGTCCTCAAAACGATAATATCTCTGCACATTACACATTAAGAAGTTTAGTAGACAACATAAATCAAAGAGATTACATAAATCAAAGAGGTAACATCAATATTCAAATGTCTAATAAAACTAGCATATGAATGATTGACATCCTACCTTAAATTCAGCAATAATCAACTGACGTGTACGATCATCCACATCTGCCTACCTCATCCACAGGCTTGAGAATCAGTTGCGGACGATCCCAAGCAACGTGTTCCTTGGCGTGGCGTCAAGGATACTACAGTTGAAGGAGTCTTAACACTCCGCGCGTAGTACACCTGTGTCGCTTGACTTGCTAAAATAAAAGGCTCGTCCATACCACTCATCAGTCTTAGTTTTGACTTAACATTAATAGTCACCCGTCCTGATTTTTTATCTACTTTAACTCCATTCTGAACATCAAACCAATGACATTTGAAGCAGACTAATTCTTTATGACCCCAATATTTGAGAACGACAACTTCTAGAAATCTTCCATACCAGTCATCCCAAATGTTATCGTAGCAGCTACCTTTCACCACAACACCAGAATCAGCAGAAGCGACTTCCCCAATATCGCAACACTTAAATCTGTAACCGTTGACAATGCAACATGTATAAGTATCTACAGATCTTTCGGGGCCGTCGGCTATAAGCTTTAGTCGATTGTCAGCTAACTCATCTGCGAGGACCTAATGTACATTAACACAACATATTCTAAAGTTAATTACGCCATAAGAATAAGTCTATGGTGGTAGATTCATTGAACGTTTAAAGGTTAGACTTACATGATCCTTAAACCATTGCACAAATTCTCCATTTCTCAAATTTTGCAAATCCTCGTCCGATATACTCGGATTCGCTTCACGTACTTCAACATCATATTGACTGCACAACAGTTATATACTCAATGTGTTTGGAAAGGAACTTGACACAATTACACCAGACATATATAGTTATGACTACTTACTTAATGTATGGCGCTACTTCATTCATGTTGACAAGTTCATACAATGTGGCAGCTGCATACTCACTATCGGTCAAGAATCGCCTTTTTTTACCGCCGAATGGGCGTACAGGATGACTAAAGGCAGTTAATTCTCCATTTTCCTCGTGCGCAACAGCCTGATTCTGACGTAAGCGATTGTGCTTCGTATGAACATTCGGCTCAAAGTACAACGAGCAAAAATTAACAAGTTCCTCCATAACATAACTTTCAGCAATTGACCCCTCTACACGGGCTCTATTCTTCACCTTTTGCTTTAGACGTCGCATATACCTATATGATATATAGATTAACAAAAAAATAATGAACATTTTACCGTATTAAAAACATTAATGTCATTACCTCTCAAATGGATACATCCATCTATATTGTACGGGACCGCCAACTTAGCTTCGTATGGCAAGTGAATAGGTAAATGCTCCATTGAATTAAAAAACGATGGAGGGAAGATCATTTCTAACTTGCACATTATTTCCACTATCTGCATCTCCATTTTACCTATGTCTTTGACCTGAAGCTTCGTCAAGCATAGATCTCTGAAGAAATTAGAAAGCTCTGTCAGTGCTTTAACCACACGTTTCGGTAACAAGTCGATAAATGCCACAGGGATCAGCTTCTGCATGAATACGTGACAATCATGACTTTTGAGACCCCGAAACTTCAGCTCTTCAACTTTACAACACCTTGCTATATTCGAAGAATATCCATCTGGGAGCTTCAGTCCACTAATCCAATTACATATCAATATCAACTGTTCCCTGGTCAAAGTATATTCAGCTTTAGGCGTTACCGTCTTACTACCCTCCTGATACAGCCACAAATCTTCCCTAATGTTCATTTCTACCAAATCAAGCCTCGACTTATTGTTGTCCTTTGTTCTACCAGTGGCATCTATGACTGTATAAAAAATATTATCAAATACGTTCTTCTCAGTATGCATCGGATCTAAACAATGACGGATGCAGAGTGTAGCCCAATAAGGCAGGTCAAAGAACATGGATCTGTGTGTCCAGTTGTGAACCTTACCGTAACCGTAAGCTCGCTCTAATCTGTGATTCTTCCCTGGAGGTGGAAACTTCAAATGACTAATCCAACTCAACACTGCTGACCCAGAAAGACGGCCAGGTACTTGACGTTTCTCTGTTTTTCGATTGAATTGTCTACTCATCCGTCGATAACGATGTTCAATCGGCAAAAACTGTCTGGATGTTGCGAAGAAACTCATTTTCCCCCCATGTTTGAGCCGCACAGCTTTAACTGACCCCATGCACACGGGACATGATAAGCCCCCATGAGTCGACCATCCACTGATCATTCCTAACGCCGGGAAGTCATTTATTGTCCACAATAAAGCTGCCCTCATGTCAAAGTTCTGCTTAAGAGATACATCATAAGTTTGAACCCCCTTTCCCACAACATCTTCAACTCATCAACTAACGGCCTGAGGTATACATTGATGTCTTTACTCGGACTATTATCACCCGGAATCAGTAAAGGCATGAACATGTAGGGATCTTTCATGTACATCGAAGGCGGGAGGTTATACACCACAATAATCACCGGCCAAGTTGAGTAGGGCTTTGTGTAAGGCCCGTTAAACCGATTAAACCCATCCGTAGCAAGTCCAAGCCTAACATTGCGAACCTCTTCAACAAACGAGGGGTGTTTGTTATCAAAATTTTTCCGCTCAAGCCCATCTGTCGGGTGCGTCAGTTGACCTTCGACTATGTCCCGTGTAGAGTGCCACCTCATATCCTCGGCGGTATGTATTGACATGAACAACCGCTGAAGCCTCGGGGCAATGGGAAAGTAACGTAAGATCTTTCTCGGCACGTCTTTTCCCTTTTTCTTGCGTTGTTCACAGTATCTACTTGTACCACAAATATCACACGACCTCTTATCTTTATTGACATCACCGTAATACAACATACAGTCATTCTCACAAGCATCAATCTTCTCATACCCTAGATTGAGCCTTTTGACCATTTTCTTCACATCATAGTACGACTCCGGTAACTTATTGCCTGCAGGTAAACACTCCTTCACAATGCTTAACAGTTCATTAAAACCTCTCTTGCTACAGTCATGCTCATTCTTGAAGTGTAAAAACTTAGTCACAGCAGATAAGACGGTGTGTTTTTCGTGCCCGTCATACAGTGGTGTAGCTGCTTCATGCAATAACTCATAGAAACCCTTAGCCCTATCATTCGGCTCTTGCTCGATGCTACTGCCATCCCTGTCTGTATTCCACTGAAAGTACGAACCAGCAGCTTCGACTATCATGTTAGTACAGTCAAAGTTTTTGTCACCTCTGGATTCCGGTTCTGATTCATGTTCATCCAACCAGGTTTCCCCTATGATAGATCCATGTCGTATAACCCTGCTTGAATCTATACGCAAATAAGTCACACATGACATCACTCCTTTCCTTCCACACTTCATTCACACACCTCTTACAAGGACATCTGATCTCACCGCCGCTGACTTGCTCAAACGCGAAGTTGAGAAACTGTTCAACCCCACTACGATACTCAGAGCTAAGCCCATTCCTATCCGTGGCTACCCTATGTTCCATCTAACTTCGATCAACAGACATCTCGGACAACTGTCTGCTATATATATGGAAAGTTAGACAAACACAATCAAGTCTCCAAGTTAATTTATATGCAAGCTTATGAGTTTCCTAACTTCATCTCCCACTCTAACGGGCCAGGCTTCTATCCCATTCCCGGATGTGTCGCCTCACTGATGTCAACAACTTGAACACATCTTTACATTTTTCAGAATTTTCGGCAGCACCTCCCCATGATCTTCAAGTACACGAAATAGACTAACACATCGTAGTCTAAATATGCACCCGAAGAACATCAAGAGATATATACTGACCGAAAATTCAAAAAATATAAAGACGTGCTCAAGTCGTTAACACCGACCTAAGTGAGATCGAAACATACAAGAACAGTCCCAAAACGGGGACTATTTGAGATTCACTCCTACTAAGTGAATCTCAAACGGGTTTCTAAGCTTCCTAAACTATATGAAAATATGCACATGTGAAAGTAAGGATTATTTTTGTATAACAAAAAGAATACTAGCTTTTTATCAGGTCACAAACTATTAATACAATAAAAAATTATTAAAAAGAGGCATATGAAACTTTTTTTTGTTGGTAAAATTAGGATATTGACCAATTTATTAAAAATAATAATAAGCACAGTTCAGTCATTAACTCGCATGATTCTCACAAGTCACATTAACAAAAGCAAGAACAAAGTAGTCACACAAACCTAAAATGGAAAGAAAAAATGTTACAAAGATTGCACATCTATGATTAGTAATATTTTATAGTTAGGGTTCAATACTTGCCTTTCCTTCCCAACCTTCCTTGAAATGTATGTGTTCATAATAGTCTATGAAAATAAAAATAAAATTGACAATTAGGGTCATTGTTTAAACCAATACAATTAGCTATAAATTTTGACAGTACTCTCATTGATACACCAGCAATACACTAATTATTATATTTGTAATCTTTAGTAATCAAGTGTTTCCTTTCACACAACCATATATTTCCAATTTGAACTTTTTTAAAACCCACCCCACCCCACCCCACCCCACCCCACCCCACCACAACAATTTATACACTGCAATAAATATACATTTATACACTATCTCTAAGCTCAACATATTACTATCAATGAAGTTTAAGAAATTTATACACTGCAATATATAGTACACTGCAATATAGTTGGATATTTGTACACATTAAAATTTCCATGTAAACTTGCAAATATTTGAAATAGTAATACACTGCAATTGATATTTGGGGAAAATATAGTGAAATTGTAGAAGAAGGGATTTAGGTTATATTTGGGGGAATTGGGAATACTTACTTGCAGTACTCGAGAGTGACAACAGGGGGAGAGAGGGCGGCGACGGCAAGAGAGGAAGGCGACGACAGGAGAGGACGCCGACTGCTAGAGAGGACGGCGACGGTCAGTGGGCGACGGCAATAGAGAAGAAAATGACGCGAGGAAGAAGGGGGAAAGAAGAAAGCAGAAATGAAAAAAAATTACGGTACTATAATTAAATCTAAGCTCATTCTCGACGGCAAGCAATACCAACGGCATACGCCGTCGCCTATACCCTTTTCCCACGCCCGCGAAAAATTCCCACCAAATTTAAACCTGGTGGGAGGTCATTAGCGACGGGCCTCATTGGTGACGGCTACGCCGTCGATAATGATAGTATTAGCGACGGCAGTATGCCCGTCGCTAATGATGCCGTCGCCTATGAGCTGTTTTTTTGTAGTGCATGCTGCAAATGTAATGCAGCATGATGCGATGTTATGCTAAGTATTGTTTGATGGAATGGTTTCCAAATGGGATGTGATAACTACCTTCTCCCACAACTTCTGTTGGGGGATCTTTATAACAGATTCCATCATCAGTCCTCCCTGATCAGGATGGTTTTTCGTGGTCGGTATCATCAGGTTTCTCTAACGCTTCACTGGATTTATCACCAACAGTTTGTGATGTTAGGGATGCCTGACCCTTGTTGAAGTAACTTTTAACTATTTGCATTATCGGACCACCTCCAATGCTTCATTGGAGTTATTGCCAATGACTGGTAATATTAGGTCTGCTTGATCCTCATTAAAATAGCTTTCAACGGCTTAGGATGTCTAAAATCGCCACTGGGGATGTATTTCTGACGAGATGTATGCTTTTGATTGTCATTACAACACCATGTTGATGGCATCGGACCTTCGCAATGTATTGACAAGGGTTGCTTTCAATAGCTTTTATCATCAGCTTCTTAAACCCTGTATCCGGGCGAATACCAATGATTGATACGTAGACCTGCAGTTTGGTCTCTGAAATTAGGATTTTAGGCATTTCTTCTTAATAGCGTAGCATCTTTTTTCCTATGTTGACTTTTTAGCATTTGGGACCTCCTTTGCAACTCAAATTTGATCGATTTGGAGGGGTGGGGACCACCCAAGGTAGCCGCAGGTAGACCCACGGCCATCTGTGTGTTATATTTCACCTCCCATCCCTTTTAAAAGTTATTTTCAAGTTGAAGACGCACAATAAATATGAGATTTCTTCTTCAGATCTACTGAGTTCGAGCTATTTTCTGCAAAGTCCATCACCATACAATCGTTCTACACTATCCTGGTAACATTTACATGTTTTCTTTTCCATTTTTGACCGTTGGAAAGTGAGATATCATATAAAATGCTTCAAAATATATAGTAGTGAATATGCATGCTCATATAACTTGATAAAAAATTATTTAACGTAATAAATGTTAGTATTTTACCATGCTGAACGTATTGATGTGAAAAAAATGACTTTTGAAACAGTCAATTTGGCACATTTTTTGCTATTTTTCACCCTATTTGAGGATAAATGAGCAAAGGTTTTAAAGCAAATTAATCCTGGTAATTAGGCTACACTTATAGATATAACTTTGATGTTTTTTCATGCATATAAGACGTTTATAAATTTGAGCTGGTGTGTTACTGAATGGCCACCTAGTCATGCCTACGTGCATGTGGATAATCTTTTTTACAAAGGAGACTTTGGAAAAAAAATATCACGAGTCTAGGCAATGAATGATCATGCAATTTTAACTCTACTGCAAATGTATGTTAAAGTAATGCATGCATGCATATAGCTATGAACTAAATTTAATGAGCTCCAGGTTAGAATTTATCACACCCTTTCTGAGGAGATTTGGAGACTTTTGTCAAGATATATGGATCCAGACTAGCCAAGTAGCTCCCGTAGGACCTCTTTAGGTGTGAGGATGAAAGCTTCAGATGTTCCTCAGCCTCGCCTAGCCCAACAGCCTCGTCTAGCCCAACAGCCTTGTTGGTTGATTGAGTAAGTGATTCGTCCTATCTGGGTTGAGAGACCGAATGTTAAGGATGAGGAGGAGGATGTACCCATTACGGATCCTGCTCCTTCTTCTTCCATTCCTCGCAGGGAGCTTTCAGCTATAAATGTGATGATTTTAGAGCTTCTGGATGATTTAAGTCATCACCCCTCAATTTATTCATAAAAATGAGGTAATAGCAGTGTTGATCTTCCTTTTTCCCATTTTGTGGGGGCAAGGGTTCTTATATAGATTTGCACTTTGATGGAGGTTCCTAGCTTTACATATCCTAGAGGGAACTGGTTTAGCATACATTATTTGTACCAGACTCTTCATCCATAGTACTGAGAGATTGTGCATGCCTGGGGCTTTGAGGCTTACTTTTCCATCCTCCCCCGTCGTTATCCCTACGGTTATCTCTGGGCTTTATCTGAGCGCTGGTTTCACCAGACCCAGTCTCTCCATTTGTTAGATTGTGAGGTGATGATGACACAGATGGATTGAGGATTCATCACTAGGATGGAGTTTTTCGGGGCACCAGTGCCTTTGGTGGCTGACATTTCTCCTACTACTATTAGATCCTTGTTGGGAGTCCTGACTACAACTCTCAAGGGTCGGACAGTCCATTCTGGTCCCTTGAGTGTGGATGCCATGAGTGAGGCTTTTACTAAGACATTTCTCGATGATCGGAGGGTTAGAGATCCCATCATTTGGCGATTATTTTTTATCATCCTTTTGGGTTATTTCCTGGTTGATAACTCTTCGATGTTGTCATTCGCTTTATTCAGCGCCACTCGAGAGGTGGACCTATCGGAGAGTTTGATTGGAGTTCCTACACCTTTGCCTACTTCCTCAAGGGAATGCACCTACACTCAGAGGGCGCGACGGAGGCTTGGTTAGGGTCCTACCCATTCCTGTTGGTGAGCATTTTTCCTTTTGGTTTCCTTTGTTCATGTTGCCAGTTTGATTGATCATAGATATTTGATCTTTATAATCAAAGTTATAGGCCTACGAGAGGCTCCCATGTCTTCGTCCCATTAGCCTGTTAGGTTTGGATGCCTATCCACGAGGATGATGATGGAATTTCTTCACTTTGGTGGAGGTTCCTATTGCTGAGGGTTTCACCCATTCCCGCCTATAATTGGAGTTGTTGACCACAGAGGTCATTACATAGGTTTCTTACTATGAGGACCACTTAACAGTTACCTTCGAGGGTGGTTTCTCGACTGGTATCGAGTATATATTGTCTACCCATTGGATTCCTCTCCTTACTGAAGGAGGTTGGGAGCTCTATTTAGGAGAGTGTGCCATTAAGAGCACTACAAGAGAGATATGTATTCCGATCTTTCCTCTTGTCAGGCGTCATTGGCCTTTGTCGCAGCCGATCACTGAGATCTGATTGATGGGTGTGGATGTCTTTACTTTGTCAGAGAGACCTTTCACTCAGGAGGCTTTTTATCGCTGGTGGTTCCCCTGCATCATTGGACCTCAGACCCGCGCCATACAGTTTATGGGGGATATAGTTCCGAGCTCCGTCATGATGACAGATTGGATTGCTTGCATCCGAGAGCCTACTCATCTAAATCAGATTGAGAGTCTAACCCAACAGTTGGACCAGACATATTTCTTAATTCGGTATTTGGGCAGAAATCCATTAGAGGTAGATACTTTTGATCCTTCCAGCTTTGGGGCTGGCCCTTCAGGTGGCCCATATTCAGATGGTTTTGCCAGTGCAGATCCTCCATTGTATTAGCCTGATATCCCTTCTAGCAGAGATTCAGTGACTCAGGAGGCGTTACATCAGATTGACAGATTGGATGATATGGACATCAACACCATTGACTTCTTCTGATGCATTTCTCGCTATTATCTTTTGATAGACATCTGTTAGATATTGGGCGGCAGGGCCCCAATTCTAGTTTTATCTTTTGATAGGCCTCTATTAGATGTTGGGCGGTTGTGCCCCATTTCCTTATATTTTTCAGTTGTATACATAGATGTTATATTTAGATAATGATGTACTTAGGAATGTATATATAATTCTTTCTATTCCCTACATCATATTGTCATCTGTCATTTATCATGTATGCATTATGTCATGGATATGCATTTCCAGAGATGAATTCAGCATTAACCCCTGGATGGTCTTATGATACGGGTCTACAGATGTCTTCATCCACTGTTATCCGGATTGAGCATACCCACCCCTGTTGGTGGAATCTTCTTTGAGATCGTGGTATGTCAATTTGTCTTCCCTAGATCAGGTTATAGTTAATCAGCTGTTGCGACACTCTGTGACCCTCCTGACATTTCAGTTTCCATTGGGCTTTATAAAGGGTATGCATGAGCATTTGAAAGTAGATAGACATGTGTTTAGATTTGATACCCATGAGTTGACTCCTACATTGAAAGAGTATGAGCATCTCACATACTTGCCTTTAGATCGGCCTTGCGCTCGGATGGTTGTCGGTGATATAAGTCGGCAGTTTATAATCTTAATAGGCTTGAGGCACAGAGTTTCCCTAGAAGAGATTTCCTAAGGGCATGTGGTGTCCATGAGTTTCTTGATTGACAGATTTGGGTCACTGGACAGCTATCTATGATACTCCGGGGACTTCACCATTTCTGAGGGTGATTGGCATATTGCCCATGTAGATATACTCTTGATGTGTATAGTGGCCTATCTGTACATGCCGTTGTACATGGACCATCTGGATATCAGCGTGATTATGGTAGTCAGTGCCCTTCGGGAGGGTCATACCATTTTACTGATGATTTTAGTAGAGACCTTTAGGTCGACCACATTTTGCCATACCCATTTAGTGGGGGTTTTTATAGGCAGTGCGGTCTTGTTGTACGTGTGGTTTATGACACACTTGATATCGATTGGCACTTTCAGACGTCATGGGTATTTTTTCCCATGAGATAGTCATGTCATATTCCTTTCAGCCGAATGAGTGTACAGACGCAGCATCTTGGTTGGCTTTCTTGTTAGGGATCGAGGACCCGTTTGATATTTTTCAATGTTTGGGGCTCAGCTCTCGCTGTAGCTTTATCATCCATGTAGTTAGCATGGACTATCTTCCCCTGGCCGGTTTGAGGGGGTTGACCACTTATCATCTACTGGTTGTTATGGCGCAATTTGACCAGTTTTAGGATATTCATCTCTTTGACGGGGGCAGTGGGTTTGTGATTGTCATCTCGACTTTTATTAGCAGATGATTTTTCTAGGATTTATGCCTGTTGGACTTGTCGAGAAAGGGCTAATTTTTTTACTAGCCATCCAGGTCACTCTCCAGAATATTCTGCATGGTTGGAGGCAAAGACTGCATCGACTAAGGTTGTATCCTTAGAGTTGGGTATTGATTTTGATGATGGGGAGCCTATGGATGAGCTATTTACTGGTTCGTCAGTAGCTCTAGTTAATTACACCAGTATTCTTGCTTCTACAGAGTATTTAGACCAGAGTTTGCATCTGATGTAGTTTGAGAGGGATCAGGATAGGGCCTTGATGTTAAAAGCTCTTTCTGATAGAGATGTCACCCTTGTTGATAGAGATGATGTTCTAGCTCACAGGGATACCACTGTTATTGAGCAGGATGAGGCTCGATCATCTAGGGATATAACTATTGTTGAGCGGGATGAGGCTCTAGCTACCCGAGATGGTACCACTACAGATAGTACTACACTTAGATCTCATATTGCTGACATTGTTATAGAGATAAGTGCATTTATTGATGAGCATGGTATCACCGTGTAGATGGCCATAGATCTCCTAGCTGATGTGGACACCCTAGGGCAGGAGCTCATATATTTACCTCCATCTACTGAGAAGGATGCCATTTAGACTTAATGGCTCGCTCATCTATGGGTTTGTAGATTAGCTTTGGTTTTCCTACATAGACTAGGTTAGCCATTTTTCTCATGTACAGGACATATTGTATATATCAAATAGTATTAAATGGCAATGAAATATGTTTTGATTCAATTCCCTTTTAGATATGCATTGTTACTTGCTTGATAGTTACCTTTTCTCTAGAACTTGTGATCTCGATGTATTCTGAACTCCTCCGTGATGGATGGACATTGAGATGTCTCAGGATCTTTCAGAATAGATTGTCAATCTTTATGTTCCCTAGATCTTTGGTGTCTTGGGACTGGTTTCTGAATGTGTTATGGAGAGGATTTTGGCTTTCCCCTCTGAGGTTGACCATACCACAGATGGTCACCGGTACTCCCATGTATGGGGGAGACCAGGTAGTTTCATCTCTTATGGATTGGTGTTTCTTTTTGAGGATTCAACCACAGTATAGATGGTCACCAATTTTTCTCCCATTTGTGCGGCGAGACCAGGTAGTTCCATCCCTGTGGTCTAAGCCAATGAGGTGTGGTTTAACTGCCCCACAGATGGTGGCTGATGTATTCCCGTGTATTGGGGAGATCACGTATTTCCATCTCTTATTGTTTGGTTTAAAGGGTTGAAAGATGATCCTAGTACCGTTTGACAAGATTTTATGTTTTAGTAGGGGTGAGACCGCACCATGAATGGTTGCCTACGTACTCCCATTGATGAGGGGAGATCAGGTATGCGTACTTCTAACCTAGCATAACAAGGTTGAAAGTTGTATATGGTGAAAAGATTTTTATTTTTATTTTTTAAAGGTTAGACCGAACCATAAATGGATGTATACGCACTCCCTTGTATGGGGGAGATCAGGTCTTCATAGTTGTCCCTAGTAGCAAAAACTGTCGTGGTTAGAAAGATTTTGAAAACCTGAATTTACTTATGGATTGATGATCCAAAACTAGGATGCTAGCTTGGAGGTAAATTTAGACATAATACTATTTCACAGTGTCTGAATTGATGAGTTGGGGAAATTCTTCACCATCCATTTCTCACAATCTGAGGACTCCTCCTGTCAATACCTCCTTGACAATAAACACACATTCCTAATTTGGGACGAATTTTCCTTTATAATGATCTTGGTTATCAAGGACTTTCTTCAAGACCAAGTCATTTTCTTTGAACTGTCATAGTCGGACTTTCTTGTTGTAGGATCGAGCGATCCTTTGTTGGTAGAATTGACCATGGAAGATAGTTAGGGCTAGCCTCTCATCTATCAAAGATAATTGGTGGTACCGATCTTGTAAGCATTGGTCTTCCTCCATTTGAGCATCTATCAACACTCTCAGGGATTTCATTTCTACCTCTATGGGGAGCACTACTTCCATGTCATATGTTAATGAGTAGTGGGTCGGCCCAGTGGAAGTGTGCATTGACGTTCTGTAGGCTAATAGAGTCAGAGGCAACAAGTCAGGCCAGCCTTTGTGATTGGTGTTGCATGATCTTTTTGATATTCTTATTAGCCGCTTCAACAACACCATTCATCTTCGGACAATAGATGACAGAGTTGAGATGTTTGATGTAGAATTTATTGCATAATTCTTCCATCATTTGGTTGTTGAGGTTTTGGCATTATCTTATACAATCACCTCTGATTGTCCATATCGACTAATGACATTGTTTCTGATGAAACTAATGAGCATCTCTTTGGTAACTCTAGGGAAAGAGGCTGCCTCTACGCATTTGGTGAAGTAGTCGATCATGATAAAAATAAACCGATGACCATTGCTGGCGTTGGGCTCTATTGGCCCGATCACGTCCATTCCTCACATTGAGAAGGGCCAGGGTGAACTCATATTGTGGAGCTCCCTTGGAGGGGCATGAATATTGTTTCCATAAATTCAAAATTGAAAACATATCTTGACGTGATCATCATAGTCAACCTTGAGAGAGAACCAGTAATGCCCTGTTCTTATGATCTTCTTGATAAGTAGAGGAAAACTCATGTGTGGGCCGCATACTCCACCATGGATTTCATCCACGAGTCTTTGGGCTTGGTCTTTGTCTAGGTATCTTAGTAGGCCTAGTCCAGCATCTCTTTTATAGAATGCGTCTCTGCTTAGATAGAATTTCATGGTCATTCTATAGATCCGCTTTCTTTCAGCTTGAATTGACCCAATGGACATAGATCCATCTCACAGATACTCATTGATAGAGTGATACCAAGGGTATTAGATGGGAGGCATTTCATCCGATACTTCTCTGATGTAATTCTAATAGGTTGGGGACTTTTGTCTGACAAAATTGATATTTAGAATGCTTCCCTTATCATATATGTTGATCAAGGAGGCCAAAGTTGCTAATGCATAAGCAAAGTCATTCCTGTTCTGAGGAATATGGAGGAAGGATATTTGATGAGTGAGTTTTATACACATGAATTGGATACATTCGAGCTTAATTTATTATTGTTCTCAAGTCTTTTAGGTTGTTTTTATGTGTTTGTGTCTATTCATGCATGTTTTATATTGTTTTGTAGGAATTGGGACAAAAGTTACTTGGATCGATGTTTGGGGTGGCTAGATTCGCGTTTTCGGCTTGCTATTTACACAGCAGTCACTTCAGACCCAATTTGACTATAGCTCCGGATAATATTTCATGAAACTTCAAGAATGAAAGTTGTAGATCTACTTTTCCTCTTTCCAGAACATCTTGAATCATCTAAATCGGAGTTCGGATGAAGAAGTTATGGCCATTTTCCCAAAGGACGTCAGAGCAGAAAATGTTGGAAAAAGGTGCAAGCGCCTAGGCGCTCCATACAAGCCTAGGCGCTCTTGTGCGTAAAAAGGTGCATTTTTCTGCTGCTAAGTGGGTTTTTGAAGCCAAATAGGAGTCTGAATGAGGGCTGAGACCAATACAAGTAGGAGATGACTCTAGAAAAGGAAGGGAACGAATTTTGCAAGGAATCAATCAATTTTTCAAGAGATTTGCAGAGAGAACAAGGAAGAAAAACACGAAGGAGAACTGCAAGGGCTAAAGATCTAAGAGAGAGTATTGGAGCAAATTCAGAGTTTCTTCTTCTCTTCTCTAGTTTTATCTTTTGTAACTATCTGGGATGTTTGGATTATTTATCTGGATGATGTTTTTCTTTATTATTATCATGAACTAAATTTTAATTAAGATTGCAACGGAACTTGGTATATAGTTTAAAATTGCAAGCTTCCCATTGAATGAAAGTTAGTTTTTATTGAATTGTTTATTATATCTTATGCTTATTGATTAATTGTTTGGCCAACAATTACTGTGATAATCTATATAAAATTGGAAGATGGAGTATAGATTGAGATCTGGATATGATAACATCTGTTCATATAATCTGAATAGGGTTAATATGATTAGCATGTAGGATAGGAATATACCTATGTGTCTTTTGTATCCATTGAAAGAATTTGTGCGTAAACCCTAATTAACTTGATTCACATAGGAATATAGTGAGTTGATTAATTGGGGTGTTCCTTGTAATTCTGCATCTTAAAGATTGGATTTAGGAGGATTTGTTCACGTGTCTTTGGAAAAAGTGCGTGAATATTCATAAAGCATTCTTGGATAACAATTCATATTAATTGATATATTTTAAATGGGAAGTAAGTTAGTTTGAATGAAATACCAAGGGAAGTTGTAATCTTAACCTATTAAATCTGCAGTTATTCTTGTGAAATTCTGATTTTAATTATTAGTTTGTTAAGTTTAAATATTTAAATCACAAACAAAATTTTCGTAGTTTAAAATAGGATTAATTGCATTAGAGTTAGTAATTGATAAATATTAGTCTATTTCCTCGTGGGAACGATATCTTTGCTTACTGAATATTACAATTGAACGCGTATACTTGCGTGGTAAAGTGCTATTAAAAAATTAGGCAACAAGTTTTTGGCGCCGTTGCCGGGGAACTTAGTTTAATATTTTGTCATTATTGATTTTTATAGCGTTAATCTTAATTTAAACATTTTTTTTATTTTATTTTATTTTATTTTATTTTGTCTCTAGTCTAATTCCTTTTCAGGCACCATGAACAACTATGACTATCATTGGTTATATTCGAGAATGACTCGGCCAAGGGAGGCAAAGAATTATGGACTCGATGAATTGTCAGCACAATTTGGGACACTTTCAAGGAAGATTGATGCTTTATCAGCACAACGTATTCAAAGTGTAGCGGTGATATGTGAGTATTGTGGTGGAAACCATTCGAGGCATCAATGCACCATCAGTTTCGAGTCGTTACAATATAGTGGTAACTTCAGCGATTATCCCAACAATTATGATTATTCCAGTAATTATCATCATGAGTGGGGGAATCCACTAAATCTTTCATGGAGCGATGACAATCTAGCACAACCCTTTGCTCCATGCCAATCATACACTCCTGAATTACAAGTTCAACTCCCTAATCATGAAGAAGAAAGGATTTTAAACTTGGAAGGACTTATTTCCAAGTTCATGGTTTTGATTGAGGAGCAGACGAATAGTCAGGAGATGTCGATTCGAAATCTTGAGAACCAGGTGGGACAACTTTTCAACGCCATCATCAATCGCCCACAAGGTGAAGTGTCAAGCAACATGGTTCCCAAGACTGATGGATTGCCCATGCTAAATCTGGAATCGGATGTTCCAAAAGAAAAGGATGAGGAAAGGGAGGAGACAAGTGGGGAGCAGGAAAAGAAGGTCGCCAAAGATCTAGCCTTGAGTTCTGACATAGATGAACCGATTTTGATAGTGCCCCATATATCTTCTCCATCAAAGTTTAAGGATCCGGTTAGATTTGCAATCATTTGTCCAATTGGTAGTCATGTCATTGGCAATACTCCATGTGACGTAAAAGCGAGTACAACTTCGAAGCCATGGTGCGATGAGTTGGACAAGATAGAAGAAGAGATTGTTGTGTCTGACACGCCTCAATGCCAGAATTTATTCGCAGACACAATGGAGAAAACGCCTAGATGTTGGACGTTCTTCAATCTAATCTTATATAAACAAAGCATGCTAGGTGACTTTAACTTGATGGCTATCTCAAATGGGAACCTACCAAAAGCGATATTATTTCCGATGGATGGAGGGTTCCTCAACTTTCGAAGAGGAATTGGATAGCATTGACCAGACAAAGTCAGGCTGAAAGACTATAAATCAAGCGCTGACTGGGAGGCAACCCAGGAATTTTTTATATTTATATGCTTTACTAGTTTATTTAGATCCATGTTGTCTCTCTTCTTTGAAGGTATTGGAGGTCCAATGGATAGCAAAATGATCGTCGTCGCCATCGCCACCATCAACTCACGCTTAGCTGATTATAGGGAAGTTCTCTTCTATTTATCGTTATATTCTTACAATGAGGACATTGCATTGGTTAAGTTTGGGGGTGTAATTGTCCAGCTCCAGTTCATGCATGTAGTATTCATCTAGTGCATTCATATACTATTTAGTTAATAGTTTTTCATGTAGTTTGCATTCATAAAAAAAAAAAAAATTGTAGTCTTTGCATGTTTCCAGCCGTTAGATAGTTTAAGTCTGTTTTGGCCAGTGATGAGATTGGAATTGAGTAGACAAGTATAGTATTGTCTGTTAAGACTTTGATGTAATTTCTTGTTATGAATTGAATCTTTTCCTGTTTGAAACTGGTATAATTAAGGTTAGCACGTTAATAACAGATATGTTGACTGATTAAGTTTAAATTGATACATAATGAATTTCTTAAAGATAATACTAATGTGAAGGAATGAAAGACATGAATAGGCGGAGATGGCTAAATTTTGATAAAAACTTAAGTTTGGGGGGAAAATTTGGGATATATAAGCTTCGTTAAAAAAAAGAAAAAGAAAGGAAAAAATAAAATAAAAATTTCCGTGGCTAGTTTTGTTTCGGGGCCTTTGTTACTTGAGCAAGTACGCCCGAAGGGGTATCTTAAAACCTAGCGCCCTAAGGTCTTATATGGTCTGGGAGTCGTTGGTCAAAAGCTCGCTAAGGGGTGACACTGTTAGCCTAATGGAATGAGACATTGCACAGTCATGGTTAAAAAAAAAGGAAAAAAAATAAAAAAAAAGAAATATAATAAAACGGGAAAAGAGCAAAAGGCCCCCGTGATGAAAAGTAAAGCATAAGTATCCCGGATTGGACTCTTGAACTTGGTGGATGTTTGACTTTAGTTGGATCTAGCTTGTTCGTTAATTTTGTGAATTTGCACTGTATGATGCCTTCGAAGATATCTATTATGTCTTAAATTTAACTTTATATCAGTTAACATTGTTGTGGAGCACACACGCACTATATCAGTGATAACAGTCTAAGATTTGATGATTGATTGAGAAATTACTGATTTGTTTAAATATGATGTATTATCATGTTTACTTGATTTCTCTAAGGCCGGTTAAATAGACTTGTTTCTGTCATTACTGTTGGACTCGTAGGCATATAGATTAGTTTCATTACATTGCATTGCATAACATTTTTGTGTTTTTGCTTGAGGACAAGCAAAGGTTTAAGTTTGGGGGTATTTGATGAGTGAGTTTTATACACATGAATTGGATACATTCGAGCTTAATTTATTATTGTTCTCAAGTCTTTTAGGTTGTTTTTATGTGTTTGTGTCTATTCATGCATGTTTTATATTGTTTTGTAGGAATTGGGACAAAAGTTACTTGGATCGATGTTTGGGGTGGCTAGATTCGCGTTTTCGGCTTGCTATTTACACAGCAGTCACTTCAGACCCAATTTGACTATAGCTCCGGATAATATTTCACGAAACTTCAAGAATGAAAGTTGTAGATCTACTTTTTCTCTTTCCAGAACATCTTGAATCATCTAAATCTGAGTTCGGATGAAGAAGTTATGGCCATTTTCCCAAAGGACGTCAGAGCAGAAAATGTTGGAAAAAGGTGCAAGCGCCTAGGCGCTCCATACAAGCCTAGGCGCTCTAGTGCGTAAAAAGGTGCATTTTTCTGCTGCTAAGTGGGTTTTTGAAGCCAAATAGGAGTCTGAATGAGGGCTGAGACCAATACAAGTAGGAGATGACTCTAGAAAAGGAAGGGAACGAATTTTGCAAGGAATCAATCAATTTTTCAAGAGATTTGCAGAGAGAACAAGGAAGAAAAACACGAAGGAGAACTGCAAGGGCTAAAGATCTAAGAGAGAGTATTGGAGCAAATTCAGAGTTTCTTCTTCTCTTCTCTAGTTTTATCTTTTGTAACTATCTGGGATGTTTGGATTATTTATCTGGATGATGTTTTTCTTTATTATTATCATGAACTAAATTTTAATTAAGATTGCAACGGAACTTGGTATATAGTTTAAAATTGCAAGCTTCCCATTGAATGAAAGTTAGTTTTTATTGAATTGTTTATTATATCTTATGCTTATTGATTAATTGTTTGGCCAACAATTACTGTGATAATCTATATAAAATTGGAAGATGGAGTATAGATTGAGATCTGGATATGATAACATCTGTTCATATAATCTGAATAGGGTTAATATGATTAGCATGTAGGATAGGAATATACCTATGTGTCTTTTGTATCCATTGAAAGAATTTGTGCGTAAACCCTAATTAACTTGATTCACATAGGAATATAGTGAGTTGATTAATTGGGGTGTTCCTTGTAATTCTGCATCTTAAAGATTGGATTTAGGAGGATTTGTTCACGTGTCTTTGGAAAAAGTGCGTGAATATTCATAAAGCATTCTTGGATAACAATTCATATTAATTGATATATTTTAAATGGGAAGTAAGTTAGTTTGAATGAAATACCAAGGGAAGTTGTAATCTTAACCTATTAAATCTGCAGTTATTCTTGTGAAATTCTGATTTTAATTATTAGTTTGTTAAGTTTAAATATTTAAATCACAAACAAAATTTTCGTAGTTTAAAATAGGATTAATTGCATTAGAGTTAGTAATTGATAAATATTAGTCTATTTCCTCGTGGGAACGATATCCTTGCTTGCTGAATATTACAATTGAACGCGTATACTTGCGTGGTAAAGTGCTATTAAAAAATTAGGCAACAATATTTCTTCAAACACTGAAGCCATCTGGATAACTTGCTGATGGTAAGACATCAAATGTAATTCTTTTGTGTGATAGATCCTAATGGTTTATTTGATCACTAGCTCGGAATCCCCAAAGATAGTTAACCATTTGATGCCTATAAATTGGGCTAGCTTCAACCCCATTATACAGCCTTCATACTCACATATGTTGTTGGTGCTGACAAACTATAATTTGATAGCAACACCATCAGCCTTCTATGTTAACAGCTCCATCAAAATACATCCTCCATGACTAGACTGTGTTCCCTTGATGGTGTTGCTGAATTGTCATTACCCCTTCATCGGGGAAATATGTTTCCAATGGTTTGAAATCCCCTGATGGTGCTGCGGCCAGTTGATATGCAATTCCTTGAACTTTAATTGACTTTTGGGTAACGTAGATGATGTAAAATTGGTGGAAGATCAACTGCCATTTGGACAATCGACAATTCAATATGGGTTTACTGAATATGTATTTGAGAGGATCCATGTGGGATATGAGATGGGTTATGTGACCATGAAGATACCGTTGTAATCTCATGGAAGCCAATGCTAATGCACAACAAGTTTTTTCAATCATCATGTACTTGTGCTCACTGATGCTGAATCTTTTGCTGAGGTAATAGATAGCTATTTCATGGCCTCTATCGTCTTTTTGTCCTAGCACGTAGCCCATGACATTGTCATTGATTGATAGGTACATAAACATGGGAACGTCATCCCTGGGAAGTACCAAGATAGAAGCTTTGAGTAATTGCTCTTTGATGGAAAGGAAGGCTTTTTGACAATCTTCGTTCCATTTCTTGGAGGAATTCTTCCTTAAAAACTTGAAGATGGACTCACAGGTTGCTGTGAGTTGGGAGATGATCTAGCTCAATGCCTTTGCGGCTCACTAGAAAAGCTACTTGCCTGACTTAAAGCCGAAGGCGCACTTGGTCAGATTTATCTTCAAGTTATACTTGCGTAACTGGTTGAAAAGCTTTCTAAGATGGTCTTTTTGGTATTCTTCCCTTCAGGATTTGACAATTATGTCATCCACGTAGACTTTTATCTCTTTGTACATTAGATCATGGAAAAGAGCCATCATGGCTCGCTGATAGGTAGCTGCGACATTGATAAGGTTGAATGACAACTGTCTGTATCAAAAAGTTCCCCAAGGAATGATGAATGTTATCTTTTCCCGGTCATCTTCCACAACTGTGATTCACTGGTACACAGCAAAGCAGTCAACAAAGGAGTACATGCCATATTAAGCTATATTGTTAATGAGTATGTGGATAAATTGTACCGGGAAGTTGTCTTTAAGACAAGCTTTGTTCAAATCATTGTAATCCACACATACTCACAACTTCACTCTAGGTTTAGGCATGGGAACTATGTTTGATAGGCACTCAGGGTATGTTGATACCATGATGATACCGACTTGAAATTGTTTCACAATTTCTTCCTTGACTTTTAAACTCCAATAAAGTTTCAATAGCCTAAGCTTCTATTCGGCTGACTTGAATCCCTCTTTAATTGGTAGGCAATGAATGATGATATCAGTTGACAAACCATTCATATCTTCATGAGACCATGTAAACACATCCTAGAATTGAGTAAATAAAGAAACCATTTCATTCCTTTAGCTTCGGGTAAGGTCCGTGCCAATCTAGATTTGTTTGGGGTTTTTTGAGGTTCCAAGGTTGAAAGAGGTGGTTTGATCAAGGTTTGGCTTGGGTTTGTCTTCGATGTAAATCCCCCAAATTCAGGTACTTGAAACCCGAACTCGGTGCTTCACGATACCATTTCTATGAGCGAAATAATACTAATAATAATAATAATATTATAAATAACAAACTTAATTTACATAATTATTAGAGTCTAACTCCCAAGTACGTAATCTTTAATCATTCGTTACATAGCATGATAGATAATATATATCATTATCTTAATAATATTAAACTATTACATAAATTACAACAAATCTTATTTGGTTAGCTTTCCTTTTCCTTTGTTTCTGGATGAGCCTTCTAGTTCTTCACACTTAGCTGAAAATATTTAAATTAAGCAAGGATGAGCATTTGAGTGCTCAGCAAGTAATAGCAATTATATATATAAGCTGAAAGAATTTAATTTTTTTCTTTATACTTCCCGTCTACAACAAATCAATAGTTGTGAAGTAATCTAAACAGATAATAATAACATTACAACCCTCTCTCAATTTTTTGAAACTACGTACTGACTATAAATAGGAGATTAAGGGGACATACTATGAACATTATTTTCATTTTGGAAAAGGTTAAACAGAACTTCATCTGTAAGCTATCATAACTTACGGGCACAGGGGCGATCAGCCCGTTGTACCCTGTATTGATCATGTAAGCTATCTGTAAGCTATCATCCTAGCCCTCGCCTGATTCGCTTCCCACCAAAAATTTGCCTCACCCTTCATCATGTAGGTGGCAAAAGTGGTCTTTTTCCCCTCAGCTACCCTAGCTACCACGAAAGTCTGGGCTTCAACAGGGTCATTTGTCCCTCTAAACTCTGGAGGACCTACTTCCTTGAAGTCCTTAATGTTTCTCAAGCGGTTGTCCAGCTGGTTCCCTACGACTGGCATTCCTTGTTGCATATCTTGTGCTACCATGTTTGCAAATTGCTGCATCGGGTCTTCTTGTTGTTGTTCCTCAACGTTATTGACAGACTCTTCTGCTCTTTGGTTTTGAGTTTGACATCTTGGCGGCATTATCTAATTAAGTAAAACCATATATTATTATTTACATTCTAAATCTTACCATATAAGTTTAGTATATTAACTCAATTCATTACTCAAACTTATATTCATATTCATTTAGCGAATACTTTACATAACATAACACATACTGCTTTAAACATCATTCATCCCTTTGAAACTACAAAAGTCAAGATTTACAGCCTTGACTAATACCAAAAGTTGGAAACATTACATTACACAGACATACTTAACATTAAATAGACCTACACAACAGAACCTATACTATCTATTCACTGCGCCTTTTTCTTGGACAACCTTTTGCCTGATGACCTTCTATCTCACAGATAAAATATGCTCCTAATTTATAGTCGGGACAATACAGAGTGGTATATCCCTCATAGCCACAAAGGTAACATATTCTTTTCCCTTTCTTCTTATCGAATTTTCCTAAGTCATGGTCTTCTATCTTTCTTTTCCTCTTCTTGCTCGGAGCTGGACACGATGTGTTGCTTGCGGCTCCCATCTGATCAATTTAGATTTTAAGCTTATCTTGTTTTTTCATTATTTCTATTAACGCCTGACGCAGTTGACTATTTAACAGCTTTTCTATTTCCCACAGCTTTTCCAGAGAAGAAACCTTATTCCTTAGATCCTGCACCTTTGTTGATGCTTGTTCAGCTTCAACTTTAGTGTCTGAATCACTATCTGTCAGCTCCACCATCTCCGGATCTGGTACTACATTTTCTACAATAACTACGTCGTTTGAGTTGTTTTCATTATGAGCCTCTATTTCAGCTATTGGTTTCGATATTAGCTCGTGGGTATGGATTTGATCCTTCTTCATGCTATAAGCATATAACAAGCCTTTTCCACCAGAAATCTACACACATAAATTATTCTGATTAGAATATAGTATATACACAACAAATAATAGTTTTATATAAGTTATTTTTGATTTTGTTTGACGATGTATTTAGTCAATTCATCTCTTTATAAACTCTATATGAGTTATTTAAATTTTCAACGTTTCTCTCTATTCTAAGCTTATAGCCTAAGGTCTATCCCACCTAAGGTTTCTAACCCTAAAGCTTTGATACCAACCTGTAAAGCCCCCAAATTCAAGTACTTGAAACCCGAACTCGCTGCTTCAAGATACCATTTCTATGAGCGGAATAATACTAGTAATAATAACGATATTATAAATAACAAATTAATTTACATAATTATTAGAGTCTAACTCCCAAGTACGTAACCTTTAATCATTCGTTACATAGCAGGATATAATATATATATATATATATATATATATATATATATCATTGTCTTAATAATATCAAACTATTAAATAAACTACCACAAATCTTATTTGGTTAGGTTTCCTTTTCCTTTGTTTCTGCATGAGCCTTCTAGTTCGTCACACTTAGCTGAAAACATTTAAATTAAGCAAGGATGAGCATTTGAGTGCCCAACAAGTAAAAGCAATTATATATATAAGTTGAAAGAATTTAAATATTTTCTTTATACTACCCTTCTAAAACAAATCAATAGTTGTAAAGTAATCTGAACCGATAATAATAACATAACAACCCTCTTTTAATTTTTTGAAACTACGTACTAACTATAAATAGGGTAAAGGGGACATACTATGAATATTGTTTTCATTTTCGAAAAGGTTAAACAAAACTTCATCTGTAAACCATCATAACTTACGGGCACGGGGGTGATCAACCCGTTGTACCCTGTATTGATCAATACTACATGCAAGAACGATGTTATCATTCACTCTGTCCACCTTGGGTGCATAAAAGTTTTGTTGGAAGAATGCATATCATGATTTTATTTTTAAAGTAAATGATCATGATTATATGTAAAATCCTTAAAAGAATATATGTACAAGGACTTAGTGATAGATCAAATTTGTAAGGTTGATCTTTGCTTTGAATGTTCATCATTCCATAAATGAATGTATAGATAAAGAGATCAAAGATGTTAGGTTGATCCATGACTTCAAAAGTATAGATTGGCTTCAACAAGAATCATAGTCTATCAAGCTGATCAACAGATTCTAGAAGCTAAGGCAGGATCGCAGAGCTTAACAGATCGTAGTGTATCTACCTTAAAGGACCTCTTCAGAAATCGTAGAGTGATCCAAACATTTATCGAAGCTAACTCAGAGATCGTAGTGTGCTCTCGAAAACGTTGAATCTGCTAGACAAGCAAGTGATGATTGTCGAGTGAAAAGATAGTAGTGTGGAAATCCTTCCAAGAAATCTCAGTGTTCTCTTAAGTGCAAGCACCAATATGACAAGACACTACGATATGGATAGTAGAGTGTCATCTGCCTTTTGTCAGAAGCATCGAGGCCTAACTTTTGTTTGAAGACAAATTCTAACAAATGAGGAATGAGTTTTGAACGTTGAAGCACTCACCAGTCCCAATGGTACAAAAGATATCCTTAGTATTGATCAAATGGAACGTATTTAAGAAGCTAAGAAAAGGACCATTGGGCAGAGGAAAACACCTTTTCAGGTGTTAGGTGAGAAAGCAGTCTGTCGTGTTAGTGGGCCAGAATGTAATTTAGAAGATGTGCAGAAATGTCTCCATCAAGGCTCAGAAATGTCAAACGCGTTTAATGTTTCATCAGATGACTTCAACAGATAGATTTTGAAGATCTCATATATACAGAATACAGACATATGAGAGAAGTAAGCAAGTATTAAACAAATGCACAAGAACACTCAACGATAAACTCTACGATCTGAGAAAAAGAAGAAGCTTGATCAACTACTCAGTTCTTTAGAACAAGTGCTTAACTGCAACTAATTAGTCTCAATCACAACTCAACAACTATCAATTTACTGAAGTAAAAAGTTCCCAGTTAGAAAAACTTGAAGAGTTCTAAGTGAACTGTGAAGAGCTAAGTCTGCTGGACTTGAAGAGTTCAAGAGGGAACTTAGAAGTGCCTAGATGTTGGTCTAGAAGGAATCTGTGAGATTCATAAAGTGTAAAAGACATCCTTAGTGGATTTCCTACTCAAGGATTAGAAGAGTGGACTAGGAACTTTGAGTGCTCCAAAACACTTAAAAACAACTATGTCTATCTATAACTGCTATAACTGCCTTTCTCTCTTTAACTTGCTATCTAAAAGGGATTTCAAAGAAATAATAATTCCGTTGTGCTACAAAGCTTTATCAAAACATTCTTTAAACAAAGAAAAGATTTTAATATCTATTCGACCCCCCCCCCCTTTTCTAGATAACTATTGTGCCTTCGGGAACTAACAAGTTTTTCCCGTGTAAGGGATGTTCATACTTGTCAGGGTTCCAAACCAAGGCAATTCGGTTAGATAATAATAAGGTTTTATCTTGTTCAATAGTAATCTATAATTCAATATATATATATATATATATATATATATATATATATGGGTAATTAATAAAGGTGTATCAATATGTGATTAAATACAATGATTATCCAAGTGGGGACACTTGTATAACCATTTATAGAAATTAATGAACATAATATATATCTAAATTACCATATACTAACATGTTGACAATCAATGAGCGTATATAATATAGGATTAATAAACTTTACAGTAATAATACAATTCTAAAACATTCTTACTCATGTCCATTGCATAAAGAAAATGCAAAGGTAAGATACTTGCGTGATGCGCTGCTTACAATACGCAACTTAGTTTTATCTTTTATATCACGACCTATCATTAATAAGATCATGCGTTCTATTAGAATAATATACTATAACATATAGTACTGTATTTTGTAGTCAGCATATAACCTAATCACATTATCACACATGCTCAACAGTTATTGCATTACAAACAAACATTAATACAGTCAAAATATCTAAGTCCAAATCAATTTATGAACTATGTCAGTGTACTGACAGCTTTATCGGGTAATTATCAAGTCTAAGACTCTATTCTGTAACTCAATATCTGTAAATATCAGTCATATTATTTTAAATGACCCAATAAACATTTATTAATTTATCACAAATTTTCAAACACCGAAATCATTATTAAATGATTCAAATATCAAATACTTCTATTATTATTTAATTATTATGTAACTATTAATGAAACCATTGCCAAAATATTAAAGTTATTTATAATAACTCAAAATATTTTTAAAACATTTATATTACCCTTAAATGATTTTTAAAACATTTAAAAATTATTTTTAAGTAATTACTATTAATATTGAAATATTAATGTACTATTTCTTAAAATGTTAAATGTCATTAAGTATAACTTAAAATATTTTTAATTCACTTAATATTATTAATCTTGATAATATTTAATTCACCTCTTAGTATTATTAGTTCACTAATAATACTTTTATTCGCTTATTAATATTATTAACATCTTAATAATATTTTAATACTTTACTAATATTATTAATACTCTTAATAATATTTTAATCATGCATTAATATTATTATTTTAATACTATCTTACTTATAATACTTTTATTCATTTACCAATAGTATTAATATTTTAATCATTTATTATTATTATTATTATTCATTTAATAATATCTTATTCCTTTGCTAATTTTATTTAATCTCGAATATTATTATTTACTTAATAATATTTTAATCATCCAATAATACTTTAATTTAATATTATTAATCTCTTAATAATATTTTAATCTAAGATTAATACTTTAATCTAATATTATTAATCATTTAATAATATTATAATGAAGCTTTAATCTTAAAATTTTTATTTACTTAACAATATCATATTCTAATATTATTAATATCATAATAACAATTTAATAATTTGTTTGATCAATAAACAATTTATTCTAATTGTTTACCCTTTACAAAACCACAAATAATATTTCTTATTTTAAATTACCAAAATACCCTAAAATAGTCATAATATTATATATTAGGAGTATTCAAGCATTAAAATTACATTTTTCTTATTGAAGACATTATTTAACTATTTATTTTCTTTTATTCATAACTTCATCATTTTTAGGAAAAATACCAAACTGATTTCAAAAAGTCTTCTTTTCTAAGTTTAGACAGTTCAAGAGGGAACTTAGAAGTGCCTAGATTGTTGGTCTAGAAGGAATCTGTGAGATTCAGAAAGTGTAAAAGACATCCTTAGTGGATTTCCTACTCAAGGAGTAGAAGAGTGGACTAGGAGCTTTGAGTGCTCCGAACCACTTAAAAACAACTGTCTATCTATAAGTGCTATAATTGCTATAACTGTTATAACTGCCTTTCTCTCTTTAACTTGCTATCTAAAAGGGATTTCAATGAAATAATAATTCCGCTGTGCTATAAAGCTTTATCAAAACATTCTTTAAACAAAGAAAAGATTTTAATATCTATTCAACCCCCCTTCTAGATAACTATTGTGCCTTCGAAAACTAACAATTGGTATCAAAGCAGGTTCTATAATACAGCCTACAAAGCTTGAGTAGATCCAATGGCACACTTACCAAGCGAATCAAAGATTGGAGGAGGCAGCAAGCCACCTATGTGCAACAAAGATAAATTTGCTAACTGGAAGGTTAGGATGCAAGCTTACATGGATTTAATAGATGAAGATCTATTTGAAATTGTTCAGAATGGGCCCTATGTTCCTACAATGCTTACACCAACTACAGATGACCCATACAGAGTACAGATTAAGGTTAAAGGAGAATGGACAGAGAAAGAGAAGAGAGCTGTCCAACATGACAAAAAGGCCAATAACATCTTATTTCAATCATTAGAAGATGATCTATTTGAAAATGTGGTCAACTAAAAAATAGCAAAGGAGGTTTGGGAAGCACTACTCATTATGCATGAAGGAACAGAAGAAGTCATAGAAAACAAACAATCTCTCTTGACTCAACAATATGAGATGTTTGCCCGTGTTCAAGGAGAGAACGTCACTGCTACATACGAGAGATTCAATATTCTGCTCAACTCTCTACGAACCTATGGAAAGATCTATCCAAGAAAGATCTAATCATAAAGTTCATAAGAGCTTTACCAATCAAGTGGGATGCCAAAATCACTGCCATTAGAGAATCAAAGAATTTACATGAAATGGTTGTTCAACAGTTATATGGAAACCTCCTCACGTACGAACTGGAGCTGACACAACGAGCAGAAACGTTGTCTGAAGAAAGAAAGAAGGACAAAGGTGTTGCTCTAAAAGTAACCGAAAATACCTCCAAAATCAACACTGAAGTTGATTCTAACTACGATGAAGATGATTATGAGGACTTTACAATGCTGGTTAAAAGACTAAGAAGATTCATGAGACAAGGCAGAACCAGCAAGCCAAAGAAAGTTGGCAACTACAGCAGCCAGGAGAAAATGAATGACATAGGCTACAACTGCAAGAATACTGGTCCCTTCATTGCCAACTGCAATAAACCTCTCAAAGAAGAACTCAAGAAGAAATCACATGCAAAGAAGGAAAACAAAGGCAACGAAAGGCCAGTAAAGAAGGACAAAGGTCTTGTAGCTGGAGGATCGTGGAGTGACTCTAATAATGACCTAACTCCAGAATCTAGAGACAATGAAGATCCTCAAATGGCTAATCTCTACCTGATGGCCAAAAATGAAAGGGATAAGCAGAACTCAAACATATATGAAGTAAGTATCGACTAGGTATTTAACTTCAACTCTCCTGATGTAGATATTGATGACCTTAGAACTGCATTACACGACATAACATATGATCTGCACTAATACATGAAGTTTTTTAGAGTTCTGTCTAAAGACTATTCACTTCTTCAAAAGGAGAAAAAAAGTTCAAAAGAAACTAGAAACAGCCCTTCTCATTACTGATTCTCTCTCCAAGTTTGAAGCCGAGAATAAGCTCTTGAGACAGGAAAATGAGCTCAGTGCTCAAAGAGAATCTAGTCTAACCTCTAAGATTGAGGATCTAGAAAAGATAGTCTCTACATGGAATAAATCATCTTCATCCATTGGCTCCTTAATCTTTAACTAGAGAAGTGTCTCTAATAAAATAGGGTTAGGCTTTGGGGAATCTACCTCAGAGTTATGTGTAGAAAAAGCAAAGGAAACTAGCACTGGTAATGTCTTAGGCTTCAATGGAGGCATTATATTTGTGAAATCCTCACAGAAGGATGAGCCTGTCAAACCGTGCTCAGCTGATTCAATTCATATTCCTAGGAGTAAGGGATCTCATGTTGGTCTAGGTTTCAGAAAAGAGACGAGTAATCAAGCTACTACTCATTAACCTCGAAGGATCGTAGAGTCCAATAAAATCATCTCTACAAACCAACCAGGAAGATACAATAGAAGTAAGATACACTCCTCACAAATAATGAAACAAGAGAACACATGGAAAAGGGAATATCAGCCTAGCAAGAGGATGACCAATAACTAACAAAAGTCTAAATGGAGGAAGAACCTTCGCACACACACTAATATGCATCATATCGAATGTTTTCTGTGCTACAGTGTTGGCCACAAGGCTGCAAATTGTCATTATAATTCCATGCATGTGAGACCCAAAATAAGCAGATTTGGGTCCCCAATGGTACTAACATAGTAGGACCCATGCAAGTATGGGTACCAAAATGAAGGTTTAATATTTCTTCAGAAAAGAAGCTCCACGAACACAACCTGGTATTTGGACAGTGGATGTTCAAGACATATGACTGAAAAAAAGCCCTTTTGTCTAACTACATAGAGAATGAGGGTCCCTCGGTCATTTTTGGAGATAACAGCTCGGGCAAAACAATAGGATATGGGTCAACTGGAAATGGTGCAGTATCATTCAGTAGAGTGGCCTATGTGGAAGGACTACAACACAATCTTCTAAGCATTAGCCAACTCTGTGATAAGGGTCATCAAGTAGCTTTCCTCAACAACCAATGTCAACTCCGAGACCTGAAAATATCTGCAGTAAAGCTAACCGGAACAAGAGAAGGAAATGTCTACACAATATATCTTGGACAGCTAAGCTCAGACGAGATAATATGTATTCTGGCTAAAGCATCTAAAGAAATGAACTGGCTATGGCATCGAAGATTATCTCATCTCAACTTCAAAAGTATGTCCAAATTAGATTCAAAAGATCTAGTTGCAGGCCTACCAAAGTTTAACTTTGTTAAAAAAAGGCCATGCAATGCCTGTCAACTTGGGAAGCAGACCAGAAGCACATTCAAGAGCAAAACTGTCAATTCAATTGACAAGCCTTTACAACTGCTACACATAGATCTTTTTGGACCAATTCCAACAACAAGCCTTGGAGGAAAGAGATACTCTTTAGTTGTAGTCGATGACTTCACCAGATTTACATGGGTGTTCTTTCTAATCTCAAAAGATGAGACAAGCTCTCAGCTGATCAAAATGTTCAAGCTTGTGATGAATGAGAAAGGAAAGAAAATCAAGGCTATAAGGAGTGATCATGGTAGAGAATTTGACTTCTCAAAAATGGACCAATTCTGCTCTAACAATGGAATCAGTCACAAATCCTCAGCTCCACGAACTCCTCAATAAAATGGAGTTACGGAGAGAAAGAACAGAACATTAATAGAGGCTGGAAGGACTCTACTAGCAGCAGCTCATCTGCCTGAGTACTTCTAGGCAGAATCAATCAACACTGCATGTTATACTCAGAACAGGTCACTCATACACTCTACAATTAAGAAGACTCCTTATAAACTTTGGAAAGGAAGAAAGCCAAGTGTCAGCTACTTTCATGTGTTAGGCTGTGCGTGCTACATGCTCAACAATGAAAAGCAGTACTTGACAAAGTTTCAACCAAAATCAAATGAAGGAATCTTTCTTGGATATGCCATAGACAGCAAGGCTACAGAGTGTTCAACAAAAAGACACTGAGTGTTGAAGTCTCGATTCACATCATATTTGATGAAACAGACTTAGACAAAACAATGCCTCAAGACACTGCGACCAACAGTTCAGACATTACGAACGAGGTTGTCGAGCTCAATACTACGATCATAGTACCAAACAGCAAAATCGTTGAGCAAGGGAATGAGATCGTAGAGAGCCATATGCCAGACAACAAGCCTCCACATCAAGAAGAAGAAATAGATCTTGAAGACCTAAGACAAGAAGGCATAAGAACTGATTTCCCAACAGGAAGCAGATGGGCTAGAGATCACATTCAAGATCTAATCATTGGAGATCCGAATGAAAGAGTCAAACCAAGAGCTGCTACTCAAAATGAATGCTTCTGTCTAATCTTTCTCTCTCAAATAGAACCAAAGAAGATAGAGGATGCCATGGAAGACTCCTGCTGGATAGAGCCCATGCAGGAAGAACTTAATCAGTTTGAGAGAAACAAAGTATGGAGATTGGTTCCAAGACCAAAGAACCATCCTGTAATTGGAACCAAGTGGGTCTTCAGAAACAAGGTGGATGAAGATGGGGTGATAACCAGGAATAAGGCTAGACTAGTGGCCAAGGGCTACTCTCAGGAAGAAGGCATTGACTATGATGAGACATTTGCACCTGTTGCCGGACTAGAAGCCATCAGAATATTCCTTGCCTTTGTTGCTCACATGAAGTTCAACATCTTCCAGATGGATGTCAAAAGTGCATTCTTGAATGGTGAACTTCAAGAAGAAGTCTATGTAGAGCAGCCTCCAAGTTTCATCAATCCATCTCTTTCTAATTATGTTTTTAGATTAGATAAAGCCTTATATGTTCTTAAGCAAGCTCCTAGAGCATGGTATGAAACACTCACTAACTTTCTTATTGAAAATAGATTAACTAGAGGTAGATTTGATACCAAACTATTTCTTAGAAAGCATAAAGATAAGGTTCTATTAGTTAAAATTTACGTTGATGATATTATCTTTGGTTCTAATAATGAAAAGTTATGCAAAAGATTCTCCAAGCTTATGCAGAGCAAGTTTGAAATGAGCATGATGGGTGAACTAAACTTCCTCCTTGCACTGCAAGTAAAGCAAACTGATGAAGGAATCTTTATCAACCAAGCCAAATACATTAAAGACTTACTTAAGAAGTATGCCATGGAGTCAGCCTCTCCCATGAAAACCACAATTGCTCCTGCAACCAAGATTGACAAAGATGAAAAAGGTAAATGTATTTATATAACTCAATACAGAGGTATGATAGGCTCTCTTTTATATCATACTGCCAGTAGACCAGATATAATGTTTGCAACATGCATTTGTGCTAGATTTTAGGCTTGCCCTAAAGAATCTCATTTAACTATTGTAAAGAGGATTTTCAGGTACCTCAAAGGTACACCCCACTTGGGGCTTTGGTATCCCATGGAATCCTCATTTGAGCTAACATGATACACAAATGCTGATTTTGCAGGCTGTAAAATAAATAGAAAAAGTACCAGTGACACTTATCAACTACTAGGTAACAAACTTGTGTCCTGGTTTAGCAAGAAACAAAACTCAGTATCTACCTCAACTGCAGAAGCTGAATACATTGCTGCTGGCAGTTGCTGTGCTCAGATCCTATATATGAAAAATAAGCTAGCAGATTATGGGTTTGAATTCATATCTATACCTATTCATTGGGATAACACAAGTGCAATTGCTATAACACATAATCCTGTCAGGCATTCTAGGACTAAGCATATAGAAATAAGGTATCACTTCATAAGGGTTCATGTACAAAATGGAAATATATCTTTACAATATATCCCTACTGAAAATCAACTTGCTGGTGTTTTTACAAAAACTCTAGATGAATCCAGATTCAACAAATTGATAAGTGAGCTAGGCATGCTTAACTTGCAAACATGAAATATTGTGCTCTAGTTTGTGCTAACTATACAGAATTAAGGGCTATGTTAGAAATCAAAGACATGATCAAAGGAAGTCCACGATCGTAGAACCAAAGTGTCATAAAACTCAACGAACGCTGAATAGAATCAACGATCGTAGTGCAGACTCAACGATAGCAGAGCTACATCAACAAAACCAAAGGAGCACCCTATGATGATCAAGCATAATTCAAAGCAATCTCTCTGATAAGTTACCTCAGGGACAAACCTGACCCTTGATACAATCAATGAGGTTGGCCCTTCCTGAGCTACCTTAATCTAAGAGGAATGTTAAGTCAAAAAGTTCATCACAAGGACTTGACCAGACTCTACGATTGCTAGTCAGACTCAATAATCGCAGTTCAGACTTTACATTTACAACTCAGACTCGACGATTCCAAGGACAATCTCAATGATCGTAGTCCTACTGAAGAATACATTAGCACAGAAGAAGTGAAAGGTAATTCAGTACAATCCTTCTCTGTCAAAATTCGTAGAGCCAAGAAAAAATTTGACACCTGTCCAACTAAGCAAAATAGAGAGAGGGAAGTTACAAGTATAAATTGAAATCACCTTTTTGAAATCTGAAGTTCAAAAGATCATCTCTCTTCCTCTCTCAAGTAGAAACCCTAAATCAGTAGGAAGCTCAGTCAGTCTTACTTCCTGCAAAGAAATCAATGGCCTCTTCCAGTGTTATCTCCGGCTACAGACTCTGTTTTGACGAGTTTAAATCAGTTGAACCCCAATTTCACAAGACGTTGTTGCTTCTGAAGAAGGCAGGTCTCGAAGAAGCCTTGGGTACAGACACATTGATCTACCCAAAGCTGGTAAAAGAGTTCTACAATAACGGGGTATTTGAAAATAACACCATCACTGCGAAAGTTAGGAACGTCCAAATTAGACTAAAAGCTGAGGATATCAATCTAGCCCTGGGTCTTAAATCTGAAGGGTATCCGTCTTTAGATGGCATAGACTTCCATTAGGGTCTCAAGAAGATGCATCCCAAGAAATTACCCTATGTCAAAGGATACAAGAAGAAGGAGTTTCCACAAAACTATGAGTTTCTAGCTGATATTGTTGGAAAATGTATATGCTGTAAGAGCTCAGGTCATGACTCTATGAATGAGGTACAACTCAAACTCATGACTGCCATATATTATAAAATACAACGTAACTATGGGGCTCTATTACTTGAATGGATTGGGAAGTGGTTAATCAGCTCAAAGAAAACAAAGAGCTCACAGAAGATGCTCTAAGGACGATTTATAAGCATTATCCTACATGCTACTCTTGGTGACCTAATTGAGGATGATGAAGGAGAAGCTATCAATCCAAATCGTCGAATGACCTATCAATTATTTGAAAACTAGAAAAGGAATCCAGCTGAAAATGTTAAGATAATGTCAGAATCCAGTGGTAGAACTGGTGAAATAAAGGAATCAGGAGTACAAGGAAATATGTCTGTTATCAGAGAATCTGAGGAAGAAGAAGAAGAAGCTAACAAGGAAGAACCCATTGCTTTGGTCAAAAAAAGCAAGGGTAAAAGAAAACTAAAAACAAGAAGTACAGAAGAACCTCAAGGATCCACTACCAACAAGGCTGTAAAGTCATCAGACATTGAGACTTTAAGGATCCTAAGAAGGAAGGAACAGTAGGCTGAGGCAGAAGAAGATAAAGAAACCATATCTCAGCTACTGAAGAAGAATAAAATTAGCCACAAGACCAAAAGGCCATCAATCTCTTCGATCGTAGAGTCTCAGCCGATCGTAGAGACTAGACCAAACAAGGGAGTAACTGCAACAAACATTTTGGCTGATCAGTGGGATAAAACTAAAGAAATTCCTAAGTTGTGGCTCAACCTAAAAAGCCAAGAAGGAAACTGGTCAAGAAATATATTCTTGTCAATGAGAAAGCACTAAAGAGGGAAGAAATGGAATTGACTGCTAAAAAGGAATCAGCAAATGAAAGCCAAATAGTTAAAGCTCCAACTGAGGGGGAGACACCTGAAGATCTGATTATAGATGATACACCTATTGAGGGGGATATAATATAAAGTGCTCCAACTGAGGGGGAGCTACTAATTGTCCAAGTGGATGATCACATTGATGGGGGGGCTCATAATATCCCCATAACAGAAGAAGAGGTTTCTGAAGACAAAGATGAAGAACCAATGCAAGAACATCATGAGGCCATTGATATAATAGAATCCTCCAGTGAAAACAGAGAAGAAGATGATGAGATCGGTATCATAGTTGTAAGCATTGATGGGCACTGAAGAGCCAACTATGAGTAACTATTTGCATATCTTCCTATGATGCCTTTCCACCAAGCTCAAATTCTAAACTCTTGGGATCACATGTTCTGGAGTTTCAAAGAGTATTCAGCCATCTCAGTACTAGCCAATAAATTCCCAGGGAGATTCAATTTTGCCAAGAAGCTTCTCACAAATAGTTCCCCCTCAAAGAATAAACTTTAGGTACTATCTATACCAACTCTTTTCAAAATTAATCACTTGTCATCAGCCTCATTCAATCAATTTTATGAAATCCCACAATGGTTGGAAGTGATTCTTAATCCACTAATACAATTTCCAGTTACAGGATGCCAAAATTCTGTAACTGAGGAACCAAATATGACCAACCTCATAATGCTTCCAAATCCCATCATCTCTACGATCACTGACTCTAACCCCATTGTAGAGTCTACACCTCAAATCGTAGAGCCACCAACCTTAAACATCCAAACCCAGGCTCCTCCATCAGATATTACCTCCTCATCCAGCAACGAATTCTACAATCTTGATCTTGCCCTCTACTCTTTGCAAGATCAATTTAAAGGCACATCACCTCCCTCCTCAAAATTTCCCCAACTGGATGAAATTCTTTTAGAATTGTCCATAAAGGCTGATCTGTCAGCAATGTCTGCGAAAGTAGTCAAGGAGCTCGATTAGAGTCTTGAAGATCACACTACACTTATCCAGCTAAGATTAACATCAATGATAAATGCTGCTAATAATCTTCCAAGCTTCCTAAGCTCTGAGCTCTCCAAAACGCTCAAAGAAATCATCAAAGAAATGCTTCAAAGCATAAACGACAGGGACGATATTCACTTTCTTGCAGCTAAAAGGCACCGAGATTCCGTCTTCATATTACAAAAAATATAAGAATATCAGAACAATCTAATGATACAGAGCATCAAAAGTCTTCAAACTGCAGTCAAAGAATTTCAAGACTTCTCCATGGGTAAAATGAAGCAGACTGAAACTATCCTTGACATTCTTCATAGACCTCAAACTCATTCTGATGCCTTGATCCAAAAGAATCGTGAGGACATTGCTCAAACTCAGAGTCAACTCAACGAGCTTGTCCAAGGAGTCAATCACCTCTCCAAAGACATTCGCACCCTTGATGTTGACATAAAGGGGGATAATAAAGGCAAAGGAGATCAAAGAGGTCAGGGAGGCAAGGGCAGAGGCAGAGGCCAATTCCAAACTCAAGCCTCGAGGAACACACCTTCAAGGCGAATCACTCAGCAGACTCCATGATCCAGCCATCAGACTCAATGATCTGATCTGTAAGACCCCAAATAATTAATAAATGAAATTTAATTTCCTCTAATTATTATTTTGAAATAGTAAGGGTTGATGTGATTAATGTGGATAGTTATGGGTAAAATACGTAAATATTTCAAAATAATATAAAATATTCTTTGTTGTCGGGGAATATTCGTTTGGTCGTGGAATATTCGTACTGTCGGGGAATATTCGTACGACGGCGCAGCCATGTGTGGGCCCCATAACGGAAAGCGATTGGAGGGAGAAAACGACAAATATAAGTTGTTTAAAAATAACGGTGTAGTTGTTACCGTTTACACTGTTGGAATACCCGGTGGTTAAAACACAGTAATACGCGTTGTTGCACAATAACACACGGTATTGCACCAATTATTGACTCTTACGTAAGAAGGCACTACTCAATAATGGTTACAGTAATTACTGTTCATTATTTTATTTTATTGATTCAATAATTGCTGCGTTGATATTTTATATTGTTGTTGTTTCAATAATTGTCATTACACAGTATTTGTCATTATCGAATCAATAATTCATATTATCTGAATAATATTATTAGATAACATTATTGGCAATGTCTAAAAAGTTCTGTCTAAGGAGAGGTTTGGTCACCTAATTGCGCGCCAGTAATAAGAAATTCTTATTGGAAAGCCCCCTCTTTCCTGGGAACGGCCTGGTTGTCACTATTGTGATTCTGTAATATTATTTGTGAATAATTAAATTATTGATTTATATGATGAGGAAAATATTGATTTTATGTGGATATAGATGGAGAAAATTTTTAATGTGACAATTGTTGAAAATTAATATTTTATCTTTTTATGATAAAATAATTCATTTAAATATATTATTATATTTTAATAATATAATAATGATGGTATTTTTTACGATGAATGTGGGATATATGAGTATATGTGGAGGAGGAGTATTTTTGTTACCAAAAATATTTAAAACATGTTAAATATGTCGGTGGACCCCATTTCTTGACTGAAATTTGATTATAGCCTGTAAAATCGCTCGTTTGTGGATTTTGGTCAATTTATGTTTGGAATTTGGAAAAACTTCCTTCTGCAAAGTTGTAGAGAATTGAATTTCCTATAAAAATTCGCGAGATTCGAATTTTCTGATAAAAGGGCTATTTATTATGAATTATTGAAGTTCTGAAGCTCCGAAATAATTGATTTTTGGAAGTTTTAAATATTTTCTTTAACAAAAACGTTTTTTGTACTTCTTCTAGAAGGGAGCATGTGGTTTGTATTCAAATTTGCAGATTCTAAATGGGCGTAGAAAATTTTTATATATATTATTATTATAATAAATTTTCTGCTTTGGTGTTCTAAGCAATTTCCTATAAATAGGTGCTTAGGTTAGAATTGAAAATCACACCAGAAACTGAAGTTTTCTCTCTCTATATTATCGAGCGTATTCTTGTGAGTATTTTGAGTATACTTTGAGTATTGCTATACGGAGTAAGTTCAAGTCATAGCCTATATCCGGTGTTTCAACTAGAAGTACTGATCTTCCGAGGTAAGGGATATTACTTTTTTAAAATGATATTATTTCTTCTAATATCATTATGCCGAAGTATTGATCTGAACTTTTTATCAAATTTGGAACTTTTTCATGTCGGAGTTACTATTCATGAGTTATTATTCACGAGTTACTATTCATGAGTTACTATTCACGAGTTACTATTCACGAGTACTATTCACGAAGCGTGAAGATGTTTTTTTGTGAAATTACTATCTTTTGGTGTCGGAGTTATTATTCACGTATACGACACTATTCACGTATACGATACTACTCACGAATACGGCACTATTCACCGAAAAATGAAATTTCTTCTTTTCGTCTAAAATATCTATTCTGGATACTAGCTTTGATTGTATCCATGTTTTGATCATTCTTGAATTTTACACCACTATGATTATTTTTGAGGTATTTTTGGACGTGGATAAAACAAAGTACGAATCCTTAATCCTTAATTCTTGTCATTTTGTTTCACTGGATTCGTTTCTTTAAAAATATTTTTCATCATCCTCAGTCCTAAATGATGGTGTTACTGAATATCTTTGGCCTGTAGTGCAAAGATGGTTGATTTTGTTACGAATATCTTTGGCCTGTAGTGCAAAGATGAACAGATGTTTAGATGAACATGACCAACTGATGAATATCCTTGGCCTGTAGTGCAAGGATGAATATATGATTCAAGAGGTGCATTGATTGATGTTACAGGGATAAAAATACTGTTGATGGACTATTAAATTCATAGACATTAGTAGATTTCATTCTCTACGTAACTCTTCTATGAATTAATATTTTCCGCTGCGAATATTGATTTAACATTTGTTGTCTATTGTATTCTATCAGATTTTCCCCTGTTGAAGACTAACGATATTTTGTTGTATATTATCTTAGTCATAATATTCTTTACTGGGCTAGTTGAGCTCACCCTTTTTCCTTTTTGTTCCATTTTTCTTCTCAGGAGGCGAGAATATAGCGAGTACGAGTCGGGGTATGGAATGAAGGTTCTAGGGAGAGTTGTTTAGTAGTCCTCACCATTTTTGTAAAATAATGTATCAATAATTATGATGGAGATTTATTTGTATGCGGATATTGTCTTGATGACAATATCTGTATTTAAACTCATAGTTTACATGTTGTAATAATAAAGTTGTAGTTGTTTCTGAACCGTGTATTGACAACTCAGAATGGGTGATGTATACTTATTTTGGGGGTGTCACATGATCAGCAGGAAGTTTTAATGGCTCAACCTGTAAGGATTCTAGGGCCAATGACCAGCTCTCTTGGGGTAACAACAATAGGCCTCAGAATACCAATTGAAGATCCTGCATTCATGAATAGGCATGATCACAATCCTAGACTAAGCCCAAGTGAACTGGAAGACTTAGCCAGAAGGGATGAAGCCAACAGAAAAAGGAGAGATAAGGAATATGCAAACCCTCCGAGAAGCAAAAGGCTGAAGAAATAAAGATAAGTTGAATTTTATTTCTTATTGATGTAGTTATATTGAAATGTAACATCTATCTTCATACATCAATAAATTCATACTTATTCTCTAGAAATTTTAGCTGCTCACTTAAATACTAAGTCATATTTACTTTGCTATAATTGCATATAGAATTTGATAATCAAGACAACAAATCACCTTGGTTATGTCAACATCAAATAGGGGGAGATTATTGGAAGAATGCATATCTTGATTTGATGTTTAAAGTAAATGATCATGATTATATGTAAAGTCCTTAAAAGAATATATGTACAAGGACTTAGTGATAGATCAAATTTGTTAGGTTGATCTTTGCTTTGAATGTTCATCATTCCATAAATGAATATATAGATAAAGAGATCAAAGATGTTAGGTTGATCCATGACTTGAAAAGTATAGATTGGCTTCAACAAGAATCATAGTCTATCAAGCTGATCAACAGATTCTAGAAGCTAAGGCAGGATCGCAGAGCTTAACAGATCGTAGTGTATCTACCTTAAAGGACCTCTTCAGAAATCGTAGAGTGATCCAAACATTTATCGAAGCTAACTCAGAGATCGTAGTGTGCTCTCGAAAACGTTGAATCTGCTAGACAAGCAAGTGATGATTGTCGAGTGAAAAGATAGTAGTGTGGAAATCCTTCCAAGAAATCTCAGTGTTCTCTTAAGTGCAAGCACCAATATGACAAGACACTACGATATGGATAGTAGAGTGTCATCTGCCTTTTGTCAGAAGCATCGAGGCCTAACTTTTGTTTGAAGACAAATTCTAACAAATGAGGAATGAGTTTTGAACGTTGAAGCACTCACCAGTCCCAATGGTACAAAAGATATCCTTAGTATTGATCAAATGGAACGTATTCAAGAAGCTAAGAAAAGGACCATTGGGCAGAGGAAAACACCTTTTCAGGTGTTAGGTGAGAAAGCAGTCTGTCGTGTTAGTGGGCCAGAATGTAATTCAGAAGATGTGCAGAAATGTCTCCATCAAGGCTCAGAAATGTCAAACGCGTTTAATGTTTCATCAGATGACTTCAACAGATAGATTTTGAAGATCTCATATATATACAGAATACAGACATATGAGAGAAGTAAGCAAGTATTAAACAAATGCACAAGAACACTCAACGATAAACTCTACGATCTGAGAAAAAGAAGAAGCTTGATCAACTACTCAGTTCTTTAGAACAAGTGCTTAACTGCAACTAATTAGTCTCAATCACAACTCAACAACTATCAATCTACTGAAGTAAAAAGTTCCCAGTTAGAAAAACTTGAAGAGTTCTAAGTGAACTGTGAAGAGCTAAGTCTGCTGGACTTGAAGAGTTCAAGAGACAACTTAGAAGTGCCTAGATTGTTGGTCTAGAAGGAATCTGTGAGATTCATAAAGTGTAAAAGACATCCTTAGTGGATTTCCTACTCAAGGATTAGAAGAGTGGACTAGGAACTTTGAGTGCTCCAAAACACTTAAAAACAACTATGTCTATCTATAACTGCTATAACTGCCTTTCTCTCTTTAACTTGCTATCTAAAAGGGATTTCAAAGAAATAATAATTCCGTTGTGCTACAAAGCTTTATCAAAACATTCTTTAAACAAAGAAAAGATTTTAATATCTATTCGACCCCCCCCTTTTCTAGATAACTATTGTGCCTTCGGGAACTAACAAGTTTTTCCCGTGTAAGGGATGTTCATACTTGTCGGGGTTCCAAACCAAGGCAATTCGGTTAGATAATAATAAGGTTTTATCTTGTTCAATAGTAATCTATAATTCAATATATATATATATATATGGGTAATTAATAAAGGTGTATCAATATGTGATTAAATACAATGATTATCCAAGTGGGGACACTTGTATAACCATTTATAGAAATTAATGAACATAATATATATCTAAATTACCATATACTAACATGTTGACAATCAATGAGCGTATATAATATAGGATTAATAAACTTTACAGTAATAATACAATTCTAAAACATTCTTACTCATGTCCATTGCATAAAGAAAATGCAAAGGTAAGATATTTGCGTGATGCGCTGCTTACAATACGCAACTTAGTTTTATCTTTTATATCACGACCTATCATTAATAAGATCATGCGTTCTATTAGAATAATATACTATAACATATAGTACTGTATTTTGTAGTCAGCATTAACCTAATCACATTATCACACATGCTCAACAGTTATTGCATTACAAACAAACATTAATACAGTCAAAATATCTAAGTCCAAATCAATTTATGAACTATGTCAGTGTACTGACAGCTTTATCGGGTAATTATCAAGTCTAAGACTCTATTCTGTAACTCAATATCTGTAAATATCAGTCATATTATTTTAAATGACCCAATAAACATTTATTAATTTATCACGAATTTTCAAACACCGAAATCATTATTAAATGATTCAAATATCAAATACTTCTATTATTATTTAATTATTATGTAACTATTAATGAAACCATTGCCAAAATATTAAAGTTATTTATAATAACTCAAAATATTTTTAAAACATTTATATTACCCTTAAATGATTTTTAAAACATTTAAAAATTATTTTTAAGTAATTACTATTAATATTGAAATATTAATGTACTATTTCTTAAAATGTTAAATGTCATTAAGTATAACTTAAAATATTTTTAATTCACTTAATATTATTAATCTTGATAATATTTAATTCACCTCTTAGTATTATTAGTTCACTAATAATACTTTTATTCGCTTATTAATATTATTAACATCTTAATAATATTTTAATACTTTACTAATATTATTAATCCTCTTAATAATATTTTAATCATGCATTAATATTATTATTTTAATACTATCTTACTTATAATACTTTTATTCATTTACCAATAGTATTAATATTTTAATCATTTATTATTATTATTATTATTCATTTAATAATATCTTATTCCTTTGCTAATTTTATTTAATCTCGAATATTATTATTTACTTAATAATATTTTAATCATCTAATAATACTTTAATTTAATATTATTAATCTCTTAATAATATTTTAATCTAAGATTAATACTTTAATCTAATATTATTAATCATTTAATAATATTATAATGAAGCTTTAATCTTAAAATTTTTATTTACTTAACAATATCATATTCTAATATTATTAATATCATAATAACAATTTAATAATTTGTTTGATCAATAAACAATTTATTCTAATTGTTTACCCTTTACAAAACCACAAATAATATTTCTTATTTTAAATTACCAAAATACCCTAAAATAGTCATAATATTATATATTAGGAGTATTCAAGCATTAAAATTACATTTTTCTTATTGAAGACATTATTTAACTATTTATTTTCTTTTATTCATAACTTCATCATTTTTAGGAAAAATACCAAACTGATTTCAAAAAGTCTTCTTTTCTAAGTTTAGACAGTATATGACCCAACAATGATCCCCAAATTTTTTTGAAATTTTAGAGAGTGGTTTACTAATTTTAAAGTGCCCAAAACACACGGATTTTGCTTCATTTTTCATAAATCGAACTTTGCTCAGAAAATTTTAAAATTTTTAGGGTATACTTCCATAACATATATGAACATACTGTAAACATTTTGGATTTTTCACATGTATAAACTGTGAGAAATGCAGGTGTTAATATTTATGAGTCATTTACGGAAATAGTCATTACGCATAACCTATAAATCGAAACATGTCCGTTATTTTTCCTACATGTAGATAACTTCTTAAGGTACCTCTGTAATTTTTCCCTAATTTTTAAAACACTTGAAACTGTCCGAAATAGCCTTAAGAAAAACGGGGACAGTAGCTTTTTAGGGTTTTAAAACTTTAATACCCTATGTGTACTATTTTTGGGAAAACAGCCCCCATGGCTTCAATACTTGCTAGATTTGTGTTCTACCACTTGGGTTTACTAGATAACTCATGTATCTAGCACCCCCCCTTTGACGGATCACAAATCCAAGTTGTAAAACTTGAGTTACACAAGATTTAGTAGGAAAAAAATAAGGGTTAAAACCCTAGGAGAACATATACTCATTTTCTTCCTCTAAACCTTTGATCTAACACTCAAGATACTTAGTTCCATACATGATGATATGTAGAACTAGGGTATCTTAAGTATTAGTTCATAACCCCAACAAATCTTGCTATAACACAAAATAGAAGAAGAAGATGGAGATTAGGTTATACCTTGATCTAGTACTAACCTTCCTTGATTTACCAAAGTAATATATAATCTTAGGGTGCATAATCAGGCTAGCACACCCCTCTCTCTCTCTCTGTGTCAAAACTGAACCCCTCTCTCCCTTTTCTCTCTTTGTATCTTGCTAGTTTGGGAGAAAATAAAAGAAGAAGAATATGAGAAATGAAATGTCTAGCAAATGAATGTGGTGATTTAGCTAAGATCCCCCATACTTTTGTTGTCCCTTGGATAAAAGGCTTTGCCTTATCTCTTCCAATTAAGCTTAATCGTGTGATTAAGGGTGCTAAGTAGATTTTAAACCAATGGGAGATTGACACACTTGTACTTGATGTAAGAGTTACTAATTAAGGAACTTGATTAGCATAATTTGTTGCCAAAAAAGCCAAATATGGCCGGTCCCCTTGCCCCATTATCTCCTCCATTTTGCTTTTATTTTAATGCACAAATTTGATAATCAAAAGTCTAAAATACCCTTAATCATGTGGGCTAAGTATTGGTTTGCATTTTATTTCTTTTGGGCTTCTTCTTTAATTGTTTTGGGCCACGTAATGAACATAGTCTAACAATTTTAATATATGTTACCCAAATTATTTATTTAGGGTTTCCATTCCCAATCTTATGAAATTTAATTACTTATACATGTGACTTTAGCTCATAATCTAATTAGGTTTACTAGAAATAGGTTTAAAATTATTAGTCACTCTAAATAACAAGATTATCCACTTAAGTTAGTATACATATTAAATACTAACATTTCCTTATTACCATAACCCTTAGGTTATTTAATTGTCTCACCTAATGTATACTTAGGTTACAAAGTTTTCATTTAGGGTTTAAAATAAAAATAAAAATAATATAAAATTAGGGTTTCACACAGTAATACAAGGGTTTGTCACATAACACCATAATTTACCAACCCTTATCGGTCCACATATACCGTACATATTTATAGCACTGAAAAAAAATATAATTAATATTATATTATTATTCTCATGCCTTGATCAAAGTCTAAAAATTAAGGTTTGGATTCCATATCTGATTTATCTGTCATACTTAACATTATTAATTAAGTTAAAAATAATTAACTTAATAATCTGAACAAAATTCATATAATAAAATAATTATTATAATAAATAAAAAAATCATTTCATATATTATATAAATTATATTTTCATGGAAAATAATTAATAACAACATTTCTACTATAAAATTAATTATGATAAGAATATAATTTATAATGATCAATAATTCTAAAATAAAATTATTTCAAATCATTCATGTAATAAATATATCACATAAATACATACACACGTTATCTTGGCACATATTCCATATATTTATTTTAAAATACAAAAAAAAAAATTATAAGCAAAATTTCTAATTTATTTGTATAGAAAATATCGGGTTGTTACATTCGACCCATTCTTTGATCTCCCCAGTCACCGCATAGTCCTCTTGCTCAATCTTTATCAAGTCAAAGTTCAACTTTACATCAAAGTTGCATCCATTGTGAAGAATTTGCATTCCATCAACAAGTTTAGACAAATCTAACTCTTGAGTCCTAAAACAAAATGCTTTCACTTAATATATGAAACTGTTTGATCATATAAAGTGTTAGCATGGCATGACAAAAGAAAATTCTAATACTATGAAACAAATGTAAGCATTTAATACTATCTATAGTGTAAAGGGATTTTTTTGCCCTTTTTACTCTTTTTGGTAAATGCAAGAAGTGCTGCTCCAATTGTCGAGGGTCAAGTCCTAGTGGACAGCTATGATGAAGGGGCGGTTATCATCCTCCTCCTCTTGAATAATCATAATGACATCTGAGCAATCGTCATCTAGGATATCCTTGTTCATACCCTCGGTATGCACTAGGAAGTACATCTTCGATAACCGTCTCTTTATGTCTTGTTTGCGCCTTTAATTCCTTTCCTCAATATCTGGGTCTGGAATTAGGACTTCTTTCTCGCAAGCTGGTATGGACTTAGGAAACAACATACCTGTTATAGAGACAAGAATTTTCCTTAGAGGCCGTACAGAATCTGCATCTGTAGGTTTAGGCAATAGGGTTGTAGATGAAGCAACTGGTGTATGCTTGTGCGGGTTCCTGTGACTTGATCCAGAGGAGTAGCCTAGTAAGGCCATCCATATCTAGTTGGAAAAATAAATTGGGCATTTGATTCCTTGCTGATTCTTTTCTAACCCTTGTTCTAGTTGGAAACCTAAAGATATCATCTCTTGGCTGGTCGACATTACCTCAACAAAAAATCTGGGTTTCAAAGCTGGAGCCCCAATGGGTTGATAGTGAGTGTTTCTCACCTCAAGGGCTTGGAAGTTGACAAGTTTAACTTTTTCATTGAAACTGATTAGAGGAATATCACTCTGGACAGGATACTCTGGTTCAACATTGATAATGAATAGATTACTACTGCTGATATACTTGAGCTGTTGATGAAGACTGGATGGGACGACTCCTACCATATGGATCCAAGGTCCTCCCAATAGTAAAGTATATCCTATAGTGATTTTGAGCACTTGAAAGGATATATAAGATATGTGGACCAATTTTCACTGGTAATTCAATCTCCCCCATAACATTTCGCCAAGATCCATCAATGGCTTTGATGATGATGTGGATGATTTGGATCCGATTGGGATTGATCTTCATCCTTTCTAATGTGGCATAGGGGCAGATGTTTAGGGATGATCCTACATCTATTAGCACAACTCTGACAACATAACTGGGAGACATCACTGCTATGAATAGTGGCTTGCAATGACCTGTCCCTTCGGGAGGTATGTCATCATCAATGAAAAAGATCACATTGGTGTTGAAAATGTGATCTACTGGAAGATGAAATTTTCAACATCCACCATCTTTGGAAAGTGGGCAATATATTCATTAAGACCTTTTGATGATCTTCAGAAGAGAATACAAAGTCCATAATAGATATCTATTGAGGTGCTTCTTTCAAGATTTACACCACCTTGGCTTCATTATATCCCATGTTGCACAGGAATTCTTTGATTTCCTCCTTGGGCACTTTCCCCTGAGATCTGATGACTGACTTCAGCCATTCGTTGAGGGAGATATAGCGGGTTTTCCTTGGATACCATAGCAGTTGTGTTTGATGTTGATCCTTCAACCTCTCCATAGTTCCATGGGACTTTCTTAAGGCTAATGATAGGATACTGCGGCTTGAATGGTAATATTAATGGTTTTGGTGCAGCCACCTTCAAAGGGTTTTCAACTCCTTTGAGCTTGATTGGTTAAATTATAAGGGGTGTGACAGCTAAGTCTCCCTCAAAGGACATGACTGCTATGACGTCCCTCCATCTTTGCAATCCTAGAGGAAATGTATTTTCAATCTCAAGTGATACGGTGTCATTGTCTGCCGTTTGTAGGTCACCGCTGTCAATCATATTTTTGATAAGATGATGGAGTGCCCAACATCCTTCAGTGTTGGGACCATGAGTATTGGAGTGGTATCGACAGACCCCGGTAGCATCAAATCTTTTTGAATGTGGGTTGACTGAGGTTAACAATGTTGTGATTTTCCCCTCATTGATCAACATCTGCAATATTTCTTACATCGATTGGCCCAACTGAGTGAACTCCCTTTTGTTGGTAAAGTCTTGACGGGCTTGAGCTCTTGTTTTTCTTGCAAGCTTTTCCTCCAAGGTTTCATTCTCTTGGATCTATGGTGGATTCTTTATGATAAGGGAAAGGAGGCTTGTATGCTCCTGACTGAACAACTGCTGTGTGACTTGGTGCTGATGCATCACCAGTTCTACCAGTTGATTGACCCGTTCATCAATAGACTTCAACTCCCGTTCTATCATAAACTAAAACTCCGAATAATCCCACTTATCAGATTTATCTTTGCTAGTTTGGGGAGAACCACCCACATATTTGAGGAATTTGGACCTCTCTCCACCGCCTCAATTGATCATGTTAGCATCATCTTCCTTGTGTTGAGGGAGAGGATTATCTTGAACGTGTGGTTGTTCAGGATTTGTCACCACGATCTCACCACTGTCTATTAAGTCCTGGATCTTATGGTTGAGGGCCCAACAATCTTGGGTGTCGTGGCTTGGAGCTCCAGAATGGTAAGCACACTTCTTGTTTATATTAAAGTCATTTCCACTTAGTTTGGTTTGTGGAAGGAGATGAGTGATTTTCATCTGAGCTGTCAGAAATTTAAAATGTTTTCCAGTGAGTCCCCTAAGGGTGTGAACACTCTAGAACGTCTAATTTCTCCACTATTTGGAAAGGGAGGATTTGATGATTGTGCTTGAAAAGGGGAATAGTTTATCCTTTGAATATGCATGTTTTGATTGCCTTTTGGATTTTCTCCTTGCAGTATCAAGGAGACATCCTCTTCTTTCTTTTTATGGACCCTACAGGGGTTGTTCCCCAGAACTTCCAAATTGGATATGCTCAGCTACGACTTTTAAAGTGAGGAGGTCTTGAATCTTCCAAAATTTTAACCCCATTTCTGCCATTTCTCTGTTCTTCATCATTTCTGAGAATGGTTTTACTAAACATGTTAGTACCCTCTCATAAAATGGAGCTTCTTGAATATCTATGAAGGTCATCACCATCTCAGTCTCTATCATGGATAGGATTACTTGAGCAGCCAGACGCCTCCATCTTTGGCCATAACCTCTGAATGACTCATTGACTTACTTCTTGACTTTGGTAATCTGATACTTGTCTGGAGCCATCTGAGTTTGAAAGTTGTATTGATTGAGGAAAGCATATGCTAATTCTTCCCAGCTGTGGATTTTGGAGTTATCCAATCTGGTATACCATGCTCTAGCTTCTCCAATTAGACTTTTCTGAAATAGCTACATTCTCAACTTTTCATTCACGACGTAAGATCCGAGTTTTCCAATGAATACTTTTAAGTGACTGTAGGGATCTCCCAATCCATCATATTTCACGAAATCGGGAGCCTTGAATTTTTTTCAAAGAATGAACCCCAGGGAATATACAAAGGTCTGAATAGGAAACACTTCTAAGCGTTCTAATCCCTTTGACGGACTCAATGGTCAGTTCCATTTGTAGAACATTCTTTCGAATATCACCGGTGTTCCGATCTTCTTTGAGATGGGTGATTTCAGGGGTTTTGTTGGAATTCTCAGTTTGACACTCGAGGACTGGGATTTCTCTGTCCGGGCCCTGGATTACTTCTTGTGCAAAGGATTCTGTTTAAATGGGTATTTGTGGACCCTGAGCTGATTTGTTTAGTTCTTTGAGGAGAACAACCAACTCTGTTATTTGATTCCTTAATCCTTCGAACTCCTCGTGAGAGACAAGAGTAGGATCATGCTAGGCACTTGTATCCATGTTTGACTACGGGCTTAGTGGCTTTTTGGACTTTAAACAGGTAACGGGACCAATCGTTTCCCTACAAAAAGACTACATAGTTTAGTTTGGGAAAACGTGGAAATGTTACTTGTTATGCAATGTGTCCATTTTTTAGGAGTGTTTTAATGTTCTCCTGTAAAACGGATGTCAATAGTTTTAATGACAGGATAACATGACATGTTTGATATGAAATAGAAATGCATATTTACATATTCCTTTATATTTTCCATTACATTGAGATTGACATGGAATTGAAATTACATGTAATGGAAAAGAGAAGGTATGAAGAGACTTCCCTTCGTATTTGGTTTATCAGAGGCAGACCTATCTTAGGCTACTCTCGCGGCTTTTCGGCATGAAGGTCCCCAGATCATCGTAATTTAGTAGATGGGAAATTAATCCGATCTTTCAACTAAAGAGAATCTAGGTGGTGCCTTTCCTGAGCCTCACGGAATTAGTCTCCTTTGAGTCCAATAATTGAACACTGACGGGTTAGCCTCCTGGTGGAGGAATCACACAACATACATTAGAATACATCGCGTCCTACTATATGGAAATGATGATATGTGCAAAGAACTAATATCACAGGAAGATATGGTGTGAAGCACTAAAGTGCAGTAAATAAAGTATTAGTACACATCCATTCAATGTAAATGATGTTTTCACACCTAAGAAGATAAAAGTTTTTTGAAAAACTTGAATAGCGGCTTAAGCCCTCTTACTAGAGTCCCCAAAAGAGTCACCACCTGTCGACGTCGGGATTTTTATTTGTCCCTTTCGGTGCTTGTCTTTTGATGTTCTCATTTTAGGTGAGTTTTGTTTGAAAAAATAATTTTGAAAAGGTCTGACATTTATATGTCGATGATTTAACTTTTTGAGAGTCACTAGTTGGTAGATTTGAAATAGTTGTACTAACTCATTCGAAAAGGTTTGAACAAAAACACAATGGTTTGACACTATTTAACTAGTCTTAGAAACCAAGATTCGTTAGGGTTTGGGGGTTGATTAAGCGGAGGGAAGGTGTTAGGCACCCCACGACTTTTGTGAAAACACAGTTACCACCACTTTTCACTTAAATTTTATCTGCATATACCTGTGTGAGAGTTGGGCCTATGTGCAATTATTTGAAGTAGTGTTATGCCTATTTGCACCTATATAGAAAGGGTTTGACTTTTGTATAAAAGTTCAATTTGAACAAGATATAGCAGTGACGTTTTGGAAAATAGGCTTTTCAAACCCTTATGCTCAATAGTAATTGAGGACTTTGATACTTCCATTTTATTATGTGTTCGGCTTGATTACTTTTATTTTTGAGATGCGAGGCATCTTCAAGAAAATAAGATATATAGCAGTGCCGAACTCCTTATGGGCATGAAATCCATCTAAGGATATCTAGATACCATAGATAATTTATAAGCTGACTGCAGTTGAGAAATGTCTATTGTGGGAATTGAATCTAGATTTAGAGGCTAAATCTATGGTCACATGATTCCTAGGCTCACATGAAAGAGTAATATGTACAAAAGCTAGAAAAAGAACTAGATTAGAGTAAATCTAAACCATTCTAGCTCCAGCGATTCCATATTACTAACTTTTGAACCGGTCAGAGTTAGAAATAACCAAATTTAGGCAAATCTAGCCCACAGGCTGAAAGATTTAATATATACATTATGGAAGCAATTAAAGCAAATATTTATATAAAAGTGGTAAATATATATATGTATAGATGATCAACTGTCACGAAGTAAACTCAAGGCATAACTTTGAAATATAAATATATATGTATATATAAGTAGTAAAAGGCCACGAAGTAAACTCCAGGCCAAACTGGAATGTAAATATATATATATATATATATATATATATAAAGTATTAGAAAGATTAAAAATCTAAAATATCTTATGGTAGGCTGCTAAGAAGACTTCAGATAGCTTTTGAGGCATGAAAACTCGGTTTCCATCGGTTAAACTTCAGGATATTACAAAACACGAGCTTATAAGTTTTTAAAAAGAAGAATCACTCAGTTTAGAGCACTCGAGCAGTGTTTACAGGCTGAAATGGACAGAGTTTTCTTTTGTTTCTTCTTTTTTTTCAAATGAGCTACCAATAGCTCATATTTAAAGAGTAAAGACTAAGGAGCCGCAGGTCTATCTCTGACTGCCCGGGCTTCCTCGGGCTTAGCGGGTCTCGTCATCTCGAAGTACATACACTTGGGCTATGCGTTGTCCGCTCGAACCTTCATAACTTTCAGTTTGGGCATCCTATAATGGAGTGTTGTACCTTTTTAGAATGCTATTGTCAAGAACTATACAATGACATGGGATTAGAGGTTGTACGAAGTCAGGAAGATGGGTCCATGACTAGATCTCTAAGTCTTCAAAGTCTATTCATTGTACTATCTTGTGCAATTATCACTTGGGATTTAAGCTATGGTTCTTGTGGGACATCTTAATACGCAGTGTGAATTGAATTATGTTTAGACGACATGAATGTGATGTTGAGGTGGTAACATGACGATTTTACCACCACCGGGGCTATCTTCAACTTTGGTGCAGATGTAGTAGTCATTTCTCAAGGTTATCTCTGAGATTAGGCTGTTGTAGATGTTTAACATCCTCAAGGTTATCTCTGAGGTTGGCTTGACCTCCCGGGGTTATCTCTAGGGTTAAATCTTACTTTTTCGGGGTTGACTTGACCTTCGGTGGTTGCAACTGAATCTCTCGAGGTTATCTCCGAGATTAAAAACTAGATCTCCCAGGGTTGTCTTCGGGTTTTAAAACTAATATGATTCCAGGGTTATCTCTGGTAGACGATTCTTCCCTCCTACAGGGTTAGTAATAGGAATGCAAAATTTTGAGTGTCTACATAGGGTTTAAGAATTTGTGGGTTTGGCCTATGGTTAAGCTTTTATTTATAGACTTTAACAACTTAGGGTTTTTAGTCCTTTTCACCTACTTGCCTCTCTAAATATCTGATGTTTGTTAACTTGTGCTGCTTGGGGTGTGTTACCATAACATATGCTTCATTGGGACATGCTATGGTGACTATCATCCTACTTGTGAGCTAGTTTAACCACTTTAGTAGTTAATTATGCCTTAATTATTGTTGATCGATTTCACTATCAAAACATACGTGCAAGTAAACACGGTGAACAAGTAATAAAGTGAAAGTAGAGTATCGTTTCCACGGGGAATTATTTAATAAAATTCACCAAGTACTAGTTCTTAACCAAACTAATTTTATTTAAACAGCTGCAATTTATGATTTTTAAAATTAAGCAAACTAAATGAACTAATTAAACTGAATTAATTTATAAATTAATTCAAATAAATAAAGGTTAAGACTACAATATCCCCAATTATGAACTATAAACCAATTATCCAATTAGCCCAATTATTACGCCACCTGAATTGTTAACAGGAATTCTAGTTGTTAAAAGCCCCTTCCCATGTAAACAGATAACTTTTATTCAATTCAATTAATCCTGCGATATTCCTATGCAAAATAATTAAATCAAACCTGTTAAGTTCTAATTCCCAATGTGTTACATGCAGTGAACAGATATTCCTATTCAATTCACAACCCTAATTATTCATCTCATGTAAATAATTAAGCCTACATGTTATCATATCTAGTTCTAACCCTAGATCTCCTCTCCCGAATCCTTCTAGAGTAACAAGATAATTGCTAGCAAAATAATTAATCAATAAGCACAAGATATAATAAACAATTCACCTTGACATAAATAATTGGAATAAATTAAATAATTAATTTATAGACATAAAAGGTTCAATCTGTAGTCTTAATAAAAGAAATTTAGTTCATTGTCATTGAATTAAAATCAAGAATCCACAACTGAATAAACATTAAAAGATAAAAGTAAGAGAAGTGAAGAGAATAGAATCTATTGTCAGTAGTCTTGAGACTCCTCTTTCGCTCCTGCTTTGAATCTTCAATGATCCTCAAGTTGCTTCAATCTCCAACAATCCAATATAAACTAGGGTTTATGTTCTAATTTAATGGAGTATTTTATCTAAGCTAATCTATGTAATCTCGCTTATTATATGCCTCCCATCATGTATTTATAGGTTACAAGTCCAATTTTTAGCTTAGGAGGAAACCCAATCCAATTTGGAGTCAAAAAAGTGTCAAAATTCGCCCCAAAACAAGTCCAAGCTTGACCAGGCCCTTCCCCAACGCCCAGCACTGTTCACGGCGCTGAGAAACTACCCCCTAGTGCCCCGGAGCTGTAAATAAGCTTGAAAAGGGTGCCCCCGCGCTTGGGCTTATTTGGAAATTTTCTGCTCTGACATCCTTTGGGAAAATAGCCAAAACTTCTTCGTCTGAACTCCGATTTTGATGATTCAAGATGTTCTGGAAAGAGGAGACGTAGATCTACAACTTTCATTTTTTTTGAAATAAGGTCCAGAGAAATGTTGAAATTTGCTCTGAAGTGGCTGCTATGTAAATGGCAAGCCGAAAACACGAATCAAGCCACCCCAAACGTCGATCCAAGTAACTTTTGTCCCAATTCCTACAAAATAACGTAAATAATGCATGAATAGACACAAACACTTAAAAACTTCCAAAAGATTAAGCTCAAATGCACTCAATTAATGGGTATAAAACTCACTCATCAAATACCCCCAAACTTAAACCATTGCTTGTCCTCAAGTAAAAACACAAAAATATTATGCAATGTAATGCAACTAATCTATATGCCTACGAATCTAGTAGTAATGACAGAAACAATTCTATTCAACCGGCCTTAGAGAAATTAAATAAACATGATAATACATCATATTAAAACAAATCAGTAATTTCCCAATCAATCATCAAATCTTAGATTGTTATCACTGACATAATGCGTGTGTGCTCCACAACAATTCTAACTGATATAAAATCAAATTTAACACATAATAGATATCTTTGAAGGCATCATACAATGTAAACTCAAGAAATCTACAAATGAGTTAGATCCTACTAAAATCAAATAATTACCAATATCGAGGGTCAACATGGGATACTAATGCTTTATTTTTCAATTGTCGGGGCTTTTTACTCTTTTTCCCATTTTATTCACTTTTTTTTTTCATTTTTTTAATTCCCATAACTGTGCAATGTATCATTCCATTAGGCTAACAGTGCTACCCCTTACGAGCTTTAGACCAACGACTCCCAGACCATAAAGACCTTAGGGCGCTAGGTGTAAAGGCACTCCCTCAGGCGTACTTGCTCAAGTAATAAATGCCTCGAAATAAGACTAGTCACAGTGTTTATTCATCATCATTCATTTTTTTTCTTTTTTATAAAGCATATATACCCCAAAATTTTCCCCCAAACTTATGTTCTTGTCTAACTTTAGCCATCACCACCTATTCATGAGTTCCTTTCATTCAAACTAGAAATTATCCTTTAGAATTCCATTATGTATTAATTTAGACTCAATCAATCAACAAGTTGTTTTTACTGTGCTAACCTTATTATATCAGTTCTAAACAAAAAAGGATTCAATTCATATCAAGAAATCACATCAAAGCCTTAATATTCAATACTATACTTATCTACTCAATTCCAGTCTCGTCATTGGCCAAAATAGACTTTTACTATCTAACTGCTGGAATCATGCACATAAAAACTAGACGCAACAAACATATTAAACTAACTACTATTTTTGCAATTTTTCAAAAATTTTTTTAACAAGAAACTGAATGCAAAAACTAAATGTAAATAACCTGAAAACATAACGAACTACAATGTAAATAATTAACTATATGCAATACGACACTAAAATGCCCCCAAACTTGAACTAGACATTGTCCTTAATAGCTGAAATAGGAAAAATTAAAGTAGAGGACTTCCCTGAAAGTATAGCAATCTTCCTCCTTATCCGCTAAGTTTGGAGAATAGGCTAGGCACATGGAAAAAATTGGACACCACACTTGAATTTGACATTAATAACCTGTAAACCATGATAGAAACAATTTTATTAAATTCTAAATAAATGCAAATTCAAAACTACTAATATAAAACCTAATAAAAATTAAACTTGGGTTGCCTCCCAATAAGCGCTTATTTTATAGTCTCAGCCTGACTTCTTCAATTCGCTATCCAATTCCCCTATGAAAATTGAGGAACTCTCCATCCATCAGAAGTAATGTCTCTTTTTGGGAGGTTCCCATTATTAATGACCCTAGAATTACAGTCACCTAGCATGCTCTTTATAGATATGTTCCCCATTAAAAAAGTCCAAAAACTAGGTGTTTTCTCCATTATGTGGATGATCAAAGTAGGACATTGAAGCTTAATAAACACAATGGGATCTTCCACTATCTTCTCCTTTTCATCACACCATGACTCCACAACTTTACTTGCTCCTATGTCACAGAGAACTTTGCTGATGACATAACTGCCAATTGGGCATGGTTTTGCAAAACTGCCCGGATTCTTAAACTTTGGTGGAGGAGGCACATGGGATAATAATGAATCGGCTCATCTTCGTTGAATCTTATAGTTAACTCTTCGTAGATCTCCTTTTCTTGGTTCCCAATTGTTTCCTCTCTTTCAACATCTTGTGGCTCATCTAGTTGCAGATTTTGTTCGGGCTCTCTATCAGTCTCATAATCCATGTCATAGGGCCAAGTGTATTGAGGACAAAAGTTCAAGGCATTGAATAGTTGTTCCATTTGGTTCGCAAAATTTTGACTCGATATCTCTTGATTAATCTTCCTCTCCTCACTTGAAGCTATGAACTTGGACAAAATTTCCTCCAAATTTGAATGTTCCTCCTGTTGTAGTGGAGGTGGACACGAGAAATCCGGTGGGTTTATTGGACTTGGAGCATAAAATTGATCTTGATATGTATGGCTCCATGAAAAATCCGGGTGATACCCCAATCCTGATAATAGTTGTTGGGATAAACATAACTATTGGGGTAATCACCACCATACGGTATCGGCTCAAAACTGGTGGTGCATTGATGACTCATATGAATTCCAGCACAATAATCACAAGTAACCGCCACACTTTGACGACGTTGTGCTGCAAAAGCATCTAACCTCCTTGAAAGTGTCTCAATTTGTGCTGATAATGCAGAAAGTACTATCGCAAGTCCATCAATCTTAGCTCCCCTTGGCTGAGTCATTCTCGTATACGGCCATTAATAATTAACTTCCGCCATGGAACCTGAAAAGAAAGAAAAAAAAGAAAGAGAATTAAAGAAAATAATAAAAAAACATTTAAATTAAAACTAATTTGATAAAAAATAATATTGGCAAAATTATTAAATTAATTCCCTGGCAACGGCACCAAAGACTTGTTGATCGATTTCACAATAAAAATATATGTGCAAGTATACACGGTCAACAAGTAATAAAGTGAAAGTAGAGTATCGTTCACATGAGGAATTATTTAATAAATTTCACCAAGTACTAGTTCTTAACAAAACTAATTTTATTTAAACAGTTGTAATTTATGATTTTTAAAATTAAGCAAACTAAATTAATTAATTAAACTGAATTACTTTATAAATGAATTCAAATAAATAAAGGTTAAGACTACAATATCCCCAATTATGAACTATAAACCAATTATGCAATTAACCCAATTATTACGCCACCTGAATTGTTAAAAGGAATTCTAGTTGATAAAAGCCATTTCCCAAGTAAATAGATAACTTTTATTTAATTCAATTAATCATGCGATATTCCTATGCAAAATAATTAAATCAAACTCGTTAAGTTCTAATTCCCAACATGCAGTGAACATATATTCCTATTCAATTCACAACCCTAATTATTAATCTCATACAAATAATTAAGCCTACATGTTATCATGTCCAGTTCTAACCCTAGATCTCCTCTCCCGAATCCTTCTAGAGTAACAAGGTAATTACTGGCCAAATAATTAATCAATAAGCACAAGACATAATAAAAAATTCACATTGACATAAATAATTGGAATAAATTAAATAATTAATTCATAGACATAAAACGTTCAATTTGTAGTCTTAATAAAAGAAATTTAGTTAATTTTCATTTAATTAAAATCAAGAATCCACAACTGAATAAACATTAAAAGATAAAAGTAAAAGAAGAGAAGAGAATAGAATTTATTGTCACACTACAAAAAACTGGGGCATTGGCGACGAGCACATTACCGACAGCAAACTCCCCATCGTGAATAAGGTCATTGGGGATGGGCTAGCCGTCCTAAATGTAAGTCGTCGGTAATAACCCTATTATTTGGCGCCAAACTTTCCCGGTGGAGGGAAAACTTATTAGCAATAACACTAATGTTATTAAAGACGGTGAATTAAATCGACGGGGTCATTAATGACGGCAACGCTGTCGAGAATGAGTCTTATATTTTAAACCCTGGTTCGATAGCAATGAGCATATTTTTTCCTTCCTTCTTAATTTTCTCCTTCCCTTGTATTTTGGCCATTTCCCCCAATTGATTCTAAGCTAGCATATCTCAATTGATTATCAGGTAGCTCAATCGTTTTATCCAATTGAATCTCGTTCATCAATTTTTCCCAAGTTAATCGCCGGTTCCAAGCCTAGTTCGTCGACTGCCACCAGTTCGCCGACTACCACAATTTCGCCATCTGCCACCAGTTCGCCGCCACCTGTACACCGCCGAGTTCTTCATTTCACCCCCATTTCGCCCTCAGTTGATTTTACAGTTGTTCAACACTTCATTTTGGTAACTTTTTAAATTTTATTCAACACTTCATTTTGTTCTACAGTTGTTATCATTTGTGCTTCTAGCTTTGGTTTGGTAGATGTTAATGATCTCCAAGGACTAACATAGAGGTGGTTTTTAGGGTTACATTTTGTGTTGATGCAGGTTTGCATAATTATATATAGCTCAATTTCTTCCAGATTTTCCTTATAATTTGAAAGGTCATGGCTTTGTTTGCATACCAGTTTCTATTTTGAAATATCCTAGTTATATAAACTTCAATACTAGGCATATGTTGTCTAATCATCAATTGTGGTCAATGGCAATTGTTTCTTTCTTTTCTGAGAAACCATGTGTGAGTGATATATATATATATATATATATATATATATATATATATATAAATATAGAATCGTTTATCATTTTGGCTTCATTTAAACAGTACCTAGCAATTGCAATTAAAGTCTGCATTTTATTAGGGTCTAATACTTTTCCTCCAATTCTCAAAGGATTCCATGCTCTGAAAAGCGGCATTTCTCTGTCATATATATATACATATATCTTTTATTCTTTTGCATATCTTCATAATTCTTAATTAGTTTCTGTTTGACAACTTTCAATTCCATTCGAGTGGCCTATGCATCTGTACATTGTTTATTCTCCTTTGTTTGTTGACTGAATCCCATCTTTTTCAGTTACATGCTGATATTTGGCTATTTTTTTTGCTTTTAAAGATGATATTCGTTTCCTAATGATATGTTACACTATTAGTTCTTTGACACGGATTTGTAGCATTGGTGCAAGATGAGAGTCCAAATTTCAAAGTAATGCATATATGAATATTAGAGGATTTTAAAAAGTGGATGTATCCATGTAATGAGTTAAAGGACAAGTTAAATATTTTGTTTCATGTTTGACTGACACCAAACAAATGCTTTGTAGTATGTTTCTTGGTTGTATTTTGGATAAATTGAATTTAGGGAAATATGTGGCTATAAAGCATTCCTGTTATAGTCTGATTGATTGAATCTCTTTTTAGCTTATATAGATAAGTATGTTATGACAATTCTCTTATGAAATTATTGGTTCCAATACATTTGTGTGTCCTACTATTTATCTTTGACACAGATGTTTGATATTGATGTCTCGTTATGTACTTTAACACCAAGTTATTAGATTAAGTGTTGAAATATATCTTGTATGATCATGAACATCTGCACTTGGTTAGCTTAACATTTACTAGTTTGAACTTTTCATATATTGGTTTGGAAATGTATTTTGAACCTCTCGAGCCTTTTTTGGCCTCTTTTGTTGTTGGATGTGATTCAAGGGCCATATTAGTCCTTAGTGATTCTGTTAATTTATTAAAATCCTTTGGTAAGTGGTCAACATATTAGCATAGACAGTGCACAATATAAATGTGGTTTCCCCTCTTTTTAACCTAGTTGTTTATTTAGATCATGCTTATATATGTTATATGATGTTTTATGGTTAGACATGGTCATTTTATGTGTTGATGAGCTTTTATATTAAAGGAAATCAAAACCAGTGTTTGTGAGTAAGAACCGTAAAATTTCTGGGTTCATAATTCATTCTCAATAATATAGTATTCCTTTTGTTCTAGGAAATAGTTCAATTTCATAAGTGCATATTTTCATATAGTTTAGGAAGCTTAGAAACCCGTTTGAGATTCACTTAGTATGAGTGAATCTCAAATAGTCCCCGTTTTGGGACTGTTCTTGTATGTTTCGATCTCACTTAGGTCGGTGTTAACGACTTGAGCATGTATTTATATTTTTTAAATTTTTGGTTAGTATATATCTTTTGATGTTCTTCGGGTGCATATTTAGACTACGATGTGTTAGTCTATTTCGTGTACTTGAAGACCATGAGGAGGTGCTGCCAAAATTTCTGAAAAATTTAAAGATGTGTTCAAGTTGTTAGCATCAGTGAGGCGACACATCCGTGAATAGGATAGAAGCCTGACCCATTAGAGGTGGAGATAAAGTTAGGAAACTCATAAGATTGCATATACATTAACTTGGAGACTTGATTGTGTTTGTTTGCCTTTCATATATATATATATATATATATATATATATATATATATATATATATATATATATATATATAGCAGACAGTTGTCCGAGATGTCTATTGATTGAAGTTGGATGGAATGTAGGGTAGCCAGTGATAAGAGTGGGCTTAGCTCTAAGTATCGTAGTGGGGTTGAACAGTTTTTCAACTTCGCGTTTGTGCAAGTTAGCGACGATGAGATCAGATGTCCTTGTAAGAGATGTCTGAATGAAGTGTGGAAGGAAAGGAGTGATGTTATGTACGACTTATTTACGTATGGGTTCAAGCAGGGTTATACGACATGGATCTATCATGGGGAAACATGGTTGGATGAACATGAATCAGAACCGCATTCTAGAGGTGATGAAACCTTTGACTGCACTAACATGATATTCGAAGCAGCTAGTTCATACTTCTAGTGGAATACAAACAAGGATGGCAGTAGCGTCGAGCAAGAGCCGAAAGATAGGGCTAAGGGTTTCTATGAGTTATTACATGAAGTAGCGACGCCACTGTATGACGGGCACAAAAAACACACCATCTTATCTGCCATAACTAAGTTTTTACACTGAACGAGCATGACTGTAGCAAGAGAGGTTTTAATGAACTGTTAAGCATTGTGAAGGAGTGCTTACCTATATGCAATAAGTTGCCAGAGTCGTATTATGATGTGAAGAAAATGGTCAAAAGGCTCAATCTAGGGTATGAGAAGATTAATGCTTGTGAGAATGACTGTATGTTGTATTACGGTGATGTCAATAAAGATAAGAGGTTATGTGATATTTATGGTACAAGTAGATACTGTGAACAATGCAAGAAAAAGGGAAAAGACGTGCCAAGAATGATCTTATGTTACTTTCCCATTACCCCGAGGCTTCAGCGGTTGTTCATGTCAACACATACTGCCGAGGATATGAGGTGGCACTATACACGGGATATAGTCGAAGGTCAACTGATGCACCCGGCAGATGGGCTTGAGTGGAAAATTTTTGATAGCAAGCACCCCTCGTTTGCTGAAGAGGTTAACAATGTTAGGCTTGGACTTGCTACGGATGAGTTTAATATATTTAATGGGCCTTACACAAAGCCTTACTCAACTTGGCTGGTGTTTATTGTTGTGTATAACCTCCCACCTTCGATGTGCATGAAAGATCAAAAAACAGAGAAACATCAAGTACCTGGCCGTCTTTCTGGGTCAGCAGTGTTGAGTTGGATTAGTCATTTGAAGTTTCCACCTCCAGGGAAGAATCACAAATTAGAGTGAGCTAATGGTTATGAAAAGGTTCACAATTGGACACACAGATCCATGTTTTTTGACCTGCCTTATTGGGCTACACTCTGCATCCGTCATTATATAGATCCTATGCATACTGAGAAGAACGTATTTGATAACATTTTTTATACAGTCCTAGATGCCAGTGGTAGAACAAAGGACAACAACAAGTCGAGTCTTAATTTGGTAGAAATGAACATTAAGGAAGATCTGTGGTTGCATCTGGAGGGTAGTAAGATGGTAACGCATAAAGCTGAATATACTTTGATCAGGGAACAGTTGATATTGATATGTAATTGGATCAGTGGACTGAAGCTCCCAGATTGATATTCTTCAAATATTGAAAGGTGTTGTAAAGTCGAAGAGCTGAAGTTTCGGGGTCTCAAAAGTTCTGATTGTCACGTATTCACACAGAAGTTGATCCCTGTGGCATTTATCGACTTGTTACCGAAACGTGTGGTTGAAGCACTAACAGAGCTTTCTATCTTTAGAGATCTATGTTTGACGGAGCTTCAGCTCAAAGACATAGATAAAATGGAGATGCAGATAGTGGAAATAATGTGCAAGTTAGAAATGATCTCCCCCCATCATTTTTTGATTTAATGGAGCATTTGCCTATTCACTTACCATACGTAGCTAAGTTTGGCGGTCCCGTACAATATAAATGGATGTATCCATTCAAGAGGTATTGACATTAATGTTTTTTAATACGGTAAAATGTTCATTCTTTTTTGCTAATCTATATATCACATAGGTATATGCGACGTCTAAAGCAAAAGGTGAAGAATAGAGCCCGTGTAGAGGGGTCAATTACTGAAAGTTATGTTATGGAGGAACTTGTTAATTTTTGCTCGTTGTACTTTGAGTCGAATGTCCAGACGAAGCACATTCGCTTACATCGGAATCAGGCTATTGTGCACGAGGAAAATGGAGAATTTACTGCCTTTAGTCATCCTGTACGCCCATTCGGTGGTAAAAATGGCGATTCTTGAACGATATTGAGTAAGCAGCTACCACATTATATGCACTTGTCAACTTGAATTAAGTAGTGCCATACATTAAGTAACTAGTCATAACTATATATGCCTGCTGTAATTGTGTCAAGTTCCTTTACAAACACATTGAGTATATAACTGTGTTGCAGTCAATATGATACTGAAGTACGTGAAGCGAATCCGAGTATATCGGGCGGGGATTTAAAAAATTTGAGAAATGGAGAATTTGTACAATGGTTTAAAGATCATGTAAGTATAACCTTTACAAGTTCAATGAATATACCATCATAGATTTATTCTTATGGCGTAATTAACTTTAAAATATGTTGTGTTAATGTACATTAGGTCCTCATAGATGAGTTAGCTGACAATCGGCTAACACTTATAGTTGATGGCCCTAAAAGATCTGTAGATACTTAAACAGTGACAACCCGAATTTTTATAAGTTATTAAAATAAGAATTTAATAATTAAAATTCTTATTATGAGGTGTTTTGAGTTTGAGTAAGTATATATACGTACTATATATATATATATATTGAAATGTGTGATCTGGTGTGAAGAGAAATATATATTCATATATTGGGAAAGTGAGGTTCAATAGTTAAGTTAACTATTGAAGAAATTAAACGAATTTGCTCATTATTTTAAATATTTATTGAATTAAATAAACATTTTAAATAATTTATTTATTGAGATAAATAAATATTCGATGAAATTGTTGTGTAATAATTTAGTTAAGTGTTTATATTAACTAAATTAATGTGTGGTAATTGTATGGATTGAAGATTTAATTTTATGAAATAATCAAATTAAATTAATTGTTTAATAATTATAATATCGTGTAATGGTGTTATTTTAATTTAATTGATTAATGGAATTAAGGAATGATTAATTTAGAAGGTTAATATTTATTAGATAAATATTAAGATTTATGTTGGCTAAGTAAATATTATGTGGATAATTAAAGATTATGATTTAAATTTAATAAGTGTGACATTTGTATACTATATAATAAGCAAAACGTGAAAATAAATTAAAAGGAAGTTGGAGAGGGTTTTACCAAACACGGTCTTGTGACCTTTGGCATAATTTAACTGATGAAGCCATATAATTGTACGCTTAATATTATATCAATTTTATGTTACGTGTTTTATCAGTTTAGTTTTATACATATATTTTCCTAAGTCTAAAAGCAAGAAAGAAGAATACAGAAAAGAGAGAAATTGAGGGAATTGAGAGACAAGGTTGAGAATCAAAGAAAGAGAAGAAGAAGGGTAATCATCTTGTTAATCATCTATTCCAAGAATCAAAGAGGTAATAACCTATTCTACAAACTTTAGTATATGTGTTCATAGATTTTTCTTTTGAAACTTATATTTTATTATATGATATGATAAAAATAGATATTATATATATGTTGGTAGATGATTATAATCGATATATGTTGTCTAGGAATGATTTTTAGAAATCAAAATCCATCGAAACATGTTTAGGATAAAGAACTTGGTTATGTGATAATATATATATTTTGGCTTACTTTGAGACCAAAATTAGTGGTTGAATCATGTGTTAATCTTTAAACTGGCAATGGTTTGTGTTAATACATTCAAAAACGAAAAAGAATGCAAGTTGAATGAATCAATTTGGTTAAGAAACAAATTCGTAGTGAATGAATTTGCTAAATATGTTAAAACATGAAAATAAAGTATGAACATGTGTTTTGGGTCAAATTTTAGGTTGTTTAATATTTTTATAAAGTGTTATAATTCTAGTATGTTGTAGTTCTATGAATTACGAATCCATAGAATCAAAAACGGAATAATTTGGATGTATATAACTCAAGTTATGAAGATTAGTAGGAGAAAATGTCAAAAAATCACAAAAACACTGTAATCTGGTCGTAGCCAAGCGCGGCCGCGCGGACCAACAATGCGGCCGTGCAGCTGGGCGCTTCTAGGTCGTGCGGCCACGTGGAAAAGAGGCACGGTCGCGCCCCATGTCTGCTGATTGTGACCGTTTTGACCTAGTCTGGGAAAACGGTCATAAAGTTTTAATATGAACTCCGATTAAGGCGATTCACGATGATCCGAAACGAGGAAGAATAGACCTACAACATTTGTCTTTAATCGTTTTAATTTGAGGTTTTAGGAAGGGTCAAAATGGTCATTTGTAGGACTATTGTGTTTTTACTGGCAATCGGAGGGCGTCTAGCATGCACGTATTCAAGTGTAATGCTCTTGACGATAAGAGATGTTGTTCTAAGTTATAGAACATGAATAGTAGGAAGTATAATGATACTTAAAATTAATATAATAATGTATTAGATAAGTTATAGAAGCATAGTAAGCATGCACAAGAGAGTTAAATCGGGCATGTGACGAATAAACATCGAAACATCGTGATACGTGTTAATGAACGTAAAAAGTGTTTTGAGTCAAATGAAATAGATATTATAAAATATGAAATGGGTTTAATATAAAACCAATAATGATTCCTAGCAAGATTTAAACACTTGAATGAATTTCGAATATTACATAAGTCAAAAAGTTAACACAATCTAATTGAACATTTTGTGCTAACTAATAGGAAAGATTATGAGATGTGGAGTAGAGTTTACATTACAATTACTATGTGTTGTTATGTAACTAATAATTGATGTGTATGATTATATAATTGTGTAGGGCACGTGAAGTGCAGATAACTGTAAGCTGTTAAATGTTTATTGGTAAACAACGATCAAGGCAAGTTATTGATCAGTTCCTATTTGCTATGTGAATTAGTGATTAAATGTTTTAAATCTTTATTACAAAGAGCATGATCTGTTATATATATGTTGAATGTATGAAATGTTAAAAGTAAACTTATGACTACGTTGATTGAATAAAGCATGCTGATTGAGTAAGGAACTCAATCTTTATACTTGAATATATGAACTGTAACATGTATGTTATGTTAGTCTAATGTTTATGAGATATATGTTGAGCATGTTATTATGTGATACGTGATGCATGAAAACTGTTAGATTTTTCTGGGCTGTCAAGCTCAACTTTGCAAATAACCATTTTCCAGGTTAATGATTGAAGGTAACACTAGGTGCTACTTGAATGACGTGGATCAGAAATAATACACGAAGATTAATATTTTAGCTAAAGTTGTTATTATTTCTTTATACCATGATTAAAATTCATTAGATGTATTAAATGTTTTGTGATGTATAGTTTTATGTTGAATTATAAAGCTAAAGTTAGAGTTATCAGATATGTAAAGGTTATTGGATTGAAATGTAAAATTTTATATAATAACAGTGATAACGTGAATCATAAAATAAAATTAATTCAAAAACATATAGATAATAAATGTTTTGATTCAGGGAATTAAAGTAAAAAGACATAAAAGTTTAAATTATTCCGCATTTTATAAAGTTTAACATCGAATAATGATGTAAAATTCGTAGATGTGTTATTAACGACCGAAGTTGAGAATTAAATTGCATGAATTTTGGGGTCGTTACAGTTGGTATCAAAGCTGTAGGTTATAAAGCTTAGGTAAGAGTTCTTTAGGCTATAACCTTAGAGAAGGAATATGAAGATAATGAAAGAATACGCTCAAATAGAGTTTGAACAATAAGAAATAATTTAAGAAATTTATATAGAAGGGATTAAAACATGCGTGAGAGGATTCAAAGAAGAATCTCGTAGAGTTATAAGGAGTATGAATGTGACGCCCCCAAAATAGGTATACAACACCCATTCTGAGTCGCCAAATACATGGTACATAAAGCAAACTACAACTTCAATAATACAAATGTCGTGTGAAATACGACAATACATACTGTGAGTTTAAATACAAATATTGTCTTCCAGACAATATCCAAATGAAAATAAGTCCTCATTAAAATTATTCAAACACTATTTTACAGAAATAGTGAGGACTTCTAAAACATCTTTCTAGAAATCTCACTTCATATCCCGACACGATCCTGCTATGTTCTCACCTCCTGAGAAGAAAAATGGAACAAAAAGGAAAAGGGTGAGCTCAACTAGCCCAGTAAAGAATATTATGACTAAGATAATATACAACAAATTATCGTTAGTCCTCAACAGGGGAAAATCTGATAGAATACAATAGACAACAAGTTTTAGATCAACAAATGCAGCGGAAACAACAATCCATTAAAATAGTCACGTAGAGAATGAATTCTACTGTCTTTAAAGATTTAAAAGTCCATCATCAATATTACATCCCTGTAACAATAATCAATATACATCTTTAATCATCTTTGCACTATAGGCCAAAGATATTCATTTATATCACCAGTTGGTCATGTTCATCTCAACACCTGTTCATCTTTGCACTACGGGCCAAAGAGATTCATCAGTTTAATCATTTATCTTTGCACTACAGGCCAAAGATATTCATTAAGTATCACCATTAAGGACTGAGGATGATGAAAAATATTTTTAAGAACGAATCCAGTGAGATAGAAGGACAAATTTTAGGAATTCGTACAACAGTTTGTCCAAGATCAATAATACTTCATAACAACTGATTTTGAAGTAGAACTCAAAAATAATGATCAAAACATGGATACAATCAAAAATAGTAGTCAAAATAGATATTTTGGACAAAAAGAAAAAATTTTATTTTTTGATGAATAGTGTCGTATTCGTGAATTGTGCCGTATACGTGAATAGTAACTCCGACACCAAAAGATAAAAATTTCACAAAAAACATCATCACACTTCGTTAATAGTACTCGTGAATAGTAACTCGTGAATAATAACTCATAAATAGTAACTCGTGAATAGTAACTCGTGAATAGTAACTCATGAATAGTAACCCCGACATGAAAAAGTTTTAAATTTGATAAAAAGTTTAGAACAATATTTCGGCATAATGATATTGAAGAAGATAATATCATTTAAGAAGAAACAACATCCCTTACCTCAAAATAACCTTACTTCTGACTGAATTTCGGTATAGTGCTGACAGAAACTCGCACCGTATAGCAACACTATAAGTATACTCACAAGAATATGCTCGATAATATAGAGAGAGAAAGAGAGAAAACTTTGTTTCTGGTGTGATTTTCAATTCTAACTTAGCCCTCTATTTTATAGGAAAATGCTAGAACGCCAAAGGAGACTAAATTAATAAAATATTAATATTTACCAAATATTCAAGCCCACCACCAAGGAATCTGATTTTAGCATTTCCTGTAGCATCCCCGAATCCGAGCCCCAAATCGCCGCGGATTCGGTACACTAATCATTCTATAACTTTTTACAGAAGATATAAACATAAATTTTTTATACATTAAACTTACTCATAATCCCCAAGGTCGAGTAACCTTAACTTATATAAACTATTTATCACACAACAATATTTATCAAAGTATACTATTACAAACTAGCCGCACATTTTATCCATAGTCGGACTTGGCATTATCTTTTCCTGTATCCGAATGCATTCGCCTTATCTGCAATATTTTATCATGATATACCAAGGGTAAGCATGAAAGTTGCCCAGCAAGTTTAAATACAATAATATAACGCTATATCATGATTGAAGAGTATGAATAATAAGCTGGCTATAATTCATCAATATAATTGAGAACTAGCACGAACAAACTTTTGACTGAACAAGTTTTAAACATGAACAAACATTTCTGAACCAACTGGTAATGAAGGTGATCAGCCTTTCATACCTGATTTATACATGCAAGATGTACAGAGTATAATTTTCGTGGCAATCAGCAATGATTAACCATAAGCTTAAATAAAACACTCTTATTAGAGTTTAGTAAAAAGAAACTTGCCTGAACCGTTGATTACCGCAACGCAATTTATAACGCTTTACCCGAAGACCTAATATTAGTAATATAGATCTCCAATATTAGAATAGTATCATCACAGTATAATATTGTTATATTTATACACACAGAATAACCTAAACACATAACACATAAGCCTATCAGTCTATAACACACATAAGACTAGGTATCAAGTCAAACTATTTAAGTCTGAGTTGAAACCGACACAATTTTAACATACTGACGGTCTAGTCGGACTTTACTTGAGTTTAAGTTCAATTAAACTCTGCTTAAACGCTTAACAATTATCCCAGATAATTATCTCATCAGTCAAAATATTTTTCATTGACTTATAATCATTTTTAGATAATTAATATCATTTATCGCGTATTTTTAATCATTAATAACGTATTTAAATGAATTAAATACCACATAATTCCTTAATCATTAATATTCATTTAATATAAAATATTAATGAAAATCATAACATAATATTATAATATAATTATAATATATTAAAGTATTTTTAATACCTTAAAATCATATTTATATGATTTTTAAACCATTAAACCCATTATCCGATAATTAATATTAATATTAAAATATTAATATTTTCATGACTAAATATCAAAAGTTATATTTTATAACTTAAAATATTTTTATAACACTTAAATCATTTTTATATAATTTTTAAATCATTATTTCTAATTTTCAATAGTTTATTTAATATATCTATTAAATAAAATAATTATCATTAATATTGATTAATTAATGAATTAAAACTATTTTTAATTAATTTATATAATATTAATATTAAATAAATAAATACCTTTTATATTCCAAAAATATTAAATATTTTCGAATTATACTTAAAATAATTAAAAATATTTTTCAGAATTTAAAATATTTTTTCAGAATTTATTTTGTATTTTTAATAATTAAAAACCATTTTTATCTATTTTTTAATAATTAATTTCTATTTTCAGAAAATAAAGTGTCACTAAAGGGCCCTATAGCGACAGACCCGTCGCTATAGGTGTTCTTGAGGTGTTATTGAGCTGCCCAAAAAACGCATGTCAGACATTGAGGTTGTTAGTTTGATCGTGCATAACTTTCTTTCTAGATTGTTTCTGTCCTATCTAAGGCTTATATCGTGTAGTAGGAATGTAGCACTACAATATTCAACCATAATTTGGGTCATAAAACATCACAAATAGGATATCAGAGCCTCCAATATAGTTGTCAGATGTGTTCATCAAATTCTGGGTTTTCCAGAATTTTAAGAACAGTCTAGGTACCTCTTTTGAGCCCATAATTATTTGATTTCCAGGCTTGTTTTGTGTGATCTATTAATTCACAGGTATAGTCGAGGTGTCCAAGTATAATATCATAACTTAGGAACATCATACAAACAACGAGTCTAAGAGAAAAGGACCGGTCAAACTTGTAGTCAAGAACTGCCTTTGAAGATTCTGGGTTACCCAGAATCCTCATATGGTCGTGATGGTCAACGCTTGTTTCACCGGCTATCACATCGTTTCAGTTATGGATCTGTGTGATCTAAAGATTTTAACATGAAGTCCTCGTGTCAGGCTACAACATCTAACAAACAACATGACCAAAAACATAAAACACAAGCAAGATCCGAAGACTAGAACATCTTGTCAGACACTGTTGGGAAATCTGGGTTACCCAGATTCACATTTCCGTGGTCGGTCAACGTGTTTTGACCGTCTGTATCTTTCAATATACACGTGATATGGACTTGATACAAGTACCAGATCAAAGACCTTACAACATAATACACGTTCCAACAGTTAAAACACAAATACAAATAACAGACATCAATCTATGAGGTCTGACATTTGACTGTCAGACACTAATTTTCCAGATTTCCAGATTTGAGAAATCTTTAAATTTGAGCATCAAGATGATATGGATCTGAGTTTTGACCACCCAGATCATCAAGTGACACCCTCTAGCACATATCTAAACAACAACATTAAACATCAGAATCATAGATTTCGAAATTTAGGGTTTATACCTCTTTTGAGCTTTGATCTTTGATTCTGACTTCATGATCTGTTCTTGGTAAGTTATGGATTGATTCTAGCTTTGAATTCTCACACACACTCTCTCTAATTTCTGAAAATGAAGATAGAGAATGAGTTTGGAGAAATGAAAAAGTAAAGTAAGCTTGTCTTATTTTAAATCTTTTATTTCTTGTATATAATGTATCTAATGTTGCAAGTTGGCACTTAAAATCTGATCTTGGGAGATTTTATCACATGGCTAGGGTTAGGTTTTGGTGAATCACTCTCCTAAAGTCAAAGCCTATACTCCAACTTATTAAAATATAAAAAGGGCAAAATAGTCATTTCCTTTTGTTTCTAGAATTTCCATTTGTTACAAACCTTTAGGGTTTAGGGTTTATTAGGGTTTAGGGTTTGGAGCATTTAGAGTTTAGGTTTTAACCCTTAACTTCAAAATTGAATTTCTACAATTTCCAATTTAGGTTTTTTTTTGAAAAATAGAAAATTAATATTTTAACTTATAATTAGTATTTACTAATTATATTATAATTTCTTAATCATACTTTAAATCTTGATAATTAGGATTAATTATTCGTGATTATAATTGCTAATTACACAATTAGGGTCAAAATGGTCATTAGAGTTTATAAACCATTAATTAAGGTTTCTAATAGAAAAATAAATTTTCTAAAATAGAAATTAAATCTTCGTAATTAGATTAGAGTTTTCTAATTACTTAACTTGAAAATTAGAATTAATATATCCTAATTAACATAAAAAGTATTAAATTAACACTTTCGTTTTCCCTAACTATAAAATTAGGGTTTCAAATCCCGAAATTAGGGTTTGCTAATAATTAAGCTTTGCCCTAATTAGTAGTATAATTAATACCACATGAGCATTACAATTATCCTTTCTATTCCCAGATTAGGGCTTCAATTTATTAGAATCTGAAATTAGGGTTTTCAGATCTGGTATTAGGGTTTTCTAATAATCAAATCGGTTTTCAAATTCGGAATTAGGGTTTTGTAATCAATTTGTTAAGATTAACCCTAATTAATCCTATAATTATTTACACTTATGCCATTAAGTTCCCGATTTAGGGTTTCATCACCGAATTAGGGTTTTAGATTCCCAGAACTGAAATTAGGGTTTCCAGAACCAGTTTCTAGGATTTCTTATAAATCGCTAGGGTTTTCTAACCGAACGTTAAAGTTCTTAATATTTAATTAGGGTTTGACACATATATAATTAATTTGGTCAACCCTTGACCCTTAACCACATTCAGTACACATACATAACCATATTCACAGAACTTAATCACATAAATCCTTAATCCTGAATAATTAACCTATATCCTTCATAGAATTTTGAAATCGTCAAAATTTCACCCTAATAATATCAAACGCATACACTTATTTTCTGTTTAGGTCTATTATTTGACCTTAAATCAATAATTTAAGATTTTAATAAATTTTCCAAATTCTCGGGTCGTCACATTCACCCCTCCTTATAAGAATTTCGTCCCCGAAATTCACCTTACACCTTACACCTTGCACCTTACACCATTCACATATATCACATGCTACCCAATACACCACTCACAAGAGTAAAAGTTTTCAAATTGTACTGAGGCGTCATATAGACCATGAACACATTTAGTTTTAACGGTAGTGATCATACCGCAAAATTATAAATTACTTGGTATGTTTACAATCACAAAGAAGGTAAACTACCGCTGCTAGTACTTTATGTGATCAGCCCATTGTACTCTTACGTCACGCATAACGTATTAATCATTTTTAGCGAATATTTACGCTACTAGATTGGATTATTTATCCAAACATTATCGTTCACCTCAGTCATATCATAGGATTCCGTACCAAATCAATTTGGTTCGGGAAATTCTTTCAACAAACACTTGGAGTTTTTATAACATTAGTCTAGCTGAATCAGATAGCATAGACTCATATCAATAATTCAATTCAATCGAATTATTTAGGTGTAGCCAAACCCCGTTAGCAAATTAAATTTTGTTAAAAATATTTTTCGAGAATGACGTCATGATGTCGTACTGTATTAACAGTCCGTTTGAGGATGCCGTCATTGTATGACTTTGTCATAACACATCATACAACAGTGGAACAACGACTTCAGGTCAAATTCACACTACGTATTCCTGTATTTACAACTCCATCACATTTTTATCATCTCTACACCAGGTTACATGGTACATGAGTGATAAATAAAAACAATTTTTGATATTTCAAATCATTTGCGTCTAGCCGAAATAAGTAGCATAGACTATACTTTACACCGTTTCAAAAATGGTTACAAATCTACATATTTTTTTTAAAAGGCACATAGTGCGTGTTTAGCTTGATGTCAAAAATTTGAAGTTTAGCATAGCTAGGAGTTTAGGAAAACATAAGTCTCCACTAATGATCATTTGCTTAACAATCTATCTGTTCCTATAATCCTTAACACTCCCTTTACACACAACTATACCCAGTTCATAAAACCACACTTATGAGTTCATAGCCTGGCCACAATTATATGAGTTTAAGAACTTACCCTAGTCTGACCTTTGGCGTCCGTTCGCTGAGGGGCTCATAAACATTTCATATAACTATGAGTCAAGAATGTCACATAAGTATGAGTTCTTAGAACTCGTACTTAATCCTATATTCTCTACCTATGACCTATTTATCTGTATATAACAACTAGCGTGACACAATATTTCACTGGTTACCAATGCCACAAACTAAGTATGTTTTTACACCAAGTACAATACCCCGCCCATACAAGAAATCATACAACTCAGTTGCCGACACGAATCCTCATTGAAATCCCCACCTAATACGTAACCCCTTTTTTCAATACGAATTTTATTCGTATTCATAATCCATAACTCTTTCAGGAGTTTTCATAGTACAATTTCATAGTACAACTTACACACAGCATCTTGTTGTAAACTTTTCAATCATAAGATTGATTCTTTCTGGCTGTCATAACCTTATCAGATCACGGGGTGATCTTATTGTATATATTACGATTCAATTCCATGCACTATGATCATTTTGTTTTATGATCTCCTATCCCTGCACTTTCAGTCTTTTAGACTCGATCTATTCACCATTATTGTTCAACTTTATTATCAGAGTTAGGGAAATCTGTATCTTAACAACTTACCGAGATTCGTCTTTGAATCTTACCGACCAACTAACTCTATTTGAGTTAGCATTTATCCTAATCACTGCGGTTATTGGTCTCAGGTATTCCTACCTAAGCTTCATAACCAACAGCTTTGATACCAACTGTAGCATCCCCGATCCGGGCCCCAAATCGCAGCGGATGCGGTACACTAGTCATTCTATAACTGTTTGCGGAAGATATAAACATAAATTGTTTATACATTAAACTTACACATAATCCCCAAGGTCGAGTAACCTTAACTTATATAAACTATTTATCAGACAATAATATTTATCAAAGTATACTATTACAAACTAGCCGCACATTTTATCCCAAGCCGGACTTGGCATTATCTTTTTCTGTATCCGAACGCATTCGCCTTATCTGCAATATATTATAATGATATAGCAAGGGTGAGCATGAAAGTTGCCCAGCAAGTTTAAATACAATAATATAACGATATATCATGATTGAAGAGTATGAATAATAAGCTGGCTATAATTCATCAATATAATTGAGAACTAGCACAAACAAACTTTTGACTGAACAAGTTTTAAACATGAACAAACATTCCTGAACCAACTGGTAATGAAGGTGATCAGCCTTTCATACCTGACTTATACATGCAAGATGTACAGAGTATAATTTTCGTGGCAATCAGCAATGATTAACCATAAGTTTGAATAAAACACTCTTATTAGAGTTTATTCAAAAGAAACTTGCCTGAACCGTTGATTACCGCAACGCAATTTATAACGCTTTACCCGAAGACCTAATATTAGTAATATAGATCTCCAATATTAGAATAATATCATCACAGTATAATATTGTTATATTTATACACAGAATAACCTAAACACATAACACATAAGCCTATCAGTCTATAACACACATAAGACTAGGTATCAAGTCAAACTATTTAAGTCTGAGATGAAACCGACACAATTTTAACATACTGACGGTCTAGTCGGACTTTACTTGAGTTTAAGTTCAATTAAACTCGGCTTAAACGCTTAACAATTATCCTAGATAATTATCTTATCAGTCAAAATATTTTTCATTGACTTATAATCATTTTTAGATAATTAATATCATTTATCGCGTATTTTTAATCATTAATAACGTATTTAAATGAATTAAATACCACATAATTCCTTAATCATTAATATTCATTTAATATAAAATATTAATGAAAATCATAACATAATATTATAATATAATTATAATATATCAAATTATTTTTAATACCTTAAAATCATATTTATATGATTTTTAAACCATTAAACCCATTATCCGATAATTAATATTAATATTAAAATATTAATATTTTCATGACTAAATATCAAAAGTTATATTTTATAACTTAAAATATTTTTATAACACTTAAATCATTTTTATATGATTTTTAAATCATTATTTCTAATTTTCATTAGTTTATTTAATATATCTATTAAATAAACTAATTATCATTAATATTGATTAATTAATGAATTTCATCCTAAAATATTAAAATCACTTAAAATAACTTAAAATATTTTCTTATACCATAATATTATTTTTCATGAATTAAAACTATTTTTAATTAATTTATCTAATATTAATATGAAATAAATAAATACCTTTTATATTCCAAAAATATTAAATATTTTCGAAATATACTTAAAATAATTAAAAACTATTTTTCATAATTTAAAATAATTTTTCAGAATTTATTTTGTATTTTTAATAATTAAAAACCATTTTTATCTATTTTTTAATAATTAATTTCTATTTTTGAAAATAAAGTGCCACTAAAGGGCCCTATAGCGACAGACCCGTCGCTATAGGTGTTCTTGAGGTGTTCTTGAGCTGCCCAGAAAACGCATGTAAGACATTGAGGTTGTTAGTTTGACCGTGCATAACTTTCTTTCTAGATTGTTTCTGTCCTATCTAAGGCTTATATCGTGTAGTAGGAATGTAGCACTACAATATTCAACCATAATTTGGGTCATAAATCATCACAAATAGGATATCAGAGCCTCCAATATAGTTGTCAGACGTGTTCATCAAATTCTGGGTTTTCCAGAATTTTAAGAACAGTCTAGGTACCTCTTTTGAGCCCATAATTATTTGATTTCTAGGCTTGTTTTGTGTGATCTATTAATTCACAGGTATAGGCGAGGTGTCCAAGTATAATATCATAACTTAAGAACATCATACAAACAACGAGTCTAAGATAAAAGGACCGGTCAAACTTGTAGTCAAGAACTGCCTTTGAAGATTCTGGGTTACCCAGAATCCTCATATGGTCGTGATGGTCAACGCTTGTTTGACCGGCTATAACATCGTTTCAGTTATGGATATGGGTGATCTAAAGATTTTAACATGTAGTCCTCATGTCAGGCTACAACATCTAACAAACAACATGACCAAAAACATAAAACACAAGCAAGATCCGAAGGCTAGAACATCTTGTCAGACACTGTTGGGAAATCTGGGTTACCCAGATTCACATTTTCGTGGTCGGTCAACGTGTTTTGACCGTTTGTATCTTTCAATATACACGTGATATGGACTTGATACAAGTACCAGATCAAAGACCTTACAACATAATACACGTTCCAATAGTTAAAACGCAAATACAAATAACAGACATCAATCTATGAGGTCTGACATTTGACTGTCAGACACTAATTTTCCAGATTTCCAGATTTGAGAAATCTTTAAATTCGAGCATCAAGATGATGTGGATCTGAGTTTTGACCACCAAGATCATCAAGTGACACCCTCTAGCACATATCTAAACAACAAACAATAACATTAAACATCAGAATTATAGATTTCGAAATTTAGGGTTTATACCTCTTTTGAGCTTTGATATTGATTCTGACTTCATGATCTGTTCTTGGTAAGTTATGGATTGATTCTAGCTTTGAATTCTCACACACAATCTCTCTAATTTCCGAAAATGAAGAGAGAGAATGGGTTTGGAGAAATGAAAAAGTAAAGTAAGCTTGTCTTATTTTAAATCTTTTATTTCTTGTATACAATGTATCTAATGTTGCTAGGGTAAGGTTTTGGTGAACCACTCTCCTAAAGTCAAAGCCTATACTCCAACTTATTAAAATATAAAAAGGGCAAAATAGTCATTTCCTTTTGTTTCTAGAATTTCCATTTGTTGCAAACCTTTAGGGTTTAGGGTTTGTTAGGGTTTGGAGCATTTAGAGTTTAGGTTTTAACCCTTAACTTCCAAATTGAATTTCTACAATTTCTAATTTAGGTTTTTTTTCGAAAATGGAAAATTAATATTTTAACCTATAATTAGTATTTACTAATTATATTATAAATTCTTAATCTAACTTTAAATCTTGCTAATTAGGATTAATTATTCGTAATTATAATTGCTAATTACGCAATTAGGGTCAAAATGGTCATTAGAGTTTATAAACCATTAATTAAGGTTTCTAATAGAAAAATAAATTTTCTAAAATAGAAATTAAATTTTCGTAATTAGATTAGAGTTTTCTAATTACTTAACTTGAAAATTAGAATTAATATATCCTAATTAACATAAAAAGTATTAAATTAACACTTTCATTTTCCCTAACTATAAAATTAGGGTTTCAAATCCCGAAATTAGGGTTTACTAATAATTAAGTTTTGCCCTAATTTGTAGTATAATAAATACCACATGAGCATTATAATTATCCTTTCTATTCCCAGATTAGGGCTTCAATTTATCAGAATCTGAAACTAGGGTTTTCAGATCTGGTATTAGGGTTTTCTAATAATCAAATCGGTTTTCAAATTCGGAATTAAGGTTTTGTAATCAATTTGTTAAGATTAACCCTAATTAATCCTATAATTATTTACACTTATGCCATTAAGTTCCCGATTTAGGGTTTCATCACCGAATTAGGGTTTTAGATTCCCGGAACTGAAATTAGGGTTTTCAGAACCGGTTTCTAGGATTTCTTATTAATCGCTAGGATTTTCTAACCGAACGTTAAAGTTCTTAATATATAATTAGGTTTTGACACATATATAATTAATTTGGTCAACCCTTGACCCTTAACCCCATTCAGTACACATATATAACCATATTCACAGAACTTAATCACATAAATCCTTAATCCTGAATAATTAACCTATATCCTTCATAGAATTTTGAATTCATCAAAATTGCACCATTTTCTGTTTAGGTCTATTATTTGACCTTAAATCAATCATTTAAGATTTTAATAAATTGTCCAAATTCTCGGGTCGTCACATTAACCCCTCCTTATAAGAATTTCGTCCCCGAAATTCACCTTACACCTTGCACCTTACACCATTCACACATATCACGTGCTACCGAATACACCACTCACAAGAGTAAAAGTTTTCAAATTGTACTGAGGGGTCATATAGACCATGAACACATTTAGTTTTAACGGTAGTGATCATACCGCAAAACAATACATTACTTGGTATGTTTACAATCACAAAGAAGGTAAACTACCGTTGCTAGTACTTTATGTGATCAGCCCATTGTACTCTTACGTCATGCATAACGTATTAATCATTTTTAGCGAATATTTACGCTACTAGATTGGATTATTTATCCAAACATTATCGTTCACCTCAGTCATATCATATGATTCCGTACCAAAGCAATATGGTTCGGGAAATTCTTTCAACAAACACTTGGAGTTTTTATAACATTAGTCTAGCTGAATCAAATAGCATAGACTCATATCAATAATTTAATTCAATCGAATTATTTAGGTGTAGCCAAACCCCGTTGGCAAATTAAATTTTTTTGAAAACATTTTTCGAGAATGACGTCATGATGTCGTACTGTATTAACAGTCCGTTTGAGGATGCCGTCATTGTATTACTTTGTCATAACACATTATACAATAGTGGAACAACGACTTCAGGTCAAATTCACACTACGTATTCCTGTATTTACAACTCCATCACATTTTTATCATCTCTGCACCAGGTTACATGGTACATGAGTGATAAATAAAAATAATTTTTGATATTTCAAATCATTTGCGTCTAGCCGAAATAAGTAGCATAGACTATACATCCAAGCCGTTCCCAGGAAAGAGGGGACTTTCCAATAAGGATTTCTCCTTACTGGCGAGCAATTAGGTGACCAAACCTCTCCTTAGACAGAACTTTCTAGACATTGCCAATAATGTTATCTGATAATATTATTTAAATAATATGAATTATTTTATCTGATAATGAGAAATACTGTGTAGTGACAATTATTGAAACAATAATAATATAAACTAACAATGCAGCAATTATTGAATCAATATAATAGAATAATGAACAGTAACTACTGTAACAATTATTGAATAGTGCCTTCTTACGTACGAATCAATAATTCAACAATACTGTGCAATACCGGGTGCTACTGTGCAACCACGCGTATTACTGTATTTTAACCACTAGGTAACCCAACAGTGTTAACGGTAACAATTTACGCCGTTATTTATAAAACTCAATCTTTGTCGTTTTCTTTCATCCAACCGTTTTCCGGTATGGGGCCAACAAATGGCTTTGCTGTCGTACGAATATTCCCCGACAGCAAGAATATTCCACGACCAAACGAATATGCCCTGACAAAAATGAATATTTTAATAACCACTTGTTTATTTTGCAAAAAATGCACATTTCACCCATAACCAAAGCATTATATCAAATTACCACCTTATTAATCAAGAATAATAATTTGAGAAAATTTGATTTTATTTATAAAAAGTTGGTGTCTTACAACCTCCCCTCCTTATGAAATTTCGTCCTCGAAATTGACGTACGTACCTGGTGTATCGAAAAGGTGAGGGTACCTCGCTTTCATTTCCGATTCCAACTCCCATGTCATTTCCTCAATTGCATAGTTTCTCCACAAAACCTTAACTTATGGTATAATCTTGTTGCGTAGGACATGTTCTTTCCTATCCAAGATCTTAACAGGTACCTCTTCGTACATTAAATATTCGGCTATCTCGTCTGGTTCTAATACAATAATGTGGTTTGGATCTTTCACATATTTACGAAGCATAGATATGTGAAAAACATTATGAACACGAGACATGTTTGGAGGTAACGCGAGTCTATAGGCTACGTTTCCTATTCGGTCAAGAATCACAAATGGACCAACAAATCTTGGATTGAGCTTTCGTCTCTTTCTAAATCTTGTAACTCCCTTCCATGGAGCAACACGTAACAGTACATGATCCCCAATATTAAACTCCACGTCCTTTCTATGAAGATCAGCATAACTCTTTTGTCGATCTTGTGAAGTTTGAATACGTTGTCGAATCGTTTGGATCTTTTCTGTAGTCATGCGAACTAATTCTGGTTCCAACAACGTTACTTCTCCTATCTCGTCCCAGCATACTGGAGATCGACACTTTCGTCCATACAATGCCTCAAATGGAGCCATGCCTATACTTGCTTGATAACTATTATTATAGGAGAATTCCACCAGTGGCAAGTACTTATCCCAACTTCCTTTGAAATCTAGAACACAGAGTCTTAATAGATCTTAAAGGGTTTGAATAGTCCTCTCTGATTGTCCGTTCGTTTGAGGATGATATGTTGATCTGAATCGTAAGTCCGTGCCCATAGCTTTCTGTAAGCTAACCCAAAATCTTGAAGTGAATCTTGGGTCACGATCCGAAACTATGGATACTGGCATGCCATGCAATCTCACAATCTCATTCACGTACATACGAGCAAGACGTTCAAGGGAATAAGTCTCACGTATCGGCAAGAAATGGGCAGACTTGGTTAATCTACCAACAATAACCCAAATCGCATTTATACCTTGAGAAACCTTGGGAAGACCCGTAACAAAATCCATAGTAATGTGTTCCCACTTCCATTCCGAAATCTCAAGTGGTTGTAATGGACCTTTTGGCATTTGATGCTCAAGCCTTTACACGTTGGCAAGTTAAACACCTCGAGATAAACTCCGCGATCTCTCTCTTCATATTGTTCCACCAAAATGTGTGTCAAATATCATGATACATTTTGGTACTCCCAGGATGGATTGCAAAAAGGGTGTTGTGTGCCTGAATCATTATTCTATGCTTCAAGTCAAAATAGTTCAGAATGCAAAGTCAAGAGTTGAATCGAAGTATTCCTACTTCATCGATTCTTGCTTCTGGAATAGCACCTTCTTGTATTTTCTTCTTCATTTGCATCAGCCCCAGGTCCGTAGCTTGAGCAGCTTTAACTTTATCAATTAAAGTCGATTTACTCGTATATTCACCATCACCATGTGGGTCCCTGGAGTCTTTAATTCTACCTCCATCCTTTGCAAGTCATACAAAATGGGCCTTTGCGTTGATAATATTGCACTCGTACTAGCATATGATCTTCTACTCAATGCGTCAGCTACTACGTTCGCTTTTCCAGGATGATATTGAATAGTGTGATCGTAATCTTTCAACAGCTCAAGCCAACATCGTTGCCGCATGTTGAGTTCTTTTTGGGTGAAGAAATATTTGAGACTTTTATGGTCCGTATAAATCTCCACTTTCTCCCCGTACAAGTAGTGTCTCCATATCTTCAACGCGAATACGACTGCTGCCAACTCCAGATCATGAGTAGGATAATTCCTCTCATATTCTTTGAGTTGTCGTGAGGCATAGGCTATGACTTTCCCATGTTACATGAGAACACATCCTAACCCCTTGCCAGAAGCATCGCTGTAGATAACAAATCCATCCGAACCAGATGGTATTGTTAGAACAGGTGACAAAATGAGTCTCCTCTTGAGATCTTGGAAGCTCTTCTCGCATTCCTCGCTCCATACGAATTTTACATCCTTCCGAGTCAGCTGAGTTAATGAAGTAGCGATTCGAGAAAATCCTTCCACGAATCTCCGATAATAACCAGCTAAGCCCAGAAAGCTACGCACTTCGGTCACGGACTTTGGCTGCTCCCAACTTTGTATTGCTTCAATCTTCACCGGGTCCACAGATACTCCATGTTTTGACACCACGTTCCCAAGGAATGTTACTTCCTCAAGCCAGAACTCGCATTTCTTCATCTTGGCATAAATCTTGTGTTCACGAAGTCTTTGAAGTATTAGCTTCAAATGGTGCTCATGATCTTCACGGCTTTTGGAATAGATGAGGATGTCATCAATAAAGACAACAACGAATTGATCCAAATATTCCTTGAATACTCGGTTGCTCATATCCATGAAGGCAGTAGGGCCATTAGTCAATCTAAAAGACATCACTAAGAATTCATAATGCCCGTACCGAGTTCTGAAGGCAGTCTTTGGAATATCCTCAGTTTTAATCTTCAGCTGATGATATCCAGAACGAAGATCGATCTTTGAAAAGAATTGTGCTCCTTGCAACTGGTCAAACAGGTCATCAATGTGAGGTAGTGGATACCTATTCTTGATGGTGACATGGTTTAATTCTCGGTAGTCAATACAAAGTCACATACTCTCGTCTTTCTTCTTTACGAATAAAACAGGAGCACCCCAAGGAGATGTACTAGGATGAATGAAACCGATGTCTAACAATTCTTGTAGTTGGACTTTTAACTCCTGAAGTTCAATAGGAGCCATTCGGTATGGGGTTTTAGAAATGTGTTTTGTACCCGGTTCAAGATCAATAAAGAATTCAACTTCACGTTCCGGGGGTAGACCGGGAAGATCTTCAGGAAATACATCAGGAAATTCTCTAACCACAGAAATATTATTCAAATCTGACTTGTCTTTATTCAAATCCATAACATGGGCTAAGAAAGCTTGGCATCCGTTTTTCAATAAACGAATAGCTTTGTGGCTTGATATGACATTAACTGATTTTAGTGGTTTAGTAGTTTGAATTCGTATGATAGGTTGGTTAGGAATATGAAAACTAACAACCTTACGAAAATAATCATTTTTGGCATGATGAGTGGTTAACCAATCAATTCCTAAAATTACATCAAAAGCAAGTATCTTTAAAGAGATAAGATCCACAGGTAATGTGATAGTGCCAACTTGGATCATGCAAGATTTATAAATTGTAGATGTAACGAAGGTTTCACCCAACGGAGTTTCAACAGATAAATCAAAATCTAATTTCTCCGGAGTCAAGTTTAAACGTTGAGCACAAGCAGGAGAGATAAAAGAATGGGTAGAACCGGTATCTAGTAAGGTATAAACTTCACAAGAATTCAAGATTAGCTTACCCGTGATTACTTCGTTTGGGTTCCTCACGTTTTGGCCAGTCACAAAAAAATCTCTTCCAGGAACCGCTGATTTTGAATTTTCCGGGACAGCCCTTGGAATCACCACTCCCCCTGAACTTTGTTTCGCTATAGTACAATCTCGAGCAATGTGGCCTTCCTTTCCACAGTTGTAACATACCGTGGATTGTTGTAGACAGTTTGGGTTGATATGTCCCTCCTTCCCGCATTTGTAACATCTAACTGGCGGTCGTTCTCCTCCCCTAGAATTTGTTGTTAGTGCTGGTGCTGCTGCTGATGTCTTTCCGTTATCAAGGCCATGATTACCACCTGAGTGATTACCGCCTTTGTCTGTATTCTTCCTTCCTCGCTGTTTATTATCGTTATGATGACTGTTGTCACCGATATGACCCTGGTTGTGGTCCCTCGGTTGAGTATACTAACTATCTCGCTCTAACAATTGAGCCATGTTTACAACATCTGAATACAGAGAAAGTTTATGAGATATAAGGTATTGACGAATCTCGGGTTTTAGACCTCTCAGAAACATCCGCGTCATACGTTCCTCATTCTCCACCAAATGAGGTGCAAACCTGGATAACTCTGCGAACTTTGCCTCGTACTGAGACACCGTTATGTTGTTCTGTTCGAGTCTAATAAACCCTACCTCTTTCATATGACGAATACTTTCAGGAAAGTACTTGTCATTGAAAAGTTTCTGAAATCTTTCCCAAGACATGTTGAGTGCGTCTGGTTGGGTACGCTTCACAGATTCCCACAAGTAATCTGCTTTACCACGAAACATAAAGGTAGCGAATGGAACCTTCTGTTCCTCCGTGCATCCCAAGACATCAAATATCTTGGTAATTTTCTTGACCCATGTTTCTGCCATGATCGGATCCAGTTTTCCCTTAAATTCTGGTGCTCCTAACTCCTTAAACTGCTTGGCTGTGACAGACCGCGTGTTGCCATCATTTCCACCCGTATTTTGTACACAAGTCTCCTCGTCTGATTTTGCATGAACTGCAAAAAGCTCCTAAACATTCCATCGTTCATCGTTTGCTCGGTAGTGTTGTTTACAGGAAGAATATTGTCTTCCTGTTGCACGTTCCCCTGGGTGGTGATTAAAGGTATTTCCACGGTCTCATTAACTCCACCGTTAATATTCTCATCTGCCATTCTTAAATACTGCCATAAAACAAGGGTTAATTAAACAAATTAACATATCATATATTAACCATATAGTTCGACTGACTAACAAATAAGCTTAAGTATGACATACTAGCGAAGGATTACTCGTCTCTCCCCTCCTAGTACTATTCCCCGATCTCGGCCAGAGACCATATCCCTAAGCTTTGATACCAACAGTGACGCCCCCAAAACAGGTATACAACACCCATTCTAAGTCGTCAAATACATGGTACATAAAGCAAACTACAACTTCAATAATACAAATAGTCGTGTGAAATACGACAATACATACTGTGAGTTTAAATACAAATATTGTCTTCTAGACAATATCCACGCGCAAATAAGTCATCATTACAATTATTCAAACACTATTTTATATAAATAGTGAGGACTGTTAAAACATCTTTCTAGAAACCTCACTCCATACCCTAACTCGATCCTGCTATGTTCTCACCTCCTAAGAAGAAAAATGGAACAAAAAGGAAAAGGGTGAGCTCAATTAGCCCAGTAAAGAATATTATGACTAAGATAATATACAACAAGTTTTAGATCAACAAATGCAGCGGAAACAGCAATCCATTAGAAGAGTCACGTAGAGAATGAATTCTACTGTCTTCTAAGATTTAAAAGTCCATCATCAATATTTCATCCCTGTAACAACAATAAATATACATCTTTAATCATCTTTACACTACAGGCCAAAGATATTCATTTGTATCACCAGTTGGTCATGTTCATCTCAACACATGTTCATCTTTGCACTACGGGCCAAAAAGATTCATCAGTTTAATCATTTATCTTTGCACTACATGCCAAAGATATTCATCAAATATCACCATTAAGGACTGAGGATGATGAAAACATTTTTAAGAACGAATCCAGTGAGATAGAAGGACAAATTTTAAGGATTCGTACAACAGTTTGTCCAAGATCAATAATACTTCATAACAACTGATTTTGAAGCAGAACTCAAAAATAACGATCAAAACATGGATACAATCAAAGATAGTAGCCAAAATAGATATTTTGGACAAAAAGAAAAAATTTCATTTTTCGATGAATAGTGTCGTATTCGTGAATAGTGTCGTATTCGTGAATAGTACCGTATACGTGAATAGTGCCGTATACGTGAATAGTAACTCTGACATTAAAAGATAGAAATTTCACAAAAAACATTATCACGCTTCGTTAATGGTAACTCGTGAATAGTAACTCATAAATAGTAACCTATGAATAGTAACTCATGAATAGTAACTCATGAATAGTAACCCCGACATGAAAAAATTTCAAATTTGATAAAAAGTTTAGAACAATATTTTGGCATAATGATATTGAAGAAGATAATATCATTTAAGAAGAAACAACAACCCTTACCTCAAAATAACCGTACTTCTGACTGAATTTTGGTATAGTGCTGACAGAAACTCGCACCGTATTGCAACACTCAAATTATACTCACAAGAATATGCTCGATAATATAGAGAGAGAAAGAGAGAAAACTTTTTTTCTGGTGTGATTTTCAATTCTAACTTAGCCCTCTATTTATAGGAAAATGCTAGAACGCCAAAGAAGACTAAATTAATAAAATATTAATATTTACAAAATATTCAAACCCACCACCAAGGAATCTAATTTTAGCATTTCCCACATGCCCACCTTCTAGAAAAAAAATAAAAAAAACATTTTTGAAATAAAAAAATAATTAAACTTTCAAAAACCAATTATTTCGGAACCCCGAAACTTCAATAATTCACAATAAATAGCACCTTTGTCAGAAAATTCGAATCTCGCGTTTTTTTATAGAAATTTCAATTCTCTACAACTTTGCAGAAGAAAATTTTTCCAAATTCCAAACAGAAATTTTCCGAAATCCACAAACTGATGATTTTTAATTCTTCCAGTCCGACAAAATACTGATAAAACATCCTCAGCATTAATTCCTTCAATTATATCCACATAAAATAATATATTCCTCAATTATATCCACATCAAATAAATATTTCTTTATCATATGAATCAATAATTAATTATTCTTAAATAATATTACAGAATCACAATTATGACAACCAGGCCATTCCCAGAAAAGAGGGGGTTTTTCAATAAGGATTTCTCCTTACTAGGGCGCAATTAGGTGACCAAACCTCTCCTTAGACAGAACTTTCTAGACATTACCAATAATGTTATCTGATAATATTATTTAAATAATATGAATTATTGATCTGATAATGAGAAATACTGTGCAGTGACAATTATTGAAACAATAATAATATAAACTAACAATGCAACAATTATTGAATCAATATAATAGAATAATGAACAGTAACTACCGTAACAATTATTGAGTAGTGCCTTCTTACGTACGAATCAATAATTCAACAATACTATGCAATACCGTGTGCTACTGTGCAACCACGCGTATTACTGTATTTTAACCACCAGGTAACCCAACATTGTTAATGGTAACAATTTACGCCGTTATTTATAAAACTTAATCTTTGTCGTTTTCTTTCATCCAACCGTTTTCCGGTATGGGGCCCACAAATGGCTACGTCATCGTACGAATATTCCCCAACAACAAGAATATTCCACGACCAAACGAATATTCCCCAACAAAAATGAATATTTTAATAACCACTTGTTTATTTTGCAAAAATTGCACATTTCACCCATAACCAAAACATTATATCAAATTACCACCTTATTAATCAAGAATAATAATTAGAGGAAATTCGATTTTATTTATAAAAAGTTGGGGTCTTACAATGAATGTGGGGTTACCCAACTCCAATAATAAGGATGTAAAGTGATAATAATTAGACAATGTCTATAAGAAGAGAATGATAAAGAAGTTAAGAATAAAAAGTTATAGTTAAGTATGATATAATTGTACTCTTTAATAGTTGATGTATGGTATCTGGGCTAAACGATTCCTTCATATAGCGTAGGTATATACGAACTAGCAACTCGGAACCTAGTTTGTTGGTTGTTTGTGGGAAACCACTCAGTGTACCATATTGAAACTGTTATAGACTCGATGTGTACCAAGTATAGAAAGTGGATACATATGATGAAAATGTGAAGCTCGATTGAAATGTTGAGCAATGTAAATGAACTTAGAAATTCTTAAAGGAAGAATTGAGTTATAAACAAGAGAATTCAAAGAAAAATCTTGAAGAAATATAAAGATAAGATATTGGAGTTGCCTAACTCCAATATCCAAGATAATGAATAATGATGAATAGACAAAGCTTGTAAGATTAAAAGCATAAACGAAATCGTAAATGATGAAAAAAGTAAATAAAGATGATTGTAAAATAAAACGATCATGAGTTAAGAAAAGAATTTTAAGGGAGATGATTATAGAATAAGATCACGACGTGATCTGTTTATGTAACGACCCGAAAATTTGGATCGTCCAGAATTTAAGTTTAAAGAATTAGTTATTAATAAAATGAATTTTTATTAATAATATTACGTGCTATGTGTTTATTAATCGTTCTAGAACCTAGGATGATTATAAGTTGATAGGATTCTGGCTATGAGCTAGACTGAATGAGTAATAATTTTCAAGACAAAATGAAAATTTTTCGGGAACAAAAATATTTTTGGGGAAAAAGACGAAATAGGCACTATTTATCTGACGAAACCTAAGGGTTAGGGTTTGAATAACCTAAGCCTTTTCGAGAGTTCGGTATGTCGAAATGACATTCCATCAAAAGATTTGACGATAATATGTCGTGAAAAGTTAAGTAAGCCGATAAAAGTTTTTCTCAAAAAACGTACTGAAATCGGACAAAATAAAAATAATAAAAAGTACTGTTATGTATTTTTCACTCGTTTAGCTACGTTAGGGGAAAACGTGAAGGAAAACGCTTAACATAAAAAAGTGTTTTTCAGTTTTTTAGAAATCCGAGGAATATGTAAAGGTTAATCGGTAAAGAAAAGACGAAATATCCAAAAATATTTGGATTCAGAGAATAGAAGTTTTTAAAACTGTCGGACGAAAACCCGAAAGACGGAACCACGTAACTTAAAGGCTAAGTAGACTTAAGGGCTAAGTTAACTTAAAACTTAAGTCATGTATAGTAAGGAGGTGTGAATAGTAAGGAGGTATGAATAGTAAGGAGGTTAGGTGTGAAATGACTATTTTGCCCTAGCTTTGGAAAATCTATAAATAGGAAGCTAGATTTCATTTAAATGAGATTTTAAAAATCCTACACTAGAGAGAGAGAGAGAGAATTCGGATGGAGAGGGCAAAGGAAGAAAAATAAAGAGGAAAGATATTAAAACCTAACTTCCATGTTAGATTTTCCTTAAGTTTTATATGTTCAAAACATAGATTATTAAGAATAAGAAGTAGATGAGGTTATGAATGATTTCATATGGTTGAAATCATGAGAAATAATGAAAATAAGAATTTGAAGTTTAGTTTATAAATTTCTTAAGGATGTATAAGATTCGTAATGAATTAGAATAATCCAAGTAGATTATATCAATAAGTAGGTGTAATAAGTAAGGAATGATGATTTATAACACGAAATTTAAATAAAAAATGAAATTGTAATCCAAAATATCGATTAAAATGAAGAACGAACGAAGAACACAAAGAACACGCGAAGAACATGAAGAACGTTGTTGATGGAAAAATTTAAAACCCTCGCAGGATATTTGTTGTTGATGGGAAGTTTAAAACCATCGCGCATAAGTTAGATGTATATTGCTTGGTTAGGAACGATAGAAACGTTCATGAAGAACGGATTAAAACTTAGCAATAACAAAGTTATGGCAAAAATTTCGTAAAAGATGAACGAGAATTAGAAATTTAGTAAATGAACCTGAACGTGTAGGGTTTCATAAGAAAATAAAATAACGTAGAAAACGTGAGCGAACAAACAAACAAACAAACAAAGAGCGTTAAAAGCGTAAAATGAACGAAGGGTGAAGATCAAGCCAATCGAATGGCACATTTGGAATGACCTCATTTCGAGTTATAATGAATAAGTTATGGAAGCGGGAAGTAATCGTCTCAAATTGGATTTAACACTTAAAGAAATTTTCTAGGGTTAGGGCTTGGCGCCGCGACGCCAGCCATGCCTTGTGAGGCGGCACTTCAGCGCCAGACCAGGGAGTCGAGTACTGCAAACTCGTGCCGCGGTGTGAGAGATAAAGAAGAAAGTGGCGCCGCAGCGCCAGTGTATGGAAAAAGCCAGAGAAGAGCTTTTAACTACTTAACTCTTAGGGGAAACGTACAGGAAGATAAAGAACATAATGTTCAACTAATATAACACTTAAACAAGTGAATTAAACTTTTAATGAAGGTCGAACAAAAATATTAAATAAGAGTAAAAGAGAAAGAATGTAAACGCAGATTACAGAACCGATATCCAGGGACCGTAGTTACGATAAACGAATATGGAGGATTGCTATGATTGTGATTCCCTAGACGTTGGGGAATGAGGGTAATGAATAACATTTCGATGTTATGACATGGTAGTGAGAGATAAGTGTACAGCGTATAGACGCTGCAAAAGCAACGCTGTTGAGATAAACGATCGGTCGTAGCATACAAAGAATAGTATGACTTTAACATTAAGAAAGAATAATGAAAATGGGGTTCATGGGATGGATAACGATCGAAAGTGATTAAAACCTTGAGTAAAGGTTGAATGAGAGATTAAAAGATGAGCAACATGAACTTTGAATACGTAAATGATCCCCGTGAATCATATTCTCGTCGAACGAATGTTCTAAGTATACCCTGGTTGTATGACCTAGACGTTGACAAAGGTAGTAAGTAAGACGTGAATTATCGAGGAAGCCGTAATGAACGGTAATAAGAGTAATGAAAACTGAAGGTGAGTCGTATAAGAATGAATCCTGAGGTATGAAATTTAATTGCCAAAAAGCCATAAGGAATAAGAAATTAATTTAACGAACATATAGTTTAATAGTTCGGATAAGTTAAGTTGTAGTACAATCGTAACCTTTGATGGTTGACATATGGGAGCTAGGCTAAACAATTCCTTCAGAGAGCGAAGGTATATACAAAACTGGCAACCGATCTAACTCACTGTTATGGGCAGTGTAGACGAGATGGGAACCTGTTTGTTGGTTGTTTATGGAAAACCACTCAGAGTACCATATGGACTACTAGTAGTGAAGCGATGTGTGCTAAGTCCTAGAGAAGTTATAAGATGAAGATAAGAAGTAAAACATCAAAGATGATGAACGTAAAAGTAAGACATCTCCGTATGTCATGAAGTCGTAGAATGGTAGTGAAAGTGGTCGCGTAAACTTAGGTTGCAAGAACGCAAACCCTAAGAAGTAAAGTGAAGTAAACTAATGCATAAGTCAAAGATGTTTGACTAATTGGTGTATGTGGTATTTTCTTATGTGTTATATAGGAATTGAAATGAACAGTTCGGTGTAAGCTGTAGCTGGGCGTAAGGCAAGTTTCCTAACTTTATTCATATTTCAAATGAATGCTAGTTTCTTAAACTTCTCAGATGTTGAACTAGAGAAGTTTTGTCTATGTGCGAATGTGCGATATTTATACAAGATGGTAGAATGTATGAGGCCTTGGGCCACAATGTGAACACTTTGGTGTTTCTATGATATGAATTATTCTGTGATTGAGTTGTTCAATACAAGTATGATCTGTTTATACATTAACCATTATTGTTAAGTCTGTGCTAATAATTAACTGATGTTTTAAAATGATAGGAATCGAAATTATTCCTATTGTTGAAGCTGCTTCATAACTTTTGTTCAGTTATCGAAGTTCTAAAGAAATGTTTGAATCTTAAAGTTGTTTGTTCAACTGCTATGACTTGCTGGGCAATTGAATGTTCACACTTGATTTAAATGAAAAACATTTTTAGCAAACGATGTTAGAAGAACATAAGGATCCCGTAAAGATCAAACTGACGGTATCCAGATGAAGTGCCATTCAGAATGTGAATGAGCGAGAAGATCAAGTGAAGACTTGTAATATAGAAAATATGAAATTGAACTATAGACTAGTTTAAGAAACTGTTATGTATCCTTGGCGGCGGATAAAAGTTACTCTTGTAAGATGAAATGAATAATGTATTTATCATTATTTGTAATAAAAAAAGGTTATATAGTTTTTAGAACTTGGGATTTGAGAGTGTATGTTGTTATATTTCAGTATATAATGATGTATGTTTGGAAGAAGATGGGATCGTGACGTACGGAATTCGGGTATGAAGATAGACCGGATTTTGGGGCATTGCAGATTGGTATCAGAGCTGATAGGTTATAAATCTTAGGTAAGAGTATCTAAGACTATAATTTTAGAGAGATGGATAAGAAGATCACCACGTAATCAAAGTGAATCGTAGTAACAGATGAGTTGTTAAACGATAAATGATTTATAGCACTACGAAGTAGTACGGGAAGAGGAACTCAGATTGAGTTATGAAGGATAGTATATGAATTAAAGAAAATTTATATTATGAAAAGGGAGATTTAGAAGTTGTAAAAATTTCAATTGAGGACTCATATGATAGCTGAGTTGTATGAACCTTTGTTATGGGTAGAGGTTTGTGCTTGGTGTAACAACTACTTAGCTTATTACAGTGATAATCATTGGAATTGGTCGCGCTGTCAAGATGTATATAACGAGAAGGTGAATCATTTCTCATGTATATACTTGATACGTAGAGAACGATAAGGTAGGTGCTAGTTCTTGAAACTCATACTTATGGTGCGTTCATGACTCATAATGATATGGTAGGTTTTTGAACTTCTCAACGAATGGACGCTTATGGTCTGTCTGAGATAGTTCTTAAACTTATATTATTGTGGAAAGTTCCTGAACTCATAATGTGTGGTAAGTTGATGGACTGTACTAAGGTAGATGGATGTTTAGACTGAAAATAAGTTATTTTCAGTAGGCTTAGTATTGAAGGTGCTAGAGAAGATTAAGTATTATCGCAGTAAGACAATGAATGAAGATAGAGAATAGGATATTCCAAGTCATTTAGCTATGCTAGATTTCGAAGTTTATTAAAATCATGCTTATGTGTTCGGATTTTGAAAATGAAAGAATTGGTTCAACTTTTGGAACCAATAGATTTTTAAAAGAACTATTCTTGGTATGTCTATGCTAATTGTTTCAGCTAGACATAAGTTAATTTAAAATATCAAAATGAATTTTATATTTTCAGTGCATTTGATGTAAGGATGGAGTTATTAATACAATTGAACCTGGTGTTGGATGTGATCTTAGGATCAACAACGCGCTATGGTATGATGTATAATGACGAAGTCACAAACTGACGAAGTCCTCAACGTACTGTGAAAATTATGGTATCATGATGTCATAAAATGTTTTGATGTATTGTGAAAAGAATTTAAAGAAGTAGTCGATGTCAATTGAGTTGACTAGATGAATGTTTTACATTGATATCCAATTTATTGGTATGGTCTAAGCTACTTCATTTTGCTAGACAAGTGGTATGTCATCGAGCTTTCTTTGAAGAAGTTGTGCCAAACCAAATTGTTTTGGTGCGGAATCTAACGATTTAGTCTAAGGTGAACATATCCCGAAATGGGGTATACTATGGGTAAGAGGTAGTTTGCTTTCTTTGTGATTGTAAACTAACCGTGGAAGATAGGTTACGGCGTTATGCTGTTAAATCGAGTAAGAGTTCATGATCAATTTGACCCCTCAGCAAAAGTATGAAATATTTCAAAGGAATTTTTATATTCCTCGTTGTTTATTCTACTTTATAATTCTTGATAAGTTGTGAAGGTGAGAGAATGTTTGAAAGATAGGAACTTCTTTGAAGAGAAGTTAAAAAGATGGGTAGGCTAAAATTTCGAGGGCAAAATTCAGTGAAGAATGGGTGAATGTGATGACCCGAGTATGGGTGTGGTTATAAGAAATTCTGAGGATGGAATTTTTATAAGAGGGGAAGAGTGTAACGTGTAATATCCCCGAATCTGGGCCCCGAATCGCCGCGGACTCGGTACGCTATTTCTATTACTATTTACGGAAGATATAAACATAAATTATTTATACATTACATTACACACAATTCCCCAAGATCGAGTAACCTTAACTTATACACAAATCATAAACTATTTATTACACAACAATATTTATCAAAATATTTTATTACAAACTAGTTGCACATTTTATCCCAAGTAAAACTTGGCTTTATTCTTTTCCTGTATCCGAACGTATTCGCCTTATCTGCAATGTTTTGTCATGATATAGCAATGGTGAGCATGAAAGTTGCCCAGCAAATTTATATACAACAATATAACGATATATCATGATTGAAGAGTATGAATAATGAGCTTTCTATAATTCATCAATATAATTGAGAACTAGCACGAACAAATTTTTGACTGAACAAATTTTAAACATGAACAAACATTTCTGAACCAACTGGTAATGAAGGTGATCAGCCTTTCATACCTGATTTATACATGAAGGATGTACAGAATACAATTTTCATGGCAATCAGCAATGATTAACCATAAGCTTGAAGAAACTACTCTTATTAGAGTTAAGTAAAAGAAAACTTGCCTGAACCGTTGATTACCGCAACGCAATTTAATTTAATCTCTCACGAAAGACCTATCAGTTATAAGATTGATATTTTAATCAGTATAACATACTTTATTCCATAATACTATCAAATACTTAATCAAATATTAGATAACAACTTAACACATCAATATTATTATCATCCTTTGATAATTATTCAATCACTATATCATATCCCTTATGATTTAACACTCGCTTTTCATTTCATAAATTATTCATTAACATGTAATAAGGTAAACACTAATACAACACCCTGGATTCTATATCTAACATCCAAATTTATAATTCAGCAACTTGAATTCCAAATCCATCAATTTAAACCTCAATCCAGCAAACCGGATTCAACACATTTTCAATTCAGCAAACTGTTTTCCAATCCAGCAAACTGTATTCTATATCCGTATCACGAAAATACCAAATCAGTGAATTATTGTCCTATCCTTTGCTCAAACATATATATATGTATTTCATGCATAAAAATTATTTTTCCATAATTTTCCAACTTCCTTTGGTATTTTTCAAAAATTAATTTTTAGTGCGTAGCTTAAGAAATTAGCTACCTCGTGCTCAACTCCAGTAATGCCCATCTTTTGGCATAACCTTATATATGTTAACGTGATACTCTATTTTAAATTTCGTGGCAATCGGAGTTGTAGAACTCCGGTTATAGCGATTTCTGTCAGAAAATCACAAAAATTGTAATGGTCATAACTTGGTCGTTCTAACTCAGAATTAGCTCATTTTTGGACACGAGCTACTTAATACCATATATTTTTATTTCCCGAAAGTCTGGAATTTTTCTCATTAACTAAATGTCCGAAACAGCCCCCAGAAAAGTTTTGGCAGCAACTTTTTGTCCTTTGACAGTTTTGGAGTCCTTCACCAAAACTTAAATAAAATGAAATCTATAACTCCGATTAATGATCTGTCAATTTTGTTGGGTTCGTATCTTTCCGAAATACAGTTTTCGTCTATCACAATCTATATTTGGACATGTTAAGCTCCCGGAATTTATCCCGGAAGTAGCTGTTACAAAACTGTCATTCTAACAGTTTTCTTATCTTTGTGTAGTTTGGGAGAAATCCCATAACTTGTTCAATATTCAACCTATTTGAGTATTTGAGTAATTCCAAAGGGATTTTATCCTTAACACATATATCTAGCATCCCAAGAACATAAATCATAAATATCCATCATAGATTTCAAGAAAAATCAAAACCTAGCTCTCACTTTAAAAGTTTCAAACTTTTCCGGAAAAATTCCATTTTTCTCTTCCTTTGATTCCAATCAAAATCAACACCCAATATGGGTAATACCAAACACAAAACACTCATTAACATGTATATACATGGCTTTTTGTTTAGAAACAAAGTTTCTTATTTCCTCAAACAAGCATCAAACAAAATCAAAGCTAAGAGAAAAAATCATGTTTTCTATCTTTTAAAAAACCTAGCTTCCATTCCACACTTTAGATCTAACTTTTGATCTACAAAAGAGTTGGATCTACATATTAAACACTTATATACACATAGATCTAAGGTTTTAAACCTCAAAATCACAACTTCAAGTTGTCAAAAATCAAATCAAAACACAAAGGAAATTAGCCTATACAAGTAGAAATTTTTGTTATACCTTTACTTGATTTTCTTTCTCCTTCAAAATATGAGATGGATCTTGATTATATGAAAACCAAAGTCTCCTCTCTTCTCCCTCTCTCTAGGGCTGCCCAATTATCTTCCTCTCTCTCCCTCTCTCTTGTTCTTGAAGAATATCAAAAAGAAAGAAAGATGAGATAGATTTTTTATTTTTTTTAGATATGGATACATCAATTCTCCTAACTCATTCTCCTTTTTCCTCTTTTCCTTCACACCGAAATATCTCTCTCTCTCTCTACCTCTCTAGCTTTTGCTTTGATAGAAAAGTAGAAATTAAATCTAAGATAAAATATGAAAGTGAAATGTGCTAGATTTTGTTGGAAAGTAATGTATAGATGTTAGACAAATGCCTATACACATGTCTTCCACCTTCTTGCTCCACCTCTCACCTTAATCATTGCAATATTACTTACTAGATTTGCTAAATGTTGTGGCTCCAACAACTTTTGACACCTAGCCAATTTGGTAGATATCTTTTGACAAAGTGGTGCTTGAATTGATTAAGTGCATTCCCCCTTTCTCCTCCCTCTTATGGCCGTCCACTTGGCCCTCTCATTCCCCAAGTTTTGCTTCATTTTTTAATGTAATATCTAGTGTACCAATAGTCTAAAGTGTTCCTCCACAATTGGGCAAAAAATTGGGCTACAACTTTCATCTTTTGGGCTTGAAATTAATTAGCTAAGTTTACTAATTAAAAATAACTTGGACTCCTCCACCAAATAAATTGGGTCAACTCTTGAGCTATAAAATATACATAGTCCAATACCTTAAACTCTTATCCAACCCAAATCATTTACTTAGGGTTTTTACTTCATCAATTATAACACCAATCCTTGCTCTTGAACATTTATTTCCTTAACCCAATTAAACTTGCTATAATTAGGTTATAAAATTAATCATTTGAGATGTATAAAATAAATCTCCTAGAATTAGTAAATATTCTAAATACCACAATTCTCTTTTTCCATAACCCTTAAGTTATTAAATCCTTCATTCCTAATATATAATTAGGGTTACACTAGTTTCTTTTGTTTGTTTATATAATAAACAAATATAAACCATCACATAATGTTCATATTCCTTACACACAAACTTTTAACTCTTAGGGTTTAATACTTCGCATTAGGATTTCCAAATTAGGGTTTAAATTCTCGAAACTAAAATTAGAGTTTCTGAATATATCGTTAGGGTTTTCTAACTTAATCACCATATTCATACTTTAAATTTAGGGTTTCGGATTCCCGGAACTAAAATTAAAGTTTCTGAGCGTACCGTTAGGGTTTCTAACAATTCGTTAGATTTTTCTAACTTAATAAACGTATGATCAACATAACTTTAGGGTTTTCTAAAGTTATAACTTATCTGATCAATCCTTGATCTCAAATCATTACGGTTCACATATGTAACCAAATATACCGACTAGTATTCACTTCGATACTTATCACTGATAATTCTTCAAAAGAATTTTAAATCTACCATAATCTTATACCTCATTACTAGACTATCACTTACAGTCTTTCACATAATTCAAGTCTTATCCAAAACTTTTGAAATTCTTGGAATTTCATTACATAACTGCCAATTTCATACTCTTATTTCCTGTCTAGGTCCTAATATTGAACCTTAAATCAATCCATTATGATTTTCATAAATTGTCTAATTTCTCGGGTTGTCACATAACGACTCGAAAATTCAGATCTTCCAGAATTTAAGTTTAAAGATTATGTTATTAATAAAATGAATTTTTATTAATAATATTACGTGCTATGTGTTTATTAATCATTCTAGAACCTAGGATGATTATAAGTCGGGAGGATTCTGGCTACGAGCTAGACTGAACGAGTAATAATTTTCAAGACAAAATTTAAAATTTTTCGGAAATAAAAATATTTCTAGGGAAAAAGACGAAATAGGCACTATTCATCCGACGAAATCTAAGGGTTAGGGTTTGAATAACCTAAGCCTTTCCAAGAGTTCGATATGTCGAAATGACATTCCGTCGAAAGATTTGAAGACAATATGTCGTGAAAAGTTAAGTAAGCCGATAAAAGTTTTTCTCAAAAAACGTGTAGAAATCGGACAAAATAAAAATAATGTAAAGTATTATTATGTAATTTTCACTCGTTTAGCTACGTTAGGGGAAAACGTGAAGGAAAACGCTTAACACAAAAAAGTGTTTTTCAGTTTATTAGAAATCCGAGGAATACATAAAAGTTAATCGAGAAAGAAAAGACGAAATATCCAAAAATATTTGGATTCCGAGAATCGCAGTTTTTTAAACTGTCGGACGAAAACCCGAAAGACGGAACCACGTAACTTAAAGGCTAAGTAGACTTTAGGGCTAAGTTAACTTAACACTTAAGTCATGAATAGTAAGGAGGTGTAAATAGTAAGGAGGTATGAATAGTAAGGAGGTTAGGGGTGAAATGACTATTTTGCCCTAGCTTTGGAAAATCTATAAATAGGAAGCTAGATTTCATTTAAATGAGATTTTGAAAATCCTACACTAGAGAAAGAGAGAAAGAGAGAGAGAGAGAGAATTTGGATGGAGAGGGAGAAGGAAGATCATGAGCATGATTGATATGATCAAAAATGTTCGTGAAATAGAAAAGCTAGCAAATCATCGGTTTTGTCTAGCGGAAGAAAAATAAAGAGGAAAGGTATTAAAACCTAACTTCTATGTTATATTTTCTTTATGTTTTATATGTTCAAAACATAGATTAATAAGAATAAGAAGTAGATGAGGTTATGAATGATTTCATATGGTTGAAATCATGAGAACTAATGAAAATAAGAATTTGAAGTTTAGTTTATAAATTTCTTAAGGAAGTATAAAATTCGTAAAGAATTAGAATGATCCAAGTGGATTATATCAATAAGTAGGTGTAATAAGTAAGGAATGATGATCTATAACATCACATTCAAATAAAAAGTAAAATCGTAATCCAAAATATTGATTAAAATGATGAACGAACGAAGAACACGCGAAGAACACGAAGAACGTTGTTGATGGACAACTTTAAAACCATCATAGGATATTTTTTTGTTGATGGACAAGTTTAAAACCATTGAATATAAGTTAGATGTATATTGATTGGTTAGGAACGGTAGAAACTTTCATGAAGAACGGATTAAAACTTAGCTATAAAGAAGTTATGGAGAAAATTTCGTAAAAGATGAACAAAAATTAGAAAGTTAGTAAATGAACCCAAACGTGTAGAGTTTTATAAGAAAATAAGATAACATAGAAAACGTGAGTCGTGAACTCAAGAATGAACGAATTCTGAGTTTGAATGACCGAATTACGGTCGAGCAAACAAAGAGCGTTAAAAGCGTAAAATAAACGAAGGGTGAAGATCAAGCCAATCGAATGGCACATTACCGGATTTAGAACGAAGTTCTGTCCGTGGATATTAAAGTACATAAGATAAGGAAGAGAATGGCTTTGGAATGACCTCATTTCAAGTTAAAATGAATAAGTTGTGGAAGCGGGAAGTAAGCGTCTCAAATTGGATTTAACACTTCAAGAAATTTTCTAGGGTTAGGGCTTGGCACCGCGGCGCAAGCCATGCCTTGTAAGGCGGTGCTGCTGAGCCAGACCAGGTAGCCGGGTACTACAAACTCGCGTCACAGTGCGAGAGATAAAGAAGAGAGTGGCGCTACAGCGCCAGTGTAGGGAAAAAGCCAAAGAAGAGCTTTAAACTACTCAACTCTTGGGGGAAACGTACGGGAAGATAAAGAACATAATTTTCAACTAATATTGTAGCATCCCCGGATCGGGGTTACCTGACTCCCGAGTTTGGTGTTCACGAATCACACTATAATTAACATTTAACTAACCATAATATATAAAGATAGTAACTTTCATAGGATTTTATCAGAGATTAATAATAATACCTCACCCAGGTTCTCAAATCTTAACTTTACAAACATATCCTTTAGATATACAAAAAGGATTTACAATACAACATAATAAATATGTTCAACATAACTTATTTATAACTACGCCTTTTCCCTTGTTCTGCTTCACAGCACCTCCTGCAACTTCGTCCCTAGCTGAAATATTTTATTTATAGCAAGGGTGAGCAAAAAATTTGCCCCGCAAGTTAAGATATACAATAAATGTATAAGTATTAGAATAATAGACTATCTATTTTGATAGAATGAAACCAAAGTTCGGGGAACTTTGAAATAGCTGAACAAATCGTTATTCAATAACAAGTCTTCTCGTATCCTATACAACACAATAATTCAATAATGAAATAGTACAACGCTTTCAAAGTTTCTACGATATTCTAATGAATAATCAAGAATCAATTCTACGAAATATCCAAGTGGATTGTTTTCCAGATTTATACTGAGTGATCACACTAGATCTTTGAACTTATTTTTCTCGGGTATCTATCAAAGATTTACTTTGATACATACCAGGAGTATCAGATAACCATAAAGATTAAATCATACCCCTCTGCAAGTACTTAGAGCCGGCCAACTCCTTGTACCCTATATTATGCATAATACTCAAAACGCGCGCAAAGGTCGAATTCACAACCAACAAAATGTTCCCTTTATATAAAAGGTTGTTCTTCTCAGTCTTAGAATCAAGATTTTGATTTTACAACGAAATACTTGTATTTCAAATTTTATTTACTTCTCGGTCGAGCCGGAATAATTGGCATCGATCTGTCAATAATAATTGAATTCTCTTTTCAAACCTATCAAATCCAAACAAATGTTCGTCTAGCTAGAATAATTAGCTAAGACATTTCTCAGTGTAAATTGACAATAAACAGGAATTATCTGTACTGTCAATTCTAACTTCTACAGATATGAATATCCAACAACAGTAATTCTACGAATATACATTTTCTAATTCAATAATTTAATTTCAACAATAAATCCCTGGACGTGGTATAATTAGCAATAATTATCCACCAATAATAATTGAATGAAATAACTCAAGGTTGAGTTCGGGAACTTGCCTCTTCCGCTGACTACATCTACACAATACACTTATCTGTTTTCGAAAGACCTATAACCAATAATGTCGGTCTCACAATTAGTACAAACATTTATAACACATAACACTGTATTTTACAGTCAAACTTCTCATAGGCACATTACCACATAGCCACATCAGTGTTTATAACCTATATAAACACATAACAAGTCTAACTAGTTCAGTCTGGTTGGACTTCAGTCCCTTCTCGGTGTTCTGGTCACCCTATCCGACAATTAACACAGTTATCTGTCAATTAAACTTGGTCAATTATCATTTATAATATTTTTCGGAAGCTTTTAATAATTATCAAGCAATTATTATAATTTATAATAATTTTTCAAATATCAAAATCATTTTTAAATGATTTAATTATCAATTAATCGTATCATTATTAATATTTAAAAATATCAAAATATTAATAACATACTTGTCAAAATATTAAACTTAAAATATTTTTAAATCAACAATATTCTACTTAAATGATTTTTAAAATAATTAAAATCATTTTTAAATCATCACCATTAATATATAAATATTAATGAAATTATTATCCAAATATTAAAAGTCATTAATTATAACTTAAAATATTTTTAAACCATTTTTCTCATTTTTAAATGATTTTTAAATCAATAAAATCATTTTTAATTCAATTATTTAATATAATAATTAAATAAATCAAACATCATTAATATTAATTTATTAATGAAAATTCTCCAAAAATATTAAAAGTTACATTTTATAACTCAAAATATTTTTAAATACATTATTCTTATTTAAAATGATTTTTCATAATATTAAATCATTTTTCTCTAATTTATTTAATATACTTAATTAAATAAATTAAATACCTTTAATATTTAAATAATTATAAATATTAAAGAAAAATATTCCAATTGGTCAAAAAATATTTTTCATAATTTAAAATAATTTTTAAAACCATTTTTGGTAATTTTTAGAATTTATTTCTATTTTTTAATCATTTTCCGGAAAAATCAGAAAATAAAATAATTAAACCGTCGCTATAGAGCTTTAGCGACACAAAGCGTCGCTGTTGGTGTTCTTGAGCTCAAGAACACTGACAGCTTCGATATTAAGCTGCCCTGTTTGACCAACTTGAATCCTTACTTAAAAATCGTTTCTGGGTTAACTTAAACTGTGATCATGTAGTATACATGTAATTCTCCAATTCTCAACCATCAATTGGCCCAAACAACAATCCAGATGCAAGATCTGAGCCTCGAAATTTAATGTCAGAGCTGTTCTGGGTTTTCTAGGGTAACCCAGAAACCCAGACAGTTTCGTGGTACTACTTTGAAGCTCAATTTGTAACGTGTTCCGGTTATGTTTTATGTTTTTTAATGGTTCACCATTATAGACCGTATGTCATAGAACACTCACAAAGCAACACATCAGTTTAACAACAACAGATCTACAATGATATAATTCGGTCAAACTCTGACAAAAACTGAGTTCATGCGTTTTCTGGAAATTCCAGAAAACATACATTCATGCCAAGTAGGCTACTTTGACCGCTTTCTAAATTCTCTCTGTTGATCAAATACATGATATAAAGCCATTTATCTACAGTCACGATAACAGACTACACATTTATGATAACAACAATAACAAAACTTACAAAACGTGACAGATCAAGTAATTTGAAAACGTTGTCAGACACGGATTCTCACTTTCTGGGTTACCCAGAAAGTGTTGGTCAAGCTCGGTCAACTCACTTTGACCCTGAATATCTCGTAACCTGGACATGGAATGGATGAGATTCCACTTCCAGATTACAGTCCTCATGTCAGACTACCGATCCAAAACATCAAACAAGAAAAATCTTAAACAAAGAAGAATCTGTGGCGCCTGACATTAGCTTGTCAGACCACATTTTCTGTTCTTGGCAGTTTTGAAAACCTTCACTTTTAAAGCATTTTGATGCTATGGATCTATGTTATATCAACATAGATCATCATTAAACATCATCTAACAAACATCTAAACACATAAACATGAAATGTTTCTTAGCCACTAAGATCAAAAATCAAAAATAGGTTTATACCTTCTTGTTCCAATTCTTGATCTATGCTCTTCAATATGTTATTGATTAATCTATTGGCTGTATTTAGGACTGATATACTAAGAAAATTCGGAGGTGTGGGAGGGAGAGAGAGTTGGTAAGAGCTAATGTGTAAAATAACTAAGTTATGAGCATTTTCTCTCTCCAAACTAATATATATTACTTGATGCATTGAACAAGCTGATCTTGCTGTCAATTGGAGCTGATATGCTGAGATTTTATGAGCCACAATGTCAATGGAGTTGGTCACCAACTAAAGATTTGGCCATTTCTACAAGTAATCTAATAAAAATCCCAACAAGGGCAATTTTGTCATTTGCAATTTAAATTAAATGGTAAACATGGAATTTGTACAAACCCTTAAGGTTTGGGGCTTGGATTAGAGTTTTCAAAATTCGGTTTTCAAAATAGAAAATTAATATTCCAAAAATTATAATTAGGATTCAATAATTATAATAATATTTCCTAATCATAAAATTAAATCTTGCTAATTAGGATTAGTATTTTCCTAATTAAAATCGCTAATTTAGCAACTAGGGTCAAAATGGTCATTAGGGTTCATAAACCACTAATTAAGGTTTCTAATAGAAAAATAAATTTTCTAAATTAGAAATTAAATATTCGTAATTAGATTAGAGTTTTCTAAATACTAAATCTTGAAAATTAAAATTAATATATCCTAATTAACATTAAAAGTATTAAATTAACACTTTCGTTTTCCTTAATTATAAAATTAGGGTTTCAAATTCAGAATTAGGGTTTTGTAATCAATTTGTTAAGATTAACCCTAATTAATCCTATAATTATTTACACTTATGCCATTAAGTTCCCGATTTAGGATTTCATGCACCGAATTAGGGTTTCGGATTCCCGGAACTGAAATTAGGGTTTTCCAGAATCAGTTTCTAGGATTTCTTATTAATCGCTAGGGTTTTCTAACCGAACGTTAAAATTCTTAATATATAATTAGGGTTTGACACATATATAATTAATCTGGTCAACCCTTGACCCTTAACCACATTTAGCACACATACATAACCATATTCACAGAACAAAGTCACATAAATCCTTAATCCTAAATAATTCACCTATATCATTCATAGAATTTTGAAATCATCAAAATTTCACCCTAATAATATCAAACACATACACTTATTTTCTGTCTAGGTCAATTATTTGACCTTAAATCAATCATTTAAGATTTTAATAAATTGTCCAAATTCTCGGGTTGTCACAAATATAACACTTAAACAAGTGAATTAAACCTTTAATAAATGTCGAACAAAAAGATTAAATAAGAGTAAAAGAGAAAGAATGTAAACGCAGATTACATAACCGATATCCAGGGACCGTAGTTACGATAAACGAATATGGAGGATTGTTATGTTTGTGATTCCCTAGACGTTGTGGAATGAGGGTAATGAATAACATTTCGATGTTATGACATGGCAGTGAGAGATAAGTGTACAGCGTATAGACGCTGCAAAAGCAACGCTGTTGAGATAAACGATCGGTCGTAGCATACAACGAATAGTATGGCTTTAACATTAAGAAAGAATAATGAAAATGGGGTTCATGGGATGGATAACGATCAAAAGTGATTAAAACCTTGAGTAAAGGTTGAATGAGAGATTAAAAGATGAGCAACATGAACTTTGAATACGTAAATGATCCCCGTGAATCATATTCTCGTCGAACGAATGTTCTAAGTATACCCTGGTTGTATGACCTAGACGTTGACAAATGTAGTAAGTAAGACGTGAATTATCAAGGAAGCCGTAATGAACGGTAATAAGAGTAATGAAAACTGAAGGTGAGTCGTATAAGAATGAATCCTGAGGTATGGCATTTAATTGCCAAAAAGCCATAAGGAATAAGAAATTAATTTAACGAACATATAGTTTAATATTTCGGATAAGTTAAGATAAGTTAAGTTGTAGTACAATCGTAACCTTTGATGGTTGACATATGGGAGCTAGGCTAAACAATTCCTTCAGAGAGCGAAGGTATATACAAAACTGGCAACCGATCTAACTCACTGTTATGGGCAGTGTAGACGAGATGGGAACTTGTTTGTTGGTTGTTTATGGAAAACCACTCAGAGTACCATATGGACTACTAGCAGTGAAGCGATTTGTGCTAAGTCCTAGAGAAGTTATAAGAAGAAGATAAGAAGTAAAACATCAAAGATGATGAACGTAAAAGTAAGACATCTCTGTATGTCAAGAAGCTGTAGAATGGTAGTGAAAGTGGTCACGTAAACTTAGGTTGCAAGAACGCAAACCCTAAGAAGTAAAGTGAAGTAAACTAATGCATAAGTCAAAGATGTTTGACTAATTGGTGTATGTGGTGTTTTCTTATGTGTTATATAGGAATTGAAATGAACAGTTCGGCGTAAGCTGTAGCTGGGCGTAAGGAAAGTTTCCTAACTTCATTTATATTTCAAATGAATGCTATTTTCTTAAACTTCTCAGATGTTGAACTTGAGAAGTTATGTCTATGTGCGAATGTGCGATATTTGTACAAGGTGGTAGAATGTATGAGGCCTTGAGCCACAATGTGAACACTTTGGTGTTTCTATGATATGAACTGTTCTGTGATTGAGCTGTTCAATACAAGTATGATCTGTTTATATATGAACCATTATTGTTAAGTATGTGCTAAAGATTCTAGCCAAATAGGATGTGTATGAAAAAGGTAGAAGAATGAAAGTATTTCAAAGTGAAATTGACTAATGCTTTAAAATGATAGGAATCAAGATTATTCCTATTGTTTAAGTTGCTTCATAACTTTTGTTTAGTTATTGAAGTTCTAAAGAAATGTTTGAATCTTAAAGTTATTTGTTCAACTGCTATGACTTGTTGGGCAATTGAATGCTCACACTTGTTTAAATGAAAAACATTTTCAACGAACGATGTTAGAAGAACTTAAGGATCTCGTAAAGATCAAACTGACAGTATCAAGATGAAGTTCCATTAAAAATTTGAATGAGCGAGAAGATCAAGTGAAGACTTGTAATATAGAAATATAAAATTGAACTATAGACTAGTTTAAGAAACTGTTATGTATCCTTGATGGCGGATAAAAGTCACTCTTGTAAGATGAAATGAATAATGCATTTATCATTATTTGTAATGAAAAAGGTTATATGGTTTTCAGAACCTGGGATTTGAGAGTGTATGTTGTTATATTTCAGTATATAATGATGTATGTTTGGAAGAAGATGGGATCGTGACGTACGGAATCTGGGTGTGAAGATAGACCAGATTTTGGGACGTTACAGTTTAAGTTATAAAGGAAAGATGGTCTGTAATGTTTGAATAATTATAGCTTGATGCTATGAAGTTGATGTACTATGAAATAGTACGAGATAACGCACGAGGAGTTATATATAATGTGCTATGATGAATTCGTATCGAGCTAAGAACAAGTTAAGAGTAAGATAGAGTTAGGTGGGATTTCAATTGAGGACTCATGTGATGGCTGAGTTGTACAAATTTTTGTATGGGAGAGGGTTTTGTGCTTGCACTAAGTTTATAACATTGATAATTATTGGAATGTTGGTGTCGTACTATCAATGTATATGTGGCAAAAAGGTGATTCTTTTCTCATGTGTATATTTGATAATTAGAAACTATTAAGATTAGTCAGATATTATTAGGATTAGGTGCGGTTCTTAAAACTAATGCATATGGTAAGTTCGTGACTCATAATAATATGGTATGTTTTGAACCCCTCAGTGAATGAACGCCTATGGTCTGACTAGGATAAGTTCTTAAACTCATATTATTGTGGAAAGTTCCTGAACTTCCAATGTGTGGTAAGTTTGATGAACTATTTTGGGTAGAAAATGGTTATAGTATAGAGAGCATTGATGAAGTTGAAGATTGATAGAATGGATAAGTAATGAAGTAAAGATTGAAGTTGATGGATACCTGGATATTCTAAATCTACTAGTTATGCTAGACTTTCGAAATTTATTGACTTCGTGCTGATGTTTGCACTTCTATTTTCTTGAAAAACATTGTATCAAATGATGAAACCAATGAGTTTTAAAAATAATACCATTATTCATATGTCTATGCTAATTGCTTCGGCTAGACAAAAATGATTTAAAATATATCAAAATGTATTTTTGTATATATCATCAATGCATCATGTAACCTGGTGTAGAGATGATAAAAATGATGGAGTCATCAATGCAATATTACTTAGTGTTGAATGTGATCTAAGGATCGTCAGCCCACTATGGTATAATGTAGTATGATAAAATCACCAAATGAAAGAATCCTCAAACGGACTGTAAATATAGTGCGGTATCATGACGTTATAAACAGATATTTGAGATTTCTTTAAGATATGAGAATACATATATATGTATATGTATATTTCGATTGATGTTTGAATTATTATAGAAGTCTATGTTATTTGATTCAGCTAGATGAATATTAAAAGATGTTCATGAAATTCAAGCGTTTATTGAAAAGTTATGCCAAACCAAATTTTTTTGTGCGAATTTAGATATTGAAAAGTTGAGGTGAACAACCCTATAAGGGGACATGTTTTCGGGGACAATGGTTCCGAGCGTAATGCATATTGTCGTTACAAAACACTACGTTGTGGCACAACGTAGTGGTACAATAGGCTGGCCACCTAGTGTACGTGTGGAGGGTGTTTTCAGTTTTTGTGATTGATAAACACTCTGGTTTGCAATGTGAAGGATTGAGTTGAAGCACTAGTAAACTGAGAATAGAGTTCACGGTCTTGTGACCCCTCAGCATGATTTGGAATCTTTGAAATTCCTGTTATTCATATCGCTTCCCAATTATTGAGCAATTGTGGAAGATTCTTATTATTCTAAAAGATCAAAGTGGAAAGGATGAGAAAATTAAGCAAAACATAATAATTTCAAGAAATAATTGAAACTCCAAAAAGAAGAGAAATGTGAAACTCTTAGAAGAGGAAGAGGTGAGGAATATGATGATCTTAGAAAGATCTTTAGAGAAAGAATTTGGTTGCAGAACCTAATGAATAAATAGATATCAACATAAAATCTATTTTGATAAATGGAATGAATGAATAAAATATTAACATAAAATCTATTTTGATAGATTGAATGAATGAAGATTAATAAATAAAATTTCGAGAATGAAATTCTTAGAAGAATGAGTGAATGTAATATCCCGAGTGTTTATGATAACGATCCTTAGAAAAGGAAATGAATGGGTTAAAGAATATATAATACTCAAATATAATTGAGTCTAAGTAAAGGTTATGAAATAAAACTTACAAGAATGGTGGGAGTAGAAAATATAAAACCTATATTAAGGTAATGTGTTGAAGTTATTCAACGAAGATATTGGGTGAAAACCTAAGTAAGGTAGGGTTTTGGTGATTCCGAGGACGGAATCCTTATAAGGAGGGAAGGATGTGACAACTAGAATCTTTATAAGTTATTAAAATAAGAATTTAATAATTAAAATTCTTATTATGAGGTGTTTTGAGTTTGAGTATGTATATATACGTACTATATATATATTGAAATGTGTGATCTGGTGTGAAGAGAAATATATATTCATATATTGGGAAAGTGAGGTTCAATAGTTAAGTTAACTATTGAAGAAATTAAATGAATTTTATAATTATTTTAAATATTTATTTAATTAAATAAATAATTTAAATAATTTATTTATTGAAATAAATAAATATTCGATGAAATTGTTGTGTAATAATTTAGTTAAGTGTTTATATTAACTAAATTAATGTATGGTAATTTTATGGATTGAAGATTTAATTTTATGAAATAATCAAATCAAATTAATTGTTTAATAATTATAATATCGTGTAATGGTGTTATTTTAATTTAATTGATTAATAGAATTAAGGAATGATTAATTTAGAAGGTTAATATTTATTAGATAAATATTAAGAATTATGTTGGCTATGTAAATATTATGTGGATAATTAAATATTATGATTTAAATTTAATAAGTGTGACATTTGTATACTATATAATAAGCAAAACATGAAAATAAATTAAAAGGAGGTTGGAGAGGGTTTTGCCAAACATGGTCTTGTGAACTTTGGCATAATTTAATTGATAAAGCCATATAATTGTACGCTTAATGTTATGTCAGTTTTATGTTACGTGTTTTATCAGTTTAGTTATATACATATATTTTCCTAAGTCTAAAAGCAAGAAAGAAGAATACAAAGAAGAGAGAAATTGAGGGAATTGAGAGACAAGGTTGAGAATCAAAGAAAGAGAAGAAGAAGGGTAATCATCTTGTTAATCATCTATTCCAAGAATAAAATAGGTAATAACCTATTCTACAAACTTTAGTATATGTGTTCTTAGAGTTTTCTTTTAAAACTTATATTTTATTGGATGATATGATAAAAATAGATATTATATATATGTTGGTAGATGATTATAATCGGTATATGTTGTCTAGGAATGATTTTTAGAAATCAAAATCCATAGAAACCTGTTTAGGATGAAGAACTTGGTTATGTGATATTATATATATTTTGGCTTACTTTGAGACCAAAATTAGTGGTTGAATCATGTGTTAATCTGTAAATTGGCAATGGTTTGTGTTAATACATTTAAAAATGAAAAGAACGCAAGTTGAATGAATCAATTTGGTTAAGAAATGAATTCGTAGTGAATGAATTTGCTAAACATGTTAAAACATGAAAAATAAAGTATAAACATGTGTTTTGGGTCAAATTTTTAAGTTGGTTAATGTTTTTATAAATTGTTAGAATTCTAGTATGTTGTAGTTCTATGAATTACGAATCTATAGAATCAAAAACGGACTAATTTGGATGTATATAACTCAAGTTATCAAGATTAGTAAGAGAAAATATTAAAAAATAGTAAAAAACACTGTAATCTGGGTGTAGCCAAGCGCGGCCGCGCGTCCCAGCAGTGTGGTCGCGCAGGTGGCCGCTGCTAGGTCACGTGGGCGTGCGAAAAAGGGGTGCGACCGCACCCCATGTCTGCTTACTATGACTGCTTTGACCTACTTTGGTAAAACGGCCATAACGTTTTCATATGAACTCCGATTAAGGCGATTCAAGATGATTCGGAATGAGGAAGAATAGAGCTACAACTTTTGTTCTTTAAGACTTTTAATTTGAGGTCTTTAGGAAGGATCAAAAGGGTCATTTGTAGGACTATTATGTTTTCGGAGGCAATCGGAGGGCGTCGGGCATGCAAGTATGCAAGTGTAATGCTCTTGACGATAAGAGATGTTGTTTTAAGTTATAGAACATAAATATTAGGAAGAATAAAGATGCTTAACATTAATATAATAATGTATTAGATAAGTTATAGAAGCATAGTAAGCATGCACAAGAGAGTCAAATCGGGCGTGTAACGAATAAACGTCGAAACGTCGTGATACGTGTTAATGAACGTAAAAAGTGTTTTGAGTCAAATGAAATAGATATTATAAAATATGAAATGGGTTTAATATAAAATCAATAATGATTTCTAGCAAGATTTAAACACTTGAATGAACTTTAAATATTACATAAGTCGAAAAGTTAACACAATCTAATTGAACATTGTGTGCAAACTAATAGGAAAGATTATAAGATGTGGGGTAGAGTTTACATTACAATTACTATGTGTTGTTATGTGACTAATAATTGATGTGTATAATTATATAATTGTGTAGGGCACGTGAAGTGCAGATAACTGTAAGCTGTTAAATGTTTATTGGTAAACAACGATCAAGGCAAGTCTTTCAGTTCCTATTTGCTATGTGAATTGGTGATTAACTGTTTTAAATATTTATTGCAAAGAGCATGATCTGTTATATATATGTTAAATGTATGAAATGTTAAAGTCAACTTATAACTACGTTGATTAAATAAAATATGTTGATTGAGTACGGAACTCAATCTTTATACTTGAGTATATGAACTGTAACATGTATGTTATGTTAGTCTAATGTTTATGAGATATATGTTGAGCATGTTATTATTTGATACGTGATGCATGAAAACTGTTAGATTTTATTGGGCTGTCGAGCTCAACCTTGCAAATAACCATTTTTTCAGGTTAAGGATTGAAGGTAACACTATGTGCTACTTGAATGACCTGGATCAGAAATAATACACGAAGATTAATATTTTAGCTAAAGTTGTTATTATTTCTTTATACCATGATTAAAATTCATGAGATGTATTAAATGTTTTATGATGAATAGTTTTATGTTGAATTGTAAAGCTAAAGTTAGAGTTATCTGATATGTAAAGGTTATCAGATTGAAATGTAGAATTTTATATAATAACAGTGATAAAGTGAATCATAAAATAGGATTAATTCAAAAACATGTAGATGATAATGATTTTGATTCAGGGAATTAAAGTAAAAAGACATAAAATTTTAAATTATTCCGCATTTTATAAAGTTTAACAACGAATAATGATGTAAAATTCAGAAGGTAGATATGTTATTAACGACCGAAGTTGAGAATTAAATTGTATGAATTCTGGGGTCGTTACATATACATGCTGTAAGACCCCAACTTTTTATAAATAAAATCGAATTTCCTCTAATTATTATTCTTGATTAATAAGGTGGTAATTTGATATAATATTTTGGTTATGGGTGAAACGTGCAAAGTTTACAAAATAAGTAAGTGGTTATAAAATATTCATTATTGTCGGGGAATATTCATTTGGTCGTGGAATATTCTTTTTGTCGGAAATCTCCGTACGACGGCGCAGTCATTTGTGGGCCCCATAACAGAAAACGATTAGATGAAAGAAAACGACAAAGATTGAGTTTTATAAATAACGGCGTAAATTATTACAGTTAACACTGTTGGGTTACCTGGTGGTTAAAATACAGTAATATGCGTGGCTGCACAGTAGCACATAGTATTGCACAGTATTGTTGAATTATTGATTCGTACGTAAGAAGGCACTACTCTATAAATGTTACAGTAATTACTGTTCATTATTTTATTTTATTGATTCAATAATTGCTGCATTGATATTTATATTATTATTGTTTCAATAATTATCACTGCATAGTATTTTCCATTATCAGATTAATAATTCATATTATTTGAATAATATTATCAGATAACATTATTGGCAATGTCTAGAAAGTTCTCTCTAAGGAGAGATTTGGTCACCTAATTGCACGTCAGTAAGGAGAAATCCTTATTGGAAAGCCCCCTCTTTCCTGGGAACGGCCTGGTTGTCAGTACTGTTATTCTGTAATATTATTTTTAAATAATTAATTATTGATTATTATGATAAAGAAAATATTCATTTTATATGGATAAGGATGGAGAAAATTTTTAATGTGATAATTATTGAAAATTAATATTTTATCTTTTTCTGATAAAATAATTCATTTAAATATATTATTTTAATAATATATTAACGGTGATATTGTGGCATCCCCGAATCTAGGTCCCAAATCTCCTCGGATCCGGTATACTATTTCTATAATTGTTTGCGAAAGATATAAACATAAATTGTTTATACATTACATTACACACTATTCCCCAAGGTCGAGTAACCTTAACTTAATACACATTTCATAAAATATATATTACACAACAATATTTATCAAATACGCTATTACAAACTAGCTTCACTTTATATCCCAAGCTGAACTTGGCTTTAATCGTTTCCTGTATCCGAACACATTCGCCTTTTCTGCAATGTTTTATCATGATATAGCAAGGGTGAGCATGAAAGTTGCCCAGCAAGTTTAAATACAACAATATTACGATATATCATGATTGAAGAGTATGAATAATAAGCTGGCTATAATTCATCAATATAATTGAGAACTAGCATGAACAAACTTTTGACTGAACAAGTTTTAAACATGAACAAACATTTCTGAACCAACTGGTAATGAAGGTGATCAGCCTTTCATACATGACTTATACATGCAAGATGTACAGAGTACAAATTTCATGGCAATCAGCAATGATTAATCATAAGCTTGAAGAAACTACTCTTATTAGAGTTAAGTATAAGAAAACTTGCCTGAACTGTTGATTACCGCAACGCAATTTATAACGCTTTATCCGAAGACCTAATATTAATAATATAGATCTCCAATATTAGAATAATATTATCACAGTATAATACTGCTATATTTATATCCACATAATAACCTAAACACATTATCACATAAGCCTATCAGTCTATACAACACATAAGACTAGGTATCAAGTCAAACTATTGCAGTCTGAGTTGAACCCTACATAATTCTAACATCCCGACGGTCTAGTCGGACTTTTATTGAGTTTAAGTTCAATTAAAATCTTCCTAAACACTTAACAATTATCACAGATAATTTCTTATCAGACAAAACATTTTTTCTAGGCTCGTAATAATTTTCGGATAATTATTACCATTTATAAACATTTTTAATCATTAATACCGTATTTAAATGAATTAAATACAACTTAATACCTTAATCATTAATATTTATTTAATATAAAATATTAATGAAAATCATTACATAATGTTATAATATAATTATAATATCACAAAGTATTTTTAATACTTTAAAATCATTTTTATATGATTTTTCCAACACTTAAATCCATTATCCGATAATTGCTATTAATATTAAAATATTATTATTTTCATGCCAAAATATCAAAAGTTATATTTTATAACTTAAAATATTTTTAGATCACTTAAATCATTTTTATATAATTTATAAAGCATTAATTCCATTTTTCCTTAATTTATTTAATATATCTATTAAATAAACTAATTATCATCAATATTGATTAATTAATGAAATTCATCCCAAAATATTAAAAGTCATCAAAAATAACTTAAAATATTTTTTAATATCATAAAATAATTTTTCATGATTTTTCATGAATTAAAACTATTTTTAAATCATTTATTTAATATTATAATTAAATAAATAAATACCATTTATATTCCAAAAATATTAAATATTTATGAAATATACTTAAAATAATTAAAAACTATTTTTCAAGCTTTAAAATAATTTTTCATAATTTATTATGTATTTTTAATAATTAAAACTATTTTTTTCTGTTTATTTAATTAATTTCTGAAATTAAGTGTCGCTAAAGGGTCCTATAGCGACAGAACCGTCGCTATAGGTGTTCTTGAGCCGAAACCCAGAAAATCTGACAGTCGTTAGGGGCATGGTTTGACCGTGATTTAAACAGTGTTCTTGTAACTTTCTAGGTTGGTTAAAACTTTTAGATTGTAGTACTCATGTAACATTACAACCTCAAACGGATTTCATGGTCATTACATAACCAAGATGCAAGATCCAAGCTCCAGAAAATGTTGTCAGACATGTTCTTCATTTCTGGGTTTTCCAGAAATGAAGAACAGTTCGAATTAGCTTCTTTAAATTCATATATCTATGGTTCTGGGTTTAGTTTAGGTTATCCATAGGTTCTAGCGTGTAGTCCGTATGTCAAGGTACAACAAACGATCATCAGATCAACTTATCAACTTCATCAAAGAAAAATCTGGGTCGGTCAAAGTAGACAAGAAAAACTGTTCTTGAACATTTCTGGGTTACCCAGAAATGTTCTTGAGCAGTTTTTCATCCCACGTTTGACCACATATTTTATACGGTTTGGTTACGGATCGAAGTGATCTAAAGCCTTTAATATTTAGTATTCATGTCAGGCTACAATATCAACACAAAAACGTGGCCAAAACAGTAACAAACAACAAGATCTAGAGCCTGCAATTTCGCTGTCAGACAAGTGGGTTTCTGGGTTACCCAGAAACCAGATTTCGTGACTGGTCAACGCCGTTTGACTACCAATATCTCTTAACCTAATCACGATCTGGCCTTGATTCGAGTTTCAGAGCATAGAAAACATAACAGAGAACAAATATATATCATAAAATACACATACTGATCTAAAGGCTCTGACATTTGCTTGTCAGTCAACATTTTTATAGATTTCCAGATTTCAAAAATCACCAAAATCGTACATCTAGATGATATAGATCCTTGATCTATCAACCCAGATCACTTACTAACACCCTAATACACAACTTTAGACAATCACTAACATCAAACAACATCAAATCACAGATTTCGAAATTTTAAGGTTTTATACCTTTTGAGCTTGATTTTGATTTTTTGATTTTGATGTTCTGATCTTGTGAAGTTAAAGGCTGATACTTGCTTATCAAATCTCACTTTCTCACTCTATAATTCGAGAATGAGGAGAGAGAAGGGTCTTGGTTGATATGAAAAGTAATGTAAGACTTTTCTTTCTTTTTAATCTTTTATATCTACTAATTCAATGCATGTGGCTGAGTTGCTAGCTAGATAGACTGATTTGCTGGAATTTTAGTCAAAAAGGCTAGCATTACTAGGTCACCAAATCAAGATTTGGTAAGATTTACACTCAACATTTTATAAAATGTGACAAAAGGGCATACTTGTCATTTCTATGCAATTTTTATTTCTAGATTGGTCTTTTGATACAATCCCTTAGGGTTTGTTAGGGTTTAGGGTTTAACCCTTTAAAGATTTAGCAACTTGGATTTCTAAGATTTTCTAATTAGAATTTCAAAAATAGAAATTTAATATTTCAAAATTATAATTAGAATTTTCTAATTATATAAAAATTTCTTAATCATTAGCTAAATCTTTTTAATTAGGTTTAGCGTTTCCTAATTACCATCGCTAATTAAGCAATTAGGGTCAGTATCCCGGATTAGGGTTTACAAGCCAAAGATTAGGGTTTCTAATATAAAAATTATCAATTACTAATTATAATTAGAATTCGCTTAATTATACTAAGGTTTTCTTAATCATAACTTAAACTTGCTAATTAGGGTTAATTTATCCTAATTAAGATTGCTAAAATAGAAGTTAAATCCATAATGGCATGATATGGTTTTTGACGGAATAATTAGGGTTCCAAAAATTGGAAATTAGGGTTTGTTAATTACTTAACCTTTACCCTAATTAATACTTAATTATTAGCACTAAAGCATTAAAATTCTCCGTTATATTCCCAGATTAGGGTTTCACTTTATCAGAATCTGAAACTAGGATTTTCAAATCTGGTATTATGGTTTTCTAATAATCAACTAGAATTTCCAGTAATTCATTAGGGTTTTCCCTAATTAATTAAAATTATTGGCGTTTAACCTTGTACATACATTGCATTCCCAATCTAGGGTTTTCAATATCCGATTTAAGATTTCGTACTCTCGAAGCTGAAATTAGGGTTTCCAGAACCGATTTCTAGGGTTTATTATTAGACGTTAGAGTTTTCTAACTGAACGTTAAAGTTCTTAATATATAATTAGGGTTTGTCACAGATGTAATTTATCTGATCAACCCATGACCCTTAACCATATTCTGAACACATCATTAACCATGTACACAGAGCATATTTACATAAATCCTTAATCCTGAATAATTCACCTAAATCATTTACCGAATTTTGAAATCCTCAAAATTCAATCCCAATAACATCAAACACATACATTTATTTTCTGTTTAGGTCTATTATTTGACCTTAAATCAATCATTTAAGATTTTAATAATTTGTCTAAATTCTAGGGTTGTCACATATATTTTTACAATGAATGTGGGATATATGAGTATATGAGGAGGAAGAGTATTTTTGTGGCATTAAATGTTTAACACATGTTTTGTGTGTCGGTGGACACAATTCTTGACCGAAAATTGATTATAGACTGTAAAATCGCCCGTTTGTGGATTTTAGATTATTTTTGTTTGGAATTTGGAAACATTTTCTTCTGCAAAGTTGTAGAGAATTGAAATTCCTATAAAAAGTTGTGAGATTTGAATTTTCTGATAAAAGGGCTATTTATTGTGAATTATTGAAGTTCCGGAGTTCCGAAATAATTGATTTTTGAAAGTTTTAATTATTATTTTCAAGAAAAACATTTTTCAAAGGTTGGTGGGCATCTTTAACATGTGTTGTGGATGATTTCATTGGTCAAAATGGTGGGCTACGGAAAATTATATAAATAAATTAATATTTTATTAATTTAGTCTCCTTTGGCGTTCTAGCATTTTCCTATAAATAGAGGGCTAAGTTAGAATTGAAAATCACACCAGAAACAAAGTTTTCTCTCTTGTGAGTATACTTTGAGTGTTACTATACGGTGCGAGTTTCTGTCAGCACTATACCGAAATTCAGTCAGAAGTACGGTTATTTTGAGGTAAGGGATGTTATTTCTTTCGCAAATGGTATTATTTTCTTCAATATCATTATGCCAAAATATTGGTTAAACTTTTTATCAAATTTAGAACTTGTTGTGTCGGAGTTACTATTCACGTATACGGCACTATTAACGTATACGGAACTATTCACGAATACGACACTATTCACCGAAAAATAAAAATTTTCCTTTTTGTCCAAGATGTCTATTTTGGCTATTATCTTTAATTGTATCCATGTTTTGATCGTTATTTTTGAATTCTGCTCCAAAATTAGTTATTATGGAGTATTATTGATCTTGGATAAAACTGTTATACGAATCCCTAATATTTGTCCTTATATCTCACTGGATTCGTTCTTAAAAATATTTTTCATCATCCTTAGTCCTTAATGATGATATTATTGAATATTTTTGGCCTGTAGTGCAAAGATAAACGATTATTGATGAATATCTTTGGCCCGTAGTGCAAAGATGAACAGGTGTTGAGATGAACATGACCAACCGGTGATATAAATGAATATCTTTGGCCTGTAGTGCAAAGATGATTAAAGATGTATATTGATTGTTGTTACAGGGATAAAATATTGATGATGGACTCTTAAATATTAGAAGATAATAGAATTCATCCTCTACGTGACTCTTCTAATGGATTGTTGTTTCCGCTTTATTTGTTGATCTAAAACTTGTTGTCTGTTATATTTTATCAGATTTTTTTTCCCTGTTGAAGACTAACAATAATTTGTTGTATATTATCTTAGTCATAATATTCTTTACTGGGCTAGTTGAGCTAACCATTTTCCTTTTTGTTCCATTTTTCTTCCTAGGAGGTGAGAACATAGCAGGATTGAGTCGGGGTATGGAGTGAGGTTTCTAGAAAGATGTTTTAGCAGTCCTCACTATTTCTGTAAAATAGTGTTTGAATAATTGTAATGAGGACTTATTTGCATGTGGATATTTTCTAGAAGACAATATTGTATTTAAACTCACAGTATGTATTGTCGTATTTCACACGACATATGTATTACTGAAGGTGTAGTCTGCTTTATGTATCATGTATTTGGTGACTCAGAATGGGTGTTGTATATCTGTTTTAGGGGCGTCACAGTTGGTATCAGAGTTTAGGGATATGGTCTTTGGTGGAGATCGGGGAATAGAACTTGGAGGGGAGAGATGAGTAAATCCTTCGCTAGTGTGTCCTACCTAAGCTTATTTGTTGGTCGGTCATAATATAGGGATATTATGTGATACGTTAATTTGTTTAATTAACCCTTGTTTTATGGTAGTATTTAAGAATGGCTGCTGAGAACGTTAACAATGGAGTTTATGAGACGGTGGAACAACCTTTAGTCACAAACCAGGAGAACGTGCAACAGGAAGGCAATACTCCTTCTGTAAACAACGTTATCGAGCAAACGATGAATGATGGAATGTTTAGGAGCTTTTTGCAGTTCATGCAAAACCAGACAAGGGAGACTCGTGTACAGAATACAGGTGGAAATGATAGCAACGCGCGGCTTGTCACGGCCAAGCAGTTCAAAGAGTTGGGACCACCAGAATTTAAGGGAAAGCCGGATCCGATCATGGCGGAAACATGGGTCAAGCAAATTACCAAGATATTCGATGTCTTGGGATGCACAGAGGAACAGAAGGTTCCATTCGCCACCTTTATGTTTTGTGGCGAGGCAGATTACTGGTGGGAGTCTATGAAACGTACCCAGCCTGCCGCACTCCGCATGTCTTAGGAAATGTTTCAAAAACTTTTCAATGAAAAATACTTTCCTGAAAGTATTCGCCGTATAAAAGAGGTAGAGTTTATTAGACTAGAATAAAACAACATGACGGTGTCCCAATACGAGGCGAAGTTCGTAGAGTTATCCAGGTTTGCACCTCATTTGGTAGAGAATAAGGAACGAATGACGAGGATGTTTCTGAGAGGTTTAAAACCTAAGATTCGGCAATATCTTATCTCTCATAAATTTTTTTTATATTCAGATGTTGTCAACAGGGCTCAATTATTAGAGCGAGATAGTGAGTATACTCAACCGAGGGACCACAACCAGGGTTATATCGGTGACAGCAGTCATCAGAACGATGATAACCAGCGAGGAGGAAAGAATACGGACAAAGGCGGTAACCACTCAGGTGGTAATCGTGGACATGATAATAGGAGAGGTGAGTCAAGTGGAAATTTCAAAAAGAGAAGATTCAACAATGACGGGAAGACATCAGCAGCAGCACCAACACCAACAACAAATTCTAGGGGAGGAGAACGACCGCCAGTTAGATGTTACAAATGCGGGAAGGAGGGACATATCAGCCCAAACTGTCCACAACAATCCAAGGTATGTTACAACTGTGGAAAGGAATGCCACATCACTCGAGATTGTACTATAACGAAACCAAGTTCAGCGGGAGTGGTGATTCCAAGGGTTGTCCCGGATAAGTCAAAATCAGCGGTTCCTAGAAGAGCATTTTTCATAACTGGTCAGGATGCGAGGAACCCAAATAAAGTTAGCACGGGTTAGTTAATTATAAATTCTTATGAAGTTTATACCTTATTAGATACCGGTTCTACCCATTCTTTTATCTCTCCTGCTTATGCTCAACGTTTAAACTTGACTCCGGAGAATTAGATTTTGATTTATCTGTTGAAACTTCGTTATAAGAAACTTTCGTTACATCCACTATTTATAAATCTTACTTGATTCAAGTTGGCACCGTCGCATTACCTGTTGACCTTATTTTTTTAAAGATACTTGATTTTAATGTGATTTTGGGAACTGATTGATTAACTACTCATCATGCCAAAATTGATTGCTTTCGTAAGGTTGTTAGTTTTCATATTCCTAAGCAACCTGTTATTCAAATTCAAGCAACCAAACCATTAAAGTCAAAAAATTTCATATCAAGTCATAAAGCTATTCGTTTATTGAAAAATGGATGTCAAGATTTCTTAGTCCATGTTATGGTTTTGAATAAAGACACGTCAGATTTGAATAATATTCCTGTTGTTATTGACTTTCCTGACGTATTTCCTGAAGAATTTCTTGGCTTACTCCCAAAGTGTGATTTGAAATTTTGTATCGACTTTGAACCCGGTACAAAACCCATTTCTAAAATCTCATGGCTCCTATTGAACCTCAGGAGTTAAAAATTCAACTATAGAATTTGGTACCCGAGCCTTTATCTGGTGACTTCTTTTGTGGAATGCACTGAAGCCAGATTCTCCATTGGGGACGCCATATTCGTGCGATAGTAAACTGATAGGTGTTATTGTGACGTGTTATCCAAGATTGGGATGTGAGTCACAGTTGAGAGCAACCTAAGTCAGTAATCAAAATACGTAGCTTTTTAGGCTTAGTTGGTTATTATCGAAGATTCGTGGAAAGATTTTCTCAAATCGCTACTCCATTAACTCAGCTAACTAGTAGAGATACAAAATTCGAATGAAGAGCTTCGAAGAATTCAAGAGGAAACTCATTTCGGCACATGTTTTGACCATAACATCCTAAAAAAGCGAAAGTGGTAGCTAATGTGTTGAGTAGAAGATCGTATACGAGTACGAATGAGATATTGTCAAAGACCCATTTTATATAACTTATAAATGATAGATATAGAGTTAAAGACTCTAGGGACTCACGTGATGATATACAAGTAGAACCGACTTTAATCGATAAAGTTAAAAACGTTCAAGCTACACACCGGAGCTGATGAATATGAAGAAGGAGGTACAAGAAGTTGTTATTCTAAAAGCGAGAATTGGCGAGGTGAGGAAAGCTCAAACCTTCGATTTATTAGATCGAATAGGAATTATGGCCTATAGACTCGCTTTACAACTAAGTATGACGCGTGTTCATAACGTTTTTCACGTATCGATGTTACGTAAATATGTGGATGACCCGAACCATGTTATTGAGTTAGAACCGGACGAGATAGCCGAAGACTTAACGTATGAAGAGCTGCCTGTCAAGATTTTGGTTAGGAAGGAGCATGTCTTACGCACGAAGATTATACCATAAGTTAAAGTTTTGTGGAGAAACTATGTTATTGAGGAAATGACCTGGGAGTTAGAAACGGAAATAAAAGCGAGGTATCCTCATCTTTTCGAAACACCAGGTACGTACGTCAATTTCGAGGACAAAATTTCATAAGGAGGGGAGGTTGTAAGACCCCAATTTTTTATAAATAAAATTAAATTTCCTCTAATTATTATTCTTGATTAATATGGTGGTAATTTGATATAATATTTTGGTTATAGGTGAAACGTGCAAAGTTTACAAAATAAGCAAGTGGTTATAAAATATTCATTATTGTCGGGGAATATTCGTTTGGGTCGTGGAATATTCTTTTTGTCGGGAATCTCCGTACGACGGCGCAGTCATTTGTGGGCCCTATAATGGAAAACGGTTGGATGAAAAAAACGACAAAGATTGGGTTTTATAAATAAAGGCGTAAATTATTACCGTTAACACTGTTGGGTTACCTGGTGGTTAAAATACAGTAATATGCGTGGCTGCACAGTAGCACACGGTATTGCACAGTATTGTTGAATTATTGATTCGTACGTAAGAAGGCACTACTCAATAATTATTACAGTAATTACTGTTCATTATTTTATTTTATTGATTCAATAATTGCTGCGTTGATATTTATATTATTATTGTTTCAATAATTGTCACTGCACAATATTTTCCATTATCAGATTAATAATTCATATTATTTGAATAATATTATTAGATAACATTATTGACAATGTCTAGAAAGTTCTGTTTAAGGAGAGGTTTGGTCACCTAATTGCGCGCCAGTAAGGAGAAATCCTTATTGGAAAGCCCCCTCTTTCCTGGGAACGGCCTAGTTGTCAGTACTGTGATTCTATAATATTATTTTTAAATAATTAATTATTGATTATTATGATAAAGAAAATATTCATTTTATGTGGATATAGATGGAGAAAATTTTTAATGTGACAATTGTTGAAAATTAATATTTTATCTTTTTCTGATAAAATAATTCATTTAAATATATTATTTTAATAATATATTAACGGTAATATTTTTACAATGAATGTGGGATATATGAGGAGGAAGAGTATTTTTGTGGCATTAAATGTTTAACACATGTTTTGTGTGTCGATGGACACAATTCTTGACCGAAAATTGATTATAGATTGTAAAATCGCCCATTTGTGGATTTCGGAATATTTTTGTTTGGAATTTGGAAAAAGTTTCTTCTGCAAAGTTGTAGAGAATTGAAATTCCTATAAAAAATCGCGAGATTTGAATTTTCTGATAAAAGGGCTATTTATTGAGAATTATTGAAGTTCCGGAGTTCTGAAATAATTAATTTTTGGAAGTTTTAATTATTATTTTCAAGAAAAACGTTTTTCAAAGGTTGGTGGGCATCTTTAACATGTGTTGTGGCTGATTTCTTTGGTCAAAATGGTGTGCTAAGAAAAATTATATAAATAAATTAATATTTTATTAATTTAGTCTCCTTTGGCGTTCTAGCATTTTCCTATAAATAGAGGGCTAAGTTAGAATTGAAAATCACACCAGAAACAAAGTTTTATCTCTTTTTCTCTCTCTATATTATCGAGCGTATTCGTGTGAGTATACTTTGAGTGTTGCTATACGATGCGAGTTTCTGTCAGCACTATACCAAAATTTAGTCAGAGGTACTGTTATTTTGAGGTAAGGGATGTTATTTCTTTCGCAAATGTTATTATTTTCTTCAATATCATTATGCCAAAATATTGGTTGAACTTTTTATCAAATTTAGAACTTGTTGTATCGGAGTTACTATTCACGTATACGGCACTATTCACTGAAAAATGAAAATTTTCCTTTTAGTCCAAGATGTCTATTTTAGCTATTATCTTTGATTGTATCCATGTTTTGATCGTTATTTTTGAATTATGTTCCAAAATTGGTTATTATGGAGTATTATTGATGTTGGATAAAATTGTTATACGAATCCCTAATATTTGTCCTTATATCTCACGGGATTCGTTCTTAAAAATATTTTTCATCATCCTCAGTCCTTAATGATGATATTATTGAATATCTTTGGCCTGTAGTGCAAAGATAAACGATTACTGATAAATATCTTTGGCCCGTAGTGCAAAGATGAACTGGTGTTGAGATAAACATGACCAACCGGTGATATAAATGAATATCTTTGGCCTGTAGTGCAAAGATGATTAAAGATGTATATTGATTGTTGTTACAGGGATAAAATATTGATGACGGACTCTTAAATATTAGAAGATAGTAGAATTCATCCTCTATGTGACTCTTCTAATGGATTGCTTTTTCCGCTGTATTTGTTGATCTAAAACTTGTTGTCTATTATATTTTATAAGAATTTTTTTCCCTGTTGAAGACTAACGATAATTTGTTGTATATTATCTTAGTCATAATATTCTTTATTGGGCTAGTTGAGCTCACCCTTTTCCTTTTTTGTTCCATTTTTCTTCCCAAGAGGTGAGAACATAGCTGGATCGAGTCGGGGTATGGAGTGAGGTTTCTAGAAAAATGTTTTAGCAGTCCTCACTATTTCTGTAAAATAGTATTTGAATAATTGTAATGAGGACTTATTTGTGTGTGGATATTGTCTAGAAGACAATATTTGTATTTAAACTCACAGTATGTATTGTCATATTTCACACGACATTTGTATTATTGAAGTTGTAGTTTGCTTTATGTACCATATATTTGGCGACTCGAAATGGGTGTTGTATACCTATTTTGGGGGCATCACACATGCTGCATTGTCAACGGTTATAGATTTAAGTGTTGCTATATTGGTGACACTCCAGTAGACGAGTCTACACGTGTGGACGAGGAGATAGAGGATTGGCTGCAGGCTACAGAGGGACCGAAGAAGGGTAGAGTTGTGGGCATTCCCCATTTCCCAGCTTACACCCTAGTCCCTGCTGAGAGATCTCGGTGGCGCCAACCCACTGGAGGTAGTGGTGCGAGTGGATCGGGCACCGGCCTTTCATTATCCGATGACTTCTTCCGGAGGATCATAGAGGGGTGCATGGCGAGCGATGTTGTGCAGTCAGGCGCACCATCATACGAGTGGAGTTGTCTTGGCCAATACCTTCCCACCACATATTCGACAGGTAAAAATAATTAAATTATGTATTTCTTTATTTAATTTATGTAATTTATAATTGTAATTTGTAATTGTATTGTTATGACACGCAAATACACACATAGCAACGCGTTGGTATTAGACACGCATTAGAACTTACGGGACTCGATTCTGATATACGGAAGTCGAGTTATCGCCCAGTTTGCAAAACTCACCAACACTTAAGCAAAAAGCTAAAAAAGAGGTCAAAACCCACCTCGGTCGTCCGAACACCACAAAAATACACACATAGCACCGCGTAGGTATTATACATGTGTTACAACGTACGAGACTTGATTCTGACATACGGAAGCTGAGTTATGGCCCAGTTTGCAAAATTCGCCAACACTTAGGTAAAAAGCTAAAAAAGAGGTCAAAACCTATCTCGATCATCCAAACATAACACAAATACACACATAGCACCGCGTAGGTATTAGACATGTGTTACAACTCACGGGACTCAATTCCAACATACGGAGACCGAGTTATCGCCCAGTTTACAAAACACGCCAACACTTAGGTAAAAAGCTAAAAAAGAGGTCAAAACCCGCCTCGGTCGTCCGAATGCCACACAAACACACACATAGCACCTCGTATGTATTAGACACGCGTTAGAATGTACGGAACTTGATTTCGACATACAGAAGCCGAGTTATCACCCAGTTTGAAAAATTTGCCAACACTTAAGCAAAAAGCCGAAAAAGAGGTCAAAACCCGCCTCAGTCGTCTGAACGCCACACAAACACACATATAGCACCGTGTAGGTATTAAACACATGTTACAACTTACTGGACTCAATTCCGACATACGGAAGCCGAGTTATCGCCCAGTTCGCAAAATTTGCCAATAATTAGGCAAAAAGCCGAAAAAGAGGTCAAAACTCGTCTCGGTTGTCCAAACGCCACATAAACACACACATAGCACCGCGTAGGTATTAGACACGCGTTACAACTTACGGGACTCGATTTCGACAAACGAAGACTGAGTTATCGCCTAGTTTGCAAAACTCGCCAATACTTAGGCAAAAAGCCAAAAAAGATGTCAAAACCTGCCTCGGTCGTCCGAACGCCATGCAAACACAAACATAGCAGCGCGTAGGTACTAGTGACAACCCCAAATCCATGTAATTCATTCCCACAGGATTTGGTGTTCACTTAATCAAACATTCATATATAACTACCCATTCATAGTAAAATTGAATAATAAAACCTTCCCATTAAAGGATTACATTGATAAAATCTCCCAGATTGTCTAACCTTTAAATACAATCATTTAAATATGGAATTTATATAAGTTCATTATAATCATTAAAATAAAATCTGATTATAAAATATCAACATGTTACAAGTCTTCAATACTTGTTCATCTTTCCTTTTCCCTTACTGGTGCTAGGTACATCAACCTTCTCATCTTTAACTTTAATAGTTATATAAGCAAGAGTGAGCAAACAAAGCTCACTTGAATCAACAATGAATGAAAATCTTTACAACAACTGTCAAATAAGAGGCTCAATAGAAATGAACAATATGGTCTATCAACATTCTGAAAATATAACTGAGGGTCCTAAGACCACGAACTATGTCCATAGTTATAAGTAATCTTTCAACTTAAACTTTAACAGTCATAAGACTATAGGGACTCCTCGTACTTAGGGGGATCAGCCCTTCGTACAATGTATTGTGCACAACCATTTCAATGCAAAGCGTAAATTATCCCCTAATATTAGGGTTGTTCATCTCAGTATTTAGAGTACAAGTCTATCCCAAAGTAAGTTTGGTTTGGATAAATTTCAATGGTAATTTAGAATTCAATGGTCATCAACTAAGGATTAGTTGAATATAATATTGATAACACTATGCTATGGAATAGTCATAACTGAATCAATATTATAAATTAATATCATGCTTTAGGAATAAACTAATAGCATAAACATCGAATAATCATAACGTACCTTGCTTGAACAATATTAAGCCAAGGTTATTTAGAATCGAGTACTAAGTATGCATAACAAATAGTAAATTGAACGATATAACTTGTTCAACATTGGTATATTAGAATATATAAACTTGCATGCTAAATAACAAGTTAAAGACAAGAATAACTTGCTTAATATAGAAATAATATTTAGACAACTTGCATCATCATAAACAAACTAGATACAAGAACTTGCTCAATCGTAAGAATAAAATTGCACAATGTAATAATAATACAACTAGGTCAACGAAAGTGTGGATATAGAAAACTTGCATAATGTAATCGAATTAGAAATAATAATTTGCTCAACAAAACAATAGATTTAGATAACTTGCCTTACTTATAGGCTAAATCGTAGCAATTCGAATCACAATACCATATATATATATATATATATATATATATATGTCATCATGACATAGTTAGTCACTACCACATTACATACATAACTAAGTACATTCATCATGTAAGATTTGATTTTTAATCACATAATCAAATTACATTAGTAAAAAAACTAGTTAATTGTTAATAACATGCTCAGTCTTGGTATAAAAATACTAAAATCATAATTTAACAGTCCTACTATTAACACATAATAATTTTTATCAGACTTTGTGTAAATAAATTACACTGTCTGGCCATTCTGCTAACTCGCGCTGCGGCGCCACAGTTTACACTGTGGGTCGACGCTGCGGAGCGGTACTGGGGCTGCAGCGTGAGACACAGGCCACTAAGTGGCGCTGCAGCGTGGCGTTGGCGCTGCGACGTGGGAACTATACTACAAGGCCGTGTTGCGGCGCCGAATTGCAGTGCTCAGCGACCAGCTTCGGAAATCACATGAACAAAGCTAATTTTGGCCTACAAGCTACTTTTTAACAACTTAATTAGTATGTAATTCATACAGAGACTTTATATAAACATAATTCAAAGATTCTTAACATGATTCTACCCATAAAACAACATAAACAACGAATTTAAAACATCCAATTACATTGTTTTTGATAAAACTTCACTTTTTGACATTTTCAGTGAAAATCAACATTGTGATTTTGTTTTTCAAACAAAACAGTTAATTCAAAGTACCTTGTTTATGTTTATTCATCCTCTTTCAAATTCAATAGTCAATTTATAAATTAAATAACTAATTAAATCTTAATTTTACTTTAAACTAAGCCATATTCATATATATTCATATAAACCCACTGTAATATGGTTTTCTTCACAAATTACACATATAACATGAATTCATTGACTAAACTCATATATAAACTTATGAAAACAGTTTCACAATACTAATTTATCATATAAAGCTATATATAATCAAACAATTTATCCTTCACAAAAAAATTTATAGAGAAATCAGGAAGAGAAAACTAAAATTTTGAAAAAAAAATTAAGATGATACCTTAGTTTTAGAAGATGATAACTTTCTCTTTGATCAACAAGCTTCTTTTCACCAACTTCTCTCTCAAATTCTCTAGAATTCTCTCAAGCTTTCTCTCAATTTTCTTCTTTTCTTCCTTTTTCTTCTTCTGAGTCTTTCTTCCTAACTCTAACTAACGTACTAACAAAATATAACGTATATAATATAATATGTATTAATTATATAATATAAATATATGTATAACTGATATCAGTTATAATATTTTTTTTAAATCAAAAGTCATAAGGCTTGTTTGGCTACCCACTTAAAATATAATCATTTAATCCTTATGCCTTGTTTGGTAAAACACAATTAAATTAAAAGTTTAATATGCATTAAGCCTCATTTGGAAAAATTGAATTAAACTCTTTTAATTTATTTTAATAACTCCTTTATAGTAAGATTATTTGTCACACTTTTATTTAATTAAATTTTTTAATAATCAATTTAATTAATTATAATAATAATTTATTAAATTACTTTAACACATAAATCAATACCATAAAATTATAATTTTCTTTATAATTATAACTTTATTTAATCAACTAACACATCCTTTTAATTACAAATTCAAATTTAAATATAATAATTTATTTAATCATTATAAACTCTTTAATTTAATTATTAAATTAAATTAGTATATTATCTCATAACAATTAATTTTCCTAACTCCTAACTCCTTAATTATTTACTTAACAAATAATTAACCAATTAAGTCAAATCAAATTAAATATTTATTCAACACTAACCACATCCATTAAATATTTATATAATTAAATAAATATTTAAATTACAATTAAAATTCTGGATTGTTACATCATTCCCTCCTTATAAGGATTCTATCCCCAGAATCACAGCTTAAACAAATTATTCGTCACATTCTTCTCTACTTACAAAGATTCTGTCCCCAGAATCGAAGACACAGATTAAACAAATAGCTCAGGGTAATCTTTCATCATTTTATCTTCGAGTTCCCACGTAGCTTCATCAGCATTATGGTTCCTCCATATCACCTTCACAGAAGGTATTACTTTATTCTTGAGCACCTGTTCTTTCATGTCGACTATCTGTATAGTAACCTCTTCATAGGACAAGTCTTTATCAAACTGCAATGGTTCGTACTCGATCATGTGCTTGTAATCGGATTTATCAGTCGTAACACCGAAATGTGAAAAACATTATGAATGTTTTGCAATTCTGGAGGTAGAGCTACCTCGTAAGCCACCTTTCCAACTCTTCACAACACTTTGAAGGGTCCGATAAACCTCAGGCTTAGTTTTCCCTTTTTACCGAACCAGATTTTTTCCTTCCAAGGAGAAACTTTTAGGAATATGAAATTTCCTACGTCGAATGCACGATCTTGTATGTGTTGATCAACATATTTTTTTTTGTCTGTCTTGAGTAGCTATCAATCTTGTTCTGATGAGTTTGACAACCTCAGTAGTTTGTTGTACCATTTCTGGTCCAAACAGTTGACGTTCACCGAATTCATCCCAGCACAATGGAGTTCTGCACTTCCTGCCGTATAATGCTTCGTAAGGCGGCATGCTGATGCTTGCGTGGTAACTATTATTGTAGGAAAATTCCACTAATGGTAATTGTTCATCCCAGCTCCCTTTGAAATCCATGATGCATGCTCTCAGCATATCCTCCAATGTCTGGATTGTTCGTTCTCGTTGGCCATCTGTTTGCAGATGATATGATGTACTCATTATGAACTATGTTCCCATACATTCTTGTAGTGTCTTCCAGAAGTTTGGTGTGAACCTCAGATTTCTATCTAACATAATTGACACTGGAACTCTATGTCTCGTCACGATCTCTTTAACATATATCTTTTCCAGCTGATCAAGATCGAACCTAATCTTTATTGGCAAAAAGTGTGCAGATTTTGTCAAACTGTCCACTATCACCCATATCGCATCGTATCCTTTCTGAGTTGTTGGAAGACCTACCACAAAATCTATTGTGATATGTTCCCATTTCCATTCCAGTATTTCCAATAGTTGAAGTAATTCGCTTCGTGGTTGATGCTCGGCCTTCACTCTCTGACATGTCAAGCACTTTGCAACGCATTCTGCAACGTCTCTTTTCATGTTTGGCCACAAAAAATGTCATCGTAAATCTTGATACATCTTTGTACTTCCCGGATGTATCGAATATCTTGAGTTATGAGCTTCGGTCAAGGTTTCTTCTTTAATATCTGGTACTGCTGGAACCCAAATTCTTTCCTCAAACTGTAGAAGTCCTTCGGTATCGATCTTTTATTTCACATCACTACCCTCAACCACTTTCTCCTTGATTTTCCCACATTCCTCATCTTGTAGTTGAGCATTCTTAACGTTGTCAACCAAAGTTAAACTAGCTTCTATCTGGAACAATCTTTCGTCGGTTTCTTTTGGAAATTTGATTTCCAACTCTAGTCTTGTCATTGCCAAAATAAGCTCCTCATAGTTGATTAACAACATCAACTTTTCTCTGCCTTTCCTACTCAAGGCATCTGCAACCACATTAGCTTTGCTCAGGTGATAAAAGATCTCACAATCGTAATCTTTTATCAACTCCATCAATCTCTTTTGCCGCATATTCAGATCCTTTTGAGTGAAAATATACTTCAGACTCTTATGATCTATGTAGATCTCACACTTCTCTCCATAGAGACAGTGCCTCCATATCTTCAGAGCAAATACTACTGCCGCCAACTCTAAATCATGAGTTGGATATCCTTTCTCGTAGTCTTTCAATTGTCTTGATGCATACACAATGACTTTATCGTTCTGCATTAGAACACATCCTAAGACCTTGTGTGAAGCATCACTATACACCATAAAGTTTCCTGTATTATCTGATAATAACAACACAGGTGCCACACTTAACCTCTTTTTCAATTCTTGAAAACTTTTCTCACACTTCTCTGTCCAAACAAATTTTATAGCTTTCCTTGTCAAATTTGTTAACGGAGTGGTAATCTTGGAAAAGTTCTGAATAAACCGTCTGTAATAACCGGCCAGTCCCAAGAAACTCCTCACCTCCGAAGGTGTTCTTGGTTGTTCCCAGTTGATTACAACTTCAACCTTTGATGGATCCACTGAAATCCCATATTTGTCAATCACATGCCCAATAAATTGTACACACTCCAACCAAAACTCACACTTAGAGAATTTTGCGTACAACTTTTCCTTTCTTAGTGTCTCCAACGTCAAACATAAATGTTTCGTTTGTTCTTCTTGAGTTTTGGAATACACCAAAATATCATCGATAAATACCACAACAAATTTGTCTAAGAATGGTTTAAACACCCTGTTCATCAAATCCATGAATGCAGCAGGGGCATTGGTCAAACCAAAAGACATCACCAAAAATTCGTAATGTCCATACCGAGTTCGGAATGCCGTCTTTGGTACATCCTCCTTTCTTACTTTCAATTGATGATACCCACTTCTCAAGTCTATTTTCAAGAAATATCTAGCACCCTTCAATTGATCAAACAAGTCATCTATTCTTGGCAACAGATATTTATTCTTAATAGTGACTTTGTTTAATTCCCTATAATCAATGCAAAGACACATTGACCCATCCTTCTTCTTTACGAATAACACTGGTGCTCCCCACGGTGACACACTCGACTGAATGTATTTCTTGTCCAACAGCTCCTGTAGTTGTACCATCAGTTCCTTCATCTCTACCGGAGCCATTCTGTACGGGGCATTTGATATCGGTGTTGTTCCTGGTGCTAAATCGATTACAAACTCAATCTCCCAGTCAGGGGGAAGTCCTGGAAAATCCTCCGAAAACACATCTACGAATTCCCTAACCACTGATATCTCTTCCAGTTTCACACCCTTCTTCTGAGTATCGACTATGTAAGCTAAATAACCCACACAGCCTTGACTCAACAACTTCTTGGCCTGCATAATCGTCAGACATCTCATTTGTCTAGGCAATTTGCTACCATTGAAAACTACCTTTGACAGAGTCATAAGGTTTACACATTTCTTTTGGCAATCAATTATCGCTCCATAATTAAACAACCAATACATTCCCAAAATAACATCAAACTCTCCAAGTCTAATCAGAATTAAATCTACCATCATAATATTTCCCTTAATGTTCACCCTACAGTTTTTGTATACGAACTTAACATGAATTACTTCCTTATTCACAATTTCTATGTTTAAAGGGAAATTAAATTCTCCACTAGGCAATCCTAATCTCATAGCAAATTTATCATAAATAAATGAGCAAGTAGCACCCGAATCAAATAATACATAAGCATCAATATCATTGATTGGGATAATACCTGACACCACATCCTTTGATTGCACAGCATCTTGCACAGTCATGTTAAAGGTTCTAGTTGTGGGTTTGTTTGATGTCATTGGTCCAGTAATGGCCCATGTACCTCCACTGTTACCTCCCTTGCTTCCCGTTGTCTCTCCAGCTTTCTTCTTAGGAAACTCACGTGCAAAGTGATCCTTGGACCCACATGTAAAGCAAACGTTCTTCTTGGGTTGATTACAATTTGGGACGATGTGACCCTCCTGGCCATAGTTAAAGCATACTCATTTCTCCATTAAGCATACACCCTTGTGAAACTTCCCGCATGTAACACATGCTTCAAACTTCTTATTATGCTGGTTACCCTGCTGATTTCCAGCACCCATATTTCCATTCCATTTTCTTTTCAGATTATTGTTACCATTTCCACTACCACCACCTCCATTTTTATTCTTCATTTCATTATTCTTCTTTTTCTGTTCTTGATTAAACTTAGTTACAGCCTCGCCTCCACCTTCAGTGAGAATTGCATTCTCCATTACTCCTGCAAATGTCTTCAAGTGGAATAGGGAAACCCTACTATACAACCAGGGCTTCAGTCACTGTTCAAACCTCTTCGCATTGCATTCATCTGTGCTGACCTGATATGGCGCAAACCTCGTCAACTCGTTGAATTTTGCGGCATACTCAGACACCGTCATCGTTCCCTACTTCAATTCTAAAAACTACACTACTAGCTGACTCTTCTAACTCTCTGGAAAATAGGTGTGAGACCCCGAATTTTATGAAATAAAAGTATTCAATTTTTCTATTTTGGTAAATAGTTAAATTGATAAAAGTTTAAAGTTAAGGGTCATATTTGAAAGTTTTTCAAAGTAGACAAGTTGTCATAAAATACCCGGTTACTATTCACGAGTTACTATTTACAGGTTACTATTCACCGAAATTACTATTCACTTTGGTATTGTTCACTCAAGTATTTGGGACACTTTTGTGTCGGAGTACTATTCACGAGTTACTATTCACGGGTTACTATTCACAAAAATTACTATTCACTCTAATATTGTTCACTCGGGTATTTGGGGTATTTTTCGTGTCGGGGTACTATTCACGGGGTACTATTCCCGAAGTACTATTCACGGGGTACTATTCACCCGAACAAAATATTTTATTGAAAATAACGGCGAGAGTTTTACCGTTAAAACTGTTGAACTACTCGGTAATAAAAGTACAGTAATACGCGTTGTTGCATAGTAGCACACGGTATTGATTATTGATATTTATGTGAGAAGTCGCTCAGTTTGATTCAATTATTATCGATTATTAATATGAATTATTATAACGATAATGACGTTTTGTTTTATTCGTATTATTAACGTAATAAAACAGAAACATCTTTTTATATAAAATAGAATACTTTATTAAAGTTATTCTATAAATAGAATATATTATATTTTATTATGCATAGTTTTGCATAGTATTTTGCATAGTGTTGCATAGTGTTTGCATAGTAAAAATCTTTTTATATAAATAGAATATATTATATTTTATTTAAAAGATTTTCCTTTAAATATGGACCGTCAGATTAAAGTAAATCAATCTGGACCGTTCATGGATTAGTTACTATGCATTCCATTTTCCTATAAATAGAAGCTCATTCCTTCATTATTTTCTTACGAATTCATTGAAACTCTAGAGAGAGAAATTATAGAGAGAAGCTATAGAGAGAAAATTATAGAGAAAAAGAAGAAGAGTATTCTGCTACTTCACTACTTCTATATCTAGTTCTTTTACGGTAAGGGGTGTTTTTCTTTCTTCTTGAAGAGAACTTATGTTATTCCATTCTTTATTATTCTGTTGGAATAACCTGTAAAAGTGACATACCCTATACATAACCTGTATATGCGGTCTACCCTATACTTGGTGACATTCTTTTACTATTCCGTCTTTATATTTCTGTCAGAATATCCTGTCTGTGCTATACGCCGGACCTGGTTCCATTTACTATTCCGTCTTTATATTTCTGTCGGAATATCCTGTTTGTGCTATATGCCAGACCTGGTTCCATTTTATTATTCCGTATTTACGATTCTGTTGGAATATCCTGTCTGTGTGTTTTACACCGGACCTGGTTCCGTCTTTATTATTCCGTATTTATTATTCTGTTGAGAATAACCTGCCTATGCGGTCTATCGCATGCATGGTGATTTCTTCTGTTATTCCATTCGTTATTATTCTGTTGGAATAACCTGTTTATGTGGATTACCGCATGCATGGTGAATGATCCTTTATATTCAGTCCTTATTAAATTTTGGAAATAATCTCTAAGTGGATTACCGCATGGCGGTGAAAATCCATTTGCAGTTTTATATATTCTTTACTATACTGTTGGTTATTGGTTTTACAGTTGTATGTCTTTGACCTATAGTGAAAAGATGATATGTTATTGAATATCTTTGGCTTACGTGCAAATATGAATTGTTAATTGATAGCTTTGTCCCGTAGTGCAAAGATGGACAGGTGTATGACATGATCATGACCGTTGGTGATACTAACGAATGTCCTTGGCACGTAGTGCGCGGATGATTCAATGATGTGGATTATTTATTTAGCTGAATCTCAGCGATTGATTTTATAGTTGAATATCTTTGGCACGTAGTGCAAAGGTAGACAACTGATTGGTATGATCATTGTTATTACACTTGAATATCTTTAGCCATTGGGGTAAGGATATTGAGTAAACGTTCTATTAAGCATTGTGGCAAGAAAGAATTGTTAATTCATGTTATTATAAATATTATAATCTTTAGTGGTTCAGGTGAATACAGGTGATAAAAGTTGATGAAAACACGATTATCTTTGGCCCGTAGTGCATGGATAATTCGTGGTCGTGATACTAAAAAATATCCTTGGCCTGTAGTGCAGGGATGATTTAATGATGTGGATTATTTATTGAGTTGAGTCTCAGCGATTAAGTTGTTGAAAACATTTTTAAATCATAAAAGATAGTAGACTCTATTCTCTACTTGACTCTTCTAATAGATTGCATATTCTGCTGCAGTTAAACTTGATGTTGTTATATTGTATCAGTTTAACACTGTTGAAGGCTATCGATAATTTATTCTTCATTATCTTAGTCATAATATTTCTTACTGGGCTAGTTGAGCTCACCCTTTCTTTCAATGTTCTCTTCAGGAAATGAGAACATAGTTGGGACGAGTCGGGGAACGGAGTGACGGTCCAGAGGATAGCATTAGTAGTCCTCACTATTCTGTTAGATAGTGTGACAATAATTGTAACGAGGACTCTTTTTGAGTTTTTATAATCTCTAGTAGACAATAATTGTATTCAAACTCACAGTTATGTTTTGTCGTATTGTACACGACAGTTGTATTAGTAAGTTGTATTTGGATTTATGTACCATGTATCTGGCGACCCAAGATGGGTGACGTATACCTAATTTTGGGGGCGTCACAATAGGTCTCGAAGAATATCTCCTTAAACCTATCCCAAGTCATAACCCCTTGTCCTCCTCGAGTTTTATGGGCCTGTCACCAATAACTTGCCTCTACTTTCAACATGAATGTTGCAAGAAGCAGTCTTCTGATCCTCCCCTACTCCCGCAATATCGAATACTTTCTCAATCTCCATGATACAGGTCTGTGCCTCAACTGGATTCCTGGACCCACGAAATTCTGGTGGTCAAACTGCCTTAAAGTCCTTAAACATTGTAGCTTGATTTTGTGGTTGATTCTGCGGTTGATTCTGCAGTGCACCCGTCAGTAACATCACCAGCTGCTGAACGGGGTTAGCTTCAGCATTATTATTATTGGTACCTTCAGTGGTTCTCTGTCGGGGTGGTTAACGTCTTGGAGGCATTTTCTGTTAAAAATACACTTATTAGATTATTACTCAACTCTTTTAAGTAATTTCTACTTAACTTGCCCCCATAAAAGTAATAATCACATAACACATAACACTTTGGATAAAATAAGATAATAACTTTTATTCATTCATAATTTCTTTGAAAACATCATAACAATAGCATCACTGCTATTTACATTACTTTCTTGAACTACTAAAGTTTCAGGACATCATCATCATATCCCATACGTTACATAACACTTGGGATTTACATATTATTTATCATATCAATAATCATATATCAAGTACATTCCCTATGATGTCCAACTAAGATACTGTGTAGCCTTACGACGCTCTTCCTCCATAATTCGGAACATTGTTCGACGATCTAATATGTACGATGGTAGCGTCTCAAACTGAATCGGATAACCCATGACCCGATCCTGAGCTCGATTAATCATGGTATTGAACACGTTATTCATTTCCTCCATCTTCATTCTCTTTGCTTGTGTGTATCCCTCCGCTATTTCGGCTCGTTGATAAGCTTCCTCGTACGGGTCTTCGGCTCTTTCCCTCTTAGTAGATTCCTCTTTCAACTTGTTCTTCAACTCTGCAATCTCTGTTATCATTCGCTCGTTCTCTCCTTCAGTGTGAACCAACTCTTCTTCCACATTGTTCAGACGTTCCTCTCGATCCTGGATTTCATCATCCTTCTGTGCCATTAAGGTCTGTTGCTCAGCTACTATCTCTTGCAACTCCTCGACAGTATCTTGAAGTTCCACGTTGCGGTCGTAGACTTCATCGTACATACGACCAGCTATCGAGGTCAGTGGAATCTCTTCCTCCTCGTCATCGTCATCCTTATTCGCCTACGGCAACTCAACGGGGTCTTTCTCATCTGTTTCTACATCATCATCCTCATCTTCAACCATTGTGAGCAACGGGGCTGACTCCCATGGATGTAGTTGTTCCCAAACCACTTGAATGTCACGAGATTCCTCCTCTCCAAGCAACTGAGGTTCTTCCTCCCAAGCCTGACTAGATTCTCCAACTAAAGTCATCCTGACAACAAAATGTTTTAATTATTAATCATCATTACTCGACACTCACGAGCACATAAGTTGTAATCACGTAAGCACATAAGTGTTTTATTATTTCTTCCATAAAACTCGATAAGAGTTTATCACTACTATCTTTTCCAAGGTTACTTCCTAAGGCTTTTCCCCCTCACCTAAGGTTCATAACCTAAGGCTTTGATACCAACTTGTGACACCCCAATATCCAGGTACTTCATTCTTAAAGGATTTGGTGTTCACTTAATCAAACATTCATATATAACTACCCAATCATAGTAAAATTGAATAACAAAACCTTCCCATTAAAGGATTACATTAATAAAATCTCTCAGGTTCTCTAACCTTTAAATTCAATCATTCAAATGCGGAATTTAAATAAGTTCATTACAATCATTAAAATAAAATCTGATGATAAAATATCAACATGTTAAAAGTCTTCAATACTTGTTCATCTTTCCTTTTTCCTTAGTGGTGCTAGGTACAACAACCTTCTCTTCTTTAACTGTACTAGTTATATAAGCAAGAGTGAGCAAACAAAGCTCACTTGAATCAACAATGAATGAAAATCTTTACAACAACTGTCAAATAAGAGGCTCAATAGAAATGAACATTATGGTCTATCAACATTCTAAAAATATAACTGAGGGTCCTAAGACCACGAACTATGTCCATAGTTATAAGTAATCTTTCAACTTAAACTTTAACAGTCATAAGACTATAGGGACTCCTCGTACTTAGGGGGATCAGCCCTTCGTACAATGTATTGTGCACAACCATTTCAACGCAAAGTGTAAATTATCCCCTAATATTAGGGTCGTTCATCTCAGTATTTAGAGTACAAGTCCGCCCCAAAGTAAATTTGGTTTGGATACATTTCAATGGTAATTTAGACTTCAACGGTCATCAACTAAGGAATAGTTGAATATAATATTGATAACATTATGCTATGGAATAATCATAACTGAATCGACATTATAAATTAATATCATGCTTTAGGAATAAACTAATAGCATAAACATCGAATAATCATAACGTGTGACACCCCCAAAATAGGTATACATCACCTATTCTGAGTCGCCAAATATATGGTACAGGATACAAATACAATCTTAAATATACAACATGAGCTGTGAGTTTTAATACAAATATTGTCTTCTAGACAGTATTCAAACTCAAAATAAGTCCTCAATACATTTATTATCACATTATTTTATAGAATAGTGAGGACTACTAATGCTATCATCTGGACCGTCACTCCGTTCCCCGACTAGTCCCTGCTACGTTCTCATTTCCTGAAGAGAACAATAAAAGTAAAAGGGTGAGCTCAACTAGCCCAGTAAGAAATATTATGACTAAGATAATGCAGAATAAATTATCGTTAGCCTTCAACAATGTTAAACTGGTACAATATAACAAACATCAAGTTTAACTGCAGTGGAACAAGTAATCCATTAAAAGAGTCAATTAGAGAATAAAATCTACTATCTTTTATGATTTAAAAGGATTTTCATCACTTTTATCGCTGGGACTCAGCTTAATAAATAATCCACATCATCCCTGCACTACGACCAAGGATATTCATTAGTATCACAAACATAAATTATCCATGCACTACGGGCCAAGGATATTCGTGTATTCCTCAATGGTCATGATCATGCCAACAACTGTCCATCAATGCATTATGGTCCAATGAGGACTTTTACCACATCATTTGTAACATTACGGTCATGATTATACCGATTAATCCCCGGTCATAATCATACCAAGTCCATCTATGCACTACAGGCCACAGATGACTTTCAACATAATATAAACATGAGGATGATGACAATGATATAAGAATTCAATAAAATAAGTTCAAAAATTAATTTATCCAGGAACTAATAACGTCCAAATTGTTAACATGATACTTTTTTGTAGAGTAAAATTCAAGAATGCTCTGAAGAATATTTCCATGAAAAGGTACTGGATGAAGCGCAAATATCAAGGATATTCCACTAATTTCATAGAGTATAGAAGTCAAAACTTTTAACCAACTGAGTATAATAAAGAATGGAATAACAAAAGAAATCACCAGGCATGCGATAGACTGCATAGACAGGTTATTCCAACAGAATAATAAATAACAGAACCAGGTCATGCGTAAATGCACAAACAGGATATTCCAATAGAATAATAAATAATGGAACCAGGTCATGTGTAAACGCATAGACATGATATTCTGATAGAATAATAAAGAATGGAATAACAGAAGAATTCACCATGTATGCGGTAATCCACATAGACAAGTTATTCCAACATAATGATAAAGAATGGAATAACAGAATAATTTCACCATGTATGCGGTACTTCGCATAGACAAGTTATTCCAACATAATGATAAAGAATGGAATAATAGAAGAATTTTACCATGTATGTGGTACTTCGCATAGACAGGTTATTCTAACATAATGATAAAGAATGGAATAACAGAAGAATTTCACCAAGTATAGGGTAGCCCGTGTATACAGGTTATTCCAACAGAATAATAAAGAATGGAATAACAGAAATTTTCTTCATGAATACAAAAGAAATAATACCACTTACCTTAAAAGAAACTGGATATAGGAGTAGTGAAGTAGTAGAATACGTTTCTTCTTTCTCTATAGAGTTTCAGTGAATTCATAAGAAATAATGAAGGAATGAGTTTCTATTTATAGGAGAATGGACTAAATAGTAATTAATTCATAAACGGTCCAGACTGATTTACTTTTAAACTGACGGTCCATATTGATTTACTATGCAGTATTAATAAAATATTCTAATAAAATAAAATCTTTTAAATAAAATATAATATATGCTATTTATAATCTAATAAAACGAATAACTTTATAAAAGTATTCTGTTTTATATAAAAAGATTTTACTATACAAACACTATGCAGGCACTATGCAAACACTATGCATAATAGAATATTATATATTCTATTTATAGTCTAATAAAACAAATAACTTTATAAAAGTATTCTGTTTTATATAAAAAGATTTTACTATACAAACACTATGCATAATATAATATAATATATTCTATTTATAGTCTAATAAAACAAATAACTTTATAAAAGTATTTGGTTTTATATAAAAAGTTTTTCTGTTTTATTACATTAATAATAATAATAAAACAAAATTTATATATAATATATCTATATATATATATATATAAACTTCCGTGACTTCATAAAAAGACACATCAATATATTTAACAATATTTATCATCATTATTATAATTCAAAATATTAATCGACCAGGTCGTTCCCAGGAAAGAGGGGGCTTTCCAATAAGGATTTTTCCCTATTGGCGCACAATTAAGTGACCAAACCTCTCCTTGGTAGAACTTCTAGACATCGTTAATATTGTAAATAATAATATTAAAAACTCTGTCATCTCAATTATTGATTTAATAATATATAAAATATCGACAATAATTGAATTAATTAACGCGAGATACTATGCAATAATTACTGAAGCAATAATTGAACAAAACTGAGTGACTTCTCACGCAAACATCAATTATCAATACTGTGTGCTACTATGCAACCACGCGTATTCCTATACTTTTAACACAGGGTGTTTCAATAGTTAACGGTAAAACTTCCGCCGTTATTTTCATAAAATATTATTGTCGTTTTCTCAATCCGGCAATAATTCCGTTGTGGGGTCCACCAATGATTGTGTCGTTGTACGAATATTCCTTGCTAAAATGAATATTACCCGACTAATCGAATATTATATAACAACTTTCGTAATTTGCAAAATTTATAAATATTACCCACAACTATAACATTATATCAAATCCACACCATAATATTCAAAAAAATATTTCGAGAAATTTAAATTTTATTCATAAAATTTGGGGTCTCACATAACGTACCTTGCTTGAACAATATTAAGCCAAGGTTATTTAGAATCAAGAACTAAGCATGCATAACAAATAGTAAATTGAACGATAAAACTTATTCAACATTGGTATATTAGAATATATAAACTTGCATGCTAAATAACAAGTTAAAGACAAGAATAATTTTCTCAATATAGAAATAAGATTTAGACAACTTGCATCATCATAACCAAACTAGATAGAAGAACTTGCTCAATCGTAAGAATAAAATTGCACAATGTAATAATAATAGAACTAGCTCAACGAAAGTGTGGAGATAGAAAACTTGCATAATGTAATCGAATTAGAAACAATAATTTGCTCAACGAAACAATAGATTTAGAGAACTTGCCTTGCTTGTAGGCTAAATTGTAACAATTCGAAACACAATACCGTGTGTGTGTGTGTGTGTGTATATATATATATATATATATATATATATATATATATATATATATATATATGTCATCATGACATAGTTAGTCACTACCACATTACATACATAACTTTGTACATTCATCGTGTAAGATTTGATCTTTAATCACATAATCAAATTACATTAGTAACAAAACTAGTTAATTGTTAATAACATGCTCATTCTTGGTATAGAAATACTGAAATCATAATTTAACAGTCCTACTATTAACACATAACAATTTTTTTCAGACTTTGTGTAAATAAATTACATTGTTTGACCATTCTGCTAACTCGCGCTGTGGCGCCACAGTTTACACTGTGGTCGGCGCTGCGACGCAGTACTGGCGATGCGGCAAGAGACCCAGACCGCTAAGTGGCGCTAACACTATGGCGTGAGAACTCTACTATGAGACCGTGCTGTGGTGTCGAATTGCAGTCCTCGGTGACTAGCTTCGGAAATCACATGAACAAAGCCAATTTTGGCCTACAAGCTACTTTCTAACAACCTAATTAGCATGTAATTCATACAGAGACTTTATATAAACATAATTCAAAGACTCTTAACATGATTTTACCCATAAAACAACATAAATATCGAATTTAAAACATCCAATTTTACTATTTTTGATAAAACTTCACTTTTTGACGTTTTCAGTGAAAATCAACATTGTGATTTTAGTTTTTCAACCAAAACAGTTAATTCAAAGTACCTTGTTTATGTTTATTCATCCTCTTTCAAATTCAATAGTCAATTTATAAATTATATAACTAATTAAACTTTAATTTTACTTTAAACCAAGCCATATTCATATAAACTCACTGTAATATGGGTTTCTTCACAAATTACATACATAACATGAATTCATTGACTATACTCATATATAAATTTATGAAAATAGTTTCAAGACACTAATTTATCATAGAAAGTCATATACAATCAAACAATTTATCCTTCACAAAAATTTTTACAGAGAAATTTGGAAGAGAAAACTAAAACTTTGAAAAAAAAATTAAGATGATACCTTAGTTTTAGAAGATGATAACTTTTTCTTTGATCAACAAGCTTCTTTTCTCCAACTTCTCTCTCAAAATCTCTAAAATTCTCTCAAGTTTTCTCTCAATTTTCTTCTTCTCTTCTTTTTTCTTCTTTTGAGTCTTTCTTCCTAACTCTAACTAACTGTACTAACAAAATATAACGTATATAATATAATATGTATTAATTATATAATATAATTATATGTATAACAGATATCAGTTATAATATTTTTAAAAATCAAAAGTCATAAGGCTTGTTTGGCTACCCACTTAAAATATAATCATTCAATCCTTATGCCTTATTTGGTAAAACACAATTAGATTAAAGACTTAATATGCATTAATCCTTATTTGGAAAAATTGTATTAAACTCCTTTAATTTATTTTAATAACTCTTTTATAGTAAGGTTATTTGTCACACTTTTATTTAATTAAATTTTACAATAATCAATTTAATTAATTCTAATAACAATTTATTAAATTACTTTAACACATAAATCAATACTACAAAATTATAATTTTCATTATAATTATAACTTTATTTAATCAACTAACACATCCTTTTAATTACAAATTAAAATTAAAATATAATAATTCATTTAATCATTATAAACTCTTTAATTTAATTATTAAATTAGTATATTATCTCATAACAATTAATTTTCCTAACTCCTTAATTATTTACTTAACAAATAATTAACCAATTAAGTCAAATCAAATTAAATATTTATTCAACACTAACCACGTCCATTAAATATTTATATAATTCAATAAATATTTAAAATTACAATTAAAATTCTGGATTGTTACAGTATTAGACATGTGTTAGAACTTAAGGGACTCGATTCCGACATACGGAAGACGAGTTATCGTCCAGTTTGCAAAAGTCGGCAACACTTAGGTAAAAAGCAAAAAAAATAGCCCAAAACCTACTGTGGCCGTCCGAACGCCATGCAAACACACATATATCACCGCATAGGTATTATACACGCGTTAGAACTTACGGGACTCGATTCTGACATACGGAAGCCGAGTTATCGCCCAGTTTGCAAAATTCGCCAACACTTGGGCAAAAAGCCGAAAAAGAGGTCAAAACCTGTCTCGATCGTCTGAACACCACACAAACCCACACATAGAACCGCATAGGTATTAGACACGTGTTACAACTATGGGACTCGATTCCGACATACGAAGACCTAGTTATTGTCCAGTTTGTAAAACTCGCCAATACTTAGGCAAAAACCCAAAAAAGAGGTCAAAATCTGTCTCGGTCGTCCAAACACCACACAAACACACACATAGCACCGCGTAGGTATTAGACACATATTAGAACTTACGAAACTCGATTCTGATGTACGAAATCTGAGTTATCGCCAAGTTTGCAAAACTCAACAACACTTGAAGAACACAAATAAAACTAATTTAAATATGTTCTATTTTTAAATTCGTTATTAATATGCTAATTTTGTATGGTCTTGTTGATGAGTCTTCGGCGAGTGGAGGCTATGGCACAGGCGATGCCCATGGTGGAGATGGTGATGATCGTCGGGCTGATGCTGATGAGACTATTGAGGGTGGGACCGACAGTCAGACCGGAGGTGGGACTAGCAATGGGACCGGCGACGATGATGATACCGACATTCCTGATCTTGGGTTGTAGTACCCATTATGTTTATATTTTGACTTTCATGTATGTATATTTATACAGCTTTTGAGTTGTACAGACTAGAGTTTAGTATCTAGTTAGGTTGATGGTATATGTATCTAACTATATTGATTGTTTATGATTATATTTTGTATTTACATCGTACGACTTTTATCTATAAGTCATTACGTTGTTTACATATTTGATGGTTGTATTGGTTGTTTACATATTTGATGGTTGATTCTTTATTTTTCTTTAGTATATTACATGTATAATTTTGTATATGTAAATGAACAGGGGTATTTTGCAATTTTAAAATAAATATTTTTTTCCTAAAAACCTCATTGGCGACGGGGAGTGGAGGGTCATTGGCGACTGGCTATGCCGTCGACAATGACTATTTTTTTGAAATAACTATTACCGACATCCTGTTCGTCGCCAATACATATTGGCCGTCGCCAATGACCCCTTCAGGAATAACTCTCTTGTCGACGGCGAGTGACGGGAGACATGGGCGATGACCCATACAACGACGAGAAGGGCGACAGACTTTTCCATCACCAATGACCTCATTGCTGACAGTAATAGGGTCATTGACGATGGCATAGCCTGTCGGCACTGACCTAGTTTCTTGTAGTGTCAGTAGTCTTGAGACTCCTCTTCAGCTCCTACTTTGAATCTTCAAAGATCCTCAAGTTGCTTCAATCTCCAACAATCCAATATAAACTAGAGTTTATGTTCTAATCTAATGGAGTATTTTATCTAAGCTAATCTATGTAATCCTATTTATTCTATGCCTCCCATCATGTATTTATAGGTTACAAGTCCAATTTTTAGTTTAGGAGGAAATCTAATCCAATTTGAGTAAAAAAAAGTGTCAAAATTCGCCCCAAAATGCGTCCAAGCTTGACCAGGCCCTTCCCCAGTTCCCTAGCACTGTTCACGGGATTGGGAAGCTGCCCCTAGTGCCCCAACACTGCAAATAAGCTTGAAATAGGCGCCCCGCGCTGGGGTTTTTTGAAATTTTTTTGCTCTCATGTCCTTTGGATAAATAGCCATAACTTTTTTGTCCAAACTCCGATTTTGATGATTCAAGATGTTCTGGAAAAAGGAGACGTAGATCTACAACTTTTATTCTTTAAGGTTTTCGAAATAAGGTCCAGAGAAATGTTAAAATTGGCTCTGAAGTGGATGCTATGTAAATGGCAAGCCGAAAACGCGAATCTAGCCATCCCAAACGTCGATTCAAGTAATTTTTGTCCTAATTCCTACAAAACAACGTAAAACATGCATGAATAGACATAAACACTTAAAAAATCTCAAAAGATTAAGCTCAAATGCACTCAATTAATGGGTATAAAACTCACTCATCAATTATCCTTAATCTTAATTAGGGTTTTAGTTTTTATGACTAGGGTTACTTAATGATGTTATTAACACCTAATTGAAGTTTAATAACTATAGTTAGGGTTTAAGATAACCTAGCTAGGGTTTTTTCTAGCTAATTAGGGTTAAGGTTTCAAAATGAGGGTTAGGGTTTGTAAATCTAGGGTTAAGGTTTTATGATTTAGATAATAGGTTTCCTAACTTAATTTTTTACACAAATCATACTAAACACGACAAAGCATTTTATAAGTGTAAGCACGACAAAGTTGCTTGTCAAAATACATATATCAAAAAGTTCATTTTTTGAAGAAAAATTTTAAGTAGGACATGTCAAGCACATCAACTTTTGGACAAAAAATTATTTGACCTAATTCAATAATACAGTATATAATATCACAATACACATTCAGAACGGTGAGATTTTATTTAATAATACTGAATTTACATAACAGAGTTTGATTAGGGTTTTTGGGGTTTCACACATTCTCTAGGAGGTTTCCACGCCCATCCCTTATATGTGGATTGTGCCGATAGTTGGGAGTGAGATGGTCAACAGATAAACCAGTACAATAGCCCCTCAAGTTGCTAGACTCGCGTCTCATTGCTCGAAATTTTGTTTAACTTGGGGGAGAGTCACATCGTCATGGGTTGAGGTTTGTATTTCTTGATGTTCTAGAGGAGGAAGAAGCCGAAGAAATATTCTTCACCTAATGCTTTGAGACCTACTAAATATATATTCAGCACGCAATTCTGTAGCCTACAGTGACATATTGATGCAAGGGACAAACTTGAGGATAGAAAATTAAAAAGAATAGCAGCGTGACAGGACCATACTTTTTCCACACAAAAAGCCTTTAATGATTCTATGGCATAGGCATTTGCCAGAATGAACCCCACCACTGCTGATCAGTTCCAATTTCCAAGTTCACAACCATTGTCAGCCTATCCTCCTTCAGATTCAGATGTTGAGGAGGTGCCACCTCCTACTTAGCCAATACAGGGAAGTTCTCTTGTGCTTTATTATTATTATTTGAATATTGAGGACATTGTTAGATTTATTTTTGGGGATCTGTGTATGTGTTTAATGTTTAGTTCTGTTTAGTTTGTATGTATTATGTCATTTTGAATGTGTTGGTGTAGTTCATGTTAGTTCATCTTTGCATTACATGTTAGTTGCATCCTTAGTATAGTGCAGTTATGTTCTTGTAGTTTAGTTTGTAAATAATAGTCTTTGTTTTTTGTGTTGAGTTATAAAAAACTGAAAATGGAAAACCACAAAAATAGCGTCATTTTAAAGTTTTTATTTTGCATTTAGTTCATATTTGCATGATTCCAGCTCTTAGATAGTTGAAGTTTATTCTAGCCAATAGCGAGATTAGAATTGCGTAGACAAGAATGGGTATTGACAGCCAGAACTTAGATGTAATTTCTTATCATGACCTAAATCTTTGTCTGTTTGAAACTGATATAATCAGGATAGCACATAAAAATGACTATGTTGATTGACTTGGTTTAAATTTACACATAATTGACTTCTTAAGGAGAATTTTAGATTTAATGAAAGAAATTGAATGAATAACTTATGATGGCTAAGATTAGGAAGAAACCTAAGTTTGGGGGAATATTTGGGATATATCAGAAAAAGAAAAAGAAAAAAAAAGTAAAATGAAAAGAAAAAATAGTATGTAAAATGTCGTGGCTAGTTTAGTTTTGTGGCCTTTGTTACTTGAGTAAGTTTGCTCGAGGGGATGTCTCTACACCCAGCGCCCTAAAGCCATATGGTTTAGGAGTAATTGGTAGAATGCTCGCTAATGGATAGTATTGAAAAGCCTAAAAAGACTAGACATTGCACAATTATGAGTAAAATAAAAAGTGAAAAATGATTTTAGCCTAAGAGGACTAGACATTGCTTAGTTTGACATTGCAAAGAGCGAAAAGCCCCGTATGTGAATAATAAAACAAAAAAATCACATGTTAACTTCTAAATGTGGTATCTGCTGAGTTTTAGCTAGATCTTACTTGTTTATGGGTTTCTTGTTGCTAAACTGTTTGACTTCTTTTGTGACGCCCCCTTATCTATACTCCCATGGTATCCGATATTTGTCTTATGATTAATCAATATATATATAACACATTCAAATCTATGCGCCCGTGGTATCGTATTATATGTTTATATCTAAATGAGTGACTATACAATTTATAACCAGATACAATTCCCATAGATCCAAGATTCATAGTATCCCATAATAGATAACAATTCTCAAGAGAACTATTGTTGTGTTTGGATACCCTCACTTGGATATATGAACTATAATTGTGAATAATATCTATCTATCCAAAATTCAGAGTATTAGTAATAACATGTGTTAGTTCTCAGTCAGCACAATAGATCTAGAAGGGGGGTTGAATAGATCCTTTTTCGTTTCAAATACTTTTCTAGTTTATTTTGTATTACTAATAATTTAGTATATAATAAACATAAGAATCTTTTTAAGCCTAGCGGAATAAATAAAAGATCACCTTCATTGATATATTCTTAATCATACATACATTGTTCGTAGAGTTAGTTTAGTAGTAAGCAGTTAAGTCATACATAGCAGTTATAGCAGTTAATGTACATAATGTAAATGACATAAAGTAAAAGACACAAGGAGTTTTAAGTGGTTCAGAGACTCAAGCTTCTAATCCACTCTCCTGCTTTCAAATAGCAAGATTTCCACTAAGGAAGGGCAGCACCCTAAATCACTAAGATTCCTTCAAGGCCAGCAGCCTTGGGACTTCAGTTCACTAAGAACTCTTCAAGGCCAACAGCCTTGGAATTTCTCTAGTTCCCTAGGAACTCTTCAAGCCCAGGAGGCTTGGAACTTCATTTATTCCCTCCAGACAAGGATCCCTCAGGCCCTAGCTTCTTGTTGTTGTAGTTGTTGATGTTGTTGGTGCTGAGCTGCGATGATGTCTTTAAGCTCTGAACATCTTCTGTACTTAGAATCTTGGTGTGGTCCTCTTTTCATTCTACTTTGAGTCTGAACAACATCTTCTTTGGTGCAGCTGATCTTTACTCGTTTCTGCTCATCTTTATTTGATGTCAGCTGTGCACCATCACCATCTGGATTTGCTAAGTCTCTGAGCTTTTGGTCGACTTTGTCTGGCACTTAGCAATCCCTGAACCCTTCTTGAATGTTCCCCAGACATGATTATGCTTCTGTTCCTTTTCTTCTTTTGATTTATGGTGATCTGTAGAGTGGCTCTCTTGATCTTCTTTGTATTCTGCCACTTTTCTGAATGTTATCTTCTTGGCCTTCTTGGCTCTCAACTTGGCTGCCATCTTCAGTGGCATTCTCATCTTTGTTGAGTGAAGCTCTAGTCTGTTTAAGTCCTTCTTTAAATCTGCTTCACTTCCACCTATGTAGTCTCACTGTCATTGAGACTTGTTCTCTTAATCTCTGGTGGAACTCGTAGAGTCAACAATAGCATTCTACCAACTCAATGATTCTGCAACTTGACAATCCTTAACTGCTCTTGATCTTTGAAACTCCGTTGATTTATACTCCTTCCCAATCTTTCCATTAAAAAGTAGCCGTTAAAAGCTTTTTGAATTGCTTCGCAAATCTCGAGTTATTTGGTGTATACTGTAGATGTGACATGACATGACTTTCTGACACCGCAGTCTACTATTTTACCTACCCCGTCAGAGATCTTACTTTTATATCTTGGGTAGGTAGTCAACTTTATTTCCTCCTTCTGATTTCTCGATTAGAGGTTATCCTTTTGCATTGATGCTCTCAATAAGCTCTTGTCCGAATACCAACCTTTAGATTGAACCATTGCCAATGCTTTAATCTTCGGATGACTGAACTCTATGATTCTGATGCACGTCTTCTTGGACATGATCATAGTATCTAGTTGACGGTAGAGACAAAAATACGATCTTGAAGAGTGTTTATTGGATCTGCAATGTAGAACACTTCTTCCTTCTCTTGTACAGTGCTTCAACACTTCTGTTTCCTTTGACTACTCTGAGATACTGATGACTTGACTCTTTGTTCTGGCCCCTTCTGAATAGCAAGACATTTCAGATTTGTGGCGTGTCCAGCTCGCTTTCTCTTTGTGATCTCCCGTTCACTTATCATCAATGGACTGACTCAATGCTTAATCACTTTAGCTTTGTTCTTCAAAGGCTGACCAATATCTAAGTGTACACTCCATCAGTTCTTTCTTTGTTTGGCAAACACTACGATCCTAGTTGCTTCCAAGATTGATGTCTTCTATTTACTTGACAGCAACTGCACTAGCTGACTTTCCTTAGTCAGTTACTGAAGTCTTCTTATGATCAACTTGTGGAAGACTTCATCTCGAATGGCTCCACAACTCAAACTGGTTGCTAATTGAGTTGATTCTTAGATCTTTTTTTAGCTTGCATGCCATTCGTTGAGTGCTCTCTGGTTTTCTTCAGGTGGGATGTATCTTTGAAGTACCAACCCGAGGCTTCATTCCTTTGGATATTCTGAGAGTGGTCATTTGTTGAGAATCGTATTTGCTCTACAATTCTGCCTTGGTGTTGTGAACACATCTGTTGAAGTCTCAGTTCTATACTCTACGATTCAGCTTCGGCTATGCAGACACTACGACTCTGAGATCAGATCTTGACACTCTACGATTTTTGTCATTGTGCTTGTTATCTTCATCTTATCTTGCTCGACTACAATCTCTGCCTTTGATACGATCAGTAGACTACGACTCTGAGTGTAGTCTACGATTCTTAACTTGGCTTCGGTAGATGCTCGGTCAGCTCGTAGGCAGGCTGTCTCTATGATTCTGAACATGACTTCCTCAGCAGACTACAGCTCCGAGGAAGTTCTCCTTGACACACTACGATGCTTCCTCGTGTCTCCTGGCAGTTTAAGAACTATGAGATCTACTATCTTGCAGAATACGATTCTACCTCGATAGCTCTCGAGTTTTCCTTTACTCTCATGGCAGACTACGATTTCTAATGCAGTGCTCGATAATCAGACAAACTTATCTATTTCATCATAAGATCAACCTAACATGCTTGATCTTTCTATATTTATAGTTATTGTACATCATTTCTTTTTAAGGACTTTACAAAGATGATTTGCTTATGTAGGATCAACCAAACATATTTGATCAATTCATTCTAAGTCCTTGTACATATATTTCTATTATCTCTCAAAGGACTTTACAGCTTCTCTTAATGCAGGCATACTTGCATATTCATTCATATATATATCATAATCAAGTCATATGTAAATAGGAATATCATTCACATGCATATTCCTGACAATCTCCCCCTATTTGATTATGACAAAAATAATAAGTGCATATTCATATTATGAATGAATCTTATATACAGTGAGCAGCTGTATTTCTAAAACAGATAATCATGAATGTCATTTATAATGATGTGAAATTTAATACACTAACATACACTAACATTTTACATCATGGATCCAGAACATACTTAACTAGTTAAAGATGTACTACCTTGGCTCCATGTATGCTTCCAAGATGTCTGTTGATCAATTATTCATCTGTTTGATCTTCTTGCACCTGCTCACCCTGGGACGTCAACTTCATTTCTTTGTTTGCTCCCCCTCAGATGTATGTTTCTCTTCTTCTTCTTCTGGCTCCCCCCTCCGCCTTTGCAAACACAGGCTCATCATCCTTTGGCTCCCCCTCAAATGATAACCCGGCTTCTTCTTCTGCTGTCTTCTTCACTTGTTTCCTTCTGCTCTTCTTGCCCTTTCTTGAATGCCTACTGTGCCTCTTTCAATGCCTCTTTTTCTCCCCCTTTCTGTCATTAATCACTTGAGAGAGCTATTCCATGTTGGACATAAGATGTTCCATTAGATAAGAGGAGTTACCAACTTCAATCTTGAGTTCTTTTTGACATAACTCAAGTTTCATAAAGAAAGACTGATTCATGTTGTCAATCTTATCAGAGAGGGCTTATAGTTTCTCTTCATTTTCTTTCTGAGCTCATAGTGCATCTGCCTTCTGATCGTTCATAGCCTTCAAATAGATGTGATCTCTCGCCTTGATTTTGAGAGATACATCATCCATCGTTGTTGGGAGTCTGTCTTGGACTGAATTATCTCTAGTTACTGTCAACCTCTTTGATTATTCATGGATTAGAGATATCATCTCAATCAGTTCATCAAAGTTTTTCATTAGCTCCTTCTCAATTGGAATTTGATCATCTGGTTGGGCATCCTCTTGTTGAACACCAGATTGGACTCTACGGTTTTCATCTTTGGACATATTTTCAAAGGTGTTTAGAATTTGAACAATCGTTGAGTACCAATTGCTATTGGAGGATGAAGGAATGTTGGTTAATATTGCTTGGGTCGAGAAGGTCTTCTCATTTTGAACTTGATCAACATCCTTTTTAGAGTGAACAGACTCTACGATTAGCTCCTAGGCCATATTCCCTTTTCCATCAGAGTCCACTCTAAGATCATAAGAAATATAATGATTGTCAGCATGTCTGTAGAATTTATAGTGGGGCTGGTCGTTGGTCATCATGGTTACAAACTTCTTTACCCTTGGGAAGTTTTGTGACACCAGCTCCAAATATGGAAACTGGGAGTAGCACCAGCTGAAATAGCTCTCATCTCTATTAGTATGTGTTTTTGCCAAGGCATCCATGGAAAGAACCATCTCATCAGAAGATCTTCAGAATTGTACAATATTGTTGTGCAATCTAACTCCATATTTTTCCAATTGTGAAGCACTTCATCTGTAGTCATTCTTACAACTCGAAGTTGTTCATTTCCATGACTCATCCATCTTGTTGTTGATTCAGCTGGTGATTCATCAAAAACTTCCATCGCTATTCTTCTACTAATTCTAGCTGAAGAGAGAACAAGATAGTCTGCTGGAGAACCAGAATCTTTTCCCATTTCTTCACCTTATGAACTTGAGACATTCTGATCAGATTCATCAGTGAATCCTTCTTCCTGAATTTCATTTCCAGAGTCTTCTTCAGCAAAATCTTCCTCGAATTCATCTTCTTCATTACTAGTCCCATCTTCAGCACTTCCTTCCTTTGGTTCAGATTCGCCATCACTTACTTCAATGACTACAGTAGAGTGATTACTTTTCTTCTTGGAGGCAAATTGAGCAAGTAATATGTGGCTCTTTCTCCTGCTTAGGGGTTTGTCTATAGGGGAGCCAGACTCTTCTTCCTCTTCAGACTCTGAGATCTTTGAATCATCAGGCAAGCTTCCTTGACTTTCAGTATTGGAAGGGGCATTTTTTTCAGAATCAACATCATGTGACCCATCATCTGGGCATGTTAAAGCATTTGTGTTTGGAGATGCAGTTGGGTCATCTTGTAGTTTTTCTTCATCATCAAAGTGAGTACTCTGAGAGTTGGCCATAGGGCTGGCATATTCTTCTTCATCAGCAGGGTTTATATTTTCTTCCATGAATCCAGTTCTACCTTCATCGTTGGATTTGTTCTTTGGGGACTCATTCTTGTCATCATCAGTTCCCTTTTCTTCTTCTAACTCTACCACCACTTATTTGTCAGATGTACTTTCTCGGGAAACTGGTGCTTGCTTGTTTACCACCTTAGCTTTTTTCCTTGATGGCCCTTGAAGCAGTCTGTTGCTTCTTCTCTTTGTAGTCTCGGGTGTAGTTAAGACCTTTTCACCTTCACCTTTGTTTTTAGTGGAGAGACTTCTTGATGAAGCCTCTGTTTTCTTCACTCTCCTAGATCTCTTCCTTACTGGTGTGATTGCTACTGGTACAGAGTCACCAGACTCAGGGCTTTCCACCTCCTTTGTCTTTCTCTTCTTTGCAGAGACTTTGCTGCTTATTTCAGTTTATGTTAGCCTCCTGTTTTCCTTTTGGATTTTTCTTCCAGTTTATGAACAATTATGGAGACATCACTTTATGAACATTTAGAGACTCTCCTTCATCATCCTTGATTTTGCCTCCCAACTTTTTCTTTATCACAATACTCAGTAGTCTTCCATGAAATACCTTAGTTAGGGGTCTATCTGTAAACTTCTTTATCTCAACCTTTTCTACCCATTTGGAGATCTGATCGAACAAGATAGCTCCAAAGTTGATTCACTTCTTCAGAACTATTGCAGACATAATCTTCAACTGCTGATCAAGCACAGTGTCATGTGTAGTATCCTTGCATAGGATACATTTGCCCACTATCTCAGCAAGTAACTCGTATTCCTCGGGGAACTCCTTCTTCTTCATGTCCTTCAAACTAGGGTTTCTTTGGTACCCCATAATCTCCTTCGCTTACTCAGTGTCGATCTCATCAAGGTTTTTTAGTCCTAAGTCAGGAAAACCTAAGCATAGATTGATATTGGATGATTTTAGCTTTAGAGACTGACCTTTAACTTTGGTTGAAAGGGTTTCGGCATTTATGGAAGCATTTGAGTAGAACTCCTTAACCAGATCAGTATATACTTGAGTGCTTGCCTCAAGACATTCTGAGAATCCAGCTTTCTTCACAAGTTCAAGAATGTCTCTGAACATTTTTTCAGATTTTTCAAACGACTTGGTTTCGAGCTGAATGCCAGTTATTACTCGCCAATCTTCCATTTCAATGGTTCAAGGAATATGGGTATTTGATTAAAAAAGATTTATGAGAAATAACTGATTGTGATTTGGACTCTGGAGGTTTAATTGATATTGGCTTCGAAGAGGGTTCTAGGGTTTGAAAATGGGAGGGAGAGAGTTTCAATCGTTTCTGATAATTGTTTGCAGATTTTGAATTTGTCTTTATGGCAGTTCCCTCTAACTTTGCATAAGCAGTTATGTGTCAACCAACCATTGGTTGCACAATGTCCATTAATGAGTTGTAACTCCCCATAACCTTTTTGGTTTTATATTCCTTTTAATAGAATAATCATTATTGACGTGGATTTACCGTTGACCTTTTTTTTGGTTCGTAGAGTAGCATGGTAAGGCAGCTGTGGAATCTACATTTTCCTTTGTTGATTCAACGATCATCTTTTGAGAGATGCTGTAGTGGATGGTTTTGTCATTTCTCCTCATTTTGAAACTACATGGCTTAACCACTGATGTACCTCATGAAGCCTTGGACATTTCTCTTCAGCAGGACATCTTTCCAACCAGTATTCAAACTTATCTCCCCATAATCTAAATGGTTGAGCAATTATCTCATTCTTCCAAGCTCCTCATGAGCTAGAGTATCCTCTTGTAAGACTGTGATCGTTGAGTCTGCTTCTACGATCGTTGAGGTTGATCCATGATCGTTGAGTTTGCTTCTACCTTTACTCTACGATCGTTGACTGTCTTAGTCCTTGAGATGAACTTGACTAAGCAATTCTTCTGGGTTAAGGTAACTCGGGAAGGGCAACCTCTTAGAGTGAGCTAAGGGTCATGTTTGTCCCTGAGACGCTTTCTAGATGAAATACTTTAGAAGTGAATTGTGTTGATATCTCATTAGGCCTTTTCTACTGGGGAGTTCCTCTGCCAACTTTAGACATTTGCATTTGCTGTAATCGTGGTGTCCTCCTGTTCTTACACTACGATCAGATGTTTGATCATAGGCACTCCACGATTTTGAGTTGGGTGGCTGATAGGTTATCAGTAGTACATTTTAAGACATTCCTACTGACTATGAATCTTCATTTGGTTCATCAACCACAAAATTTTGGGACTCTATAGCTGGTACATTACTTCATAGTATATCTCTAATATTTTAGAGCTTCTGTACTGTTTAGCAGATTACTGCTTCCCCATAGTTGATATTGTTTTCTCAAAGAGACATAAGTTCTTCTTCTTCATGTGTAGCAGAAGGCAACCATGCATATCTCATTCTGGCTAAAGTCATTAAATCTTCTTATATCGTAGAAATGGGGACATTCAGGGTTGATCATTCTACGTTCCTTTGACAGCACTACTAACGTAGTCTTCCTTGTCAATTTGTGCTTGCTAAGTTCTACTTCCATAATGAGTTCTTCATGATTGATGATGGATGATCCTCTGATATGAACTTCCTTGAGGATTCTTCTCATATGATGTGCTTTGCATGATTGAGCATATATGACCCTTTTCATCTTTGGTTGAATGTCCTGTTTCTATATAAAGATCAGCAACCGTGTGAGCTTCATTCGGATTTTCTCAGTAGGTCTTCAAGGACAGGCTTTAACATATACGAGTTTTATCAGAAACATTTTTGAACAGTCTTAAGCCTTCTGCTGGTTGAATTTTCATGATTGAAGCCATCTGCTTCAGCATTTCCTAGTGTGGACAGATAGACCAAGTACCTGCAGGTTATAAATTTCTATTTTTGGTACCCATGGTTAAATGGGTCCTGCTAGGTTAGTTTTCTAAACCCTTGTTCCTCATATATTTGGATAATCATCATATTGATCACCGACAGTAATATTCATGCATGTAACTAATTTAGATAATACATTTTGAGATGCATGATGGTGAGTGTGTATGAGATTTGCTATTTTACTAAAACTCTCTTTTTCTTTGATGGTTTCATCATTTTCTAGGTTATGTTCACAAGGTTTAAATATTCACAGAATACAATTTATTTGTATCTGGTTGATTCATGGAGGTGATCAGTTTCTACGAATCTTGAAGATGCTCTTGTAGAACTGATCATACTCTGTGTGTTATTAAACACTTAGACCATAGGTTGTACATACATACTAACCCATCAACAAAGATTACTTCACATAAAATTAATTTAACTTGTGATGCTCTTATGACCCATTTCAAATTTCTTTCAAGATGTCATCTTCAAATTGCCGGGGAATTAATTTAATAATTATTTTCCAATATTAATTTCAATCAAATTAGTCTTAATTTAAACATTTTTATTTTTATTTTTAATTCTCTTTCTATATTTCTCTCTTTTCAGGTACCATGGATGAGTTTGAGTATCAATAGCCATACACGTTCTTGGCTCAACCAAGGGAAACAGGGATTGATGGACTTAATATATCTTCTATAGAGGCAACTTCGAAGACGTTGGAGGTTTGCGCAGCCATACGGAGTCGAAGGATGGCAAGAATGACTCAGCCAAGGGGAGAGGAGATTGACAGAGATCTAACTTTGAGTACCAACGAAGATGAGCCAATTTTATTTATGCCTAAAGTGCCTTCTCCTCCACAGTTCAAGAGTCCGGTTAGATTTGCAAAACCTTGTCCGATTGGTAGTCATGTCGTCGGAAATACTCTCTGTGATGTAAAAGCAAGTACACCTTCGAAACCATGGTGCGATGAGCTGGAGAAGATAGAAGAAGAAATTGTTGTGTCTGACAAGCCTCAATGCCAGAATATATTCGCAGACACAATGGAGAAACCACCTAGATGTTGGACGTTCTTGAATGTGATCTTATCTAAAGAAAGCATGCTAGGTGACTTTAATATAATGGCTATCGTAAATGGGAACCTACCAAAAGCTATATTATTTCCAATGGATGGAGGGTTCCTCAACTTTCGAAGAGGAATTGGATAGCATTGACCAGACAAAGTTAGGCTGAGACTATAAAACAAGCGCTTATTGGGAGGCAACCCAAGTTTAATTTTTATTTTTAGTTTTTATTAGGTTTTATATTAGTAGTTTTGAATTTGCATTTATTTAGGATTTAATAAAATTGCTTCTATCATGGTTTTACAGGTTATTCAAGTCAAATACAAGAGTGGTGCCCAATTTGTTCCATGTGCTTAGCCAATTCTCCAAACTTAGCGGACAAGGAGGAAGATTGCTATATTTTCAGGGAAGTCCTCTACTTTAATTTTTTTCTATTGCAGTCATTGAGGACAATGTCAAGTTTAAGTTTGGGGGCATTTTAGTGTCGTATTGCATATAGTTAGTTATTTACATTGTAGTTCGTTATGTTTTCGGGTTATTTACATTTAGTTTTTGCATTAAGTTTTTTTTGTTTAAAAAAAGTTTAAAAATCGCAAAAATAGTAGTTAGTTTACTATGTTTGTTGCAGTTAGTTTATATTTGCATGATTCCAACTGTTAGATAGTAAAAGTCTATTTTGGCCAATGATGAGACTGGAGTTAAGTAGATAAGTATAGTATTGAATATTCAGGCTTTGATGTGATTTCTTGTTATGAATTGAATCTTTTCCTGTTTGAAACTGGTATAATTAAGGTTAGCATGTTAATAACAGCTATGTTGACTGATTAAGTTTAAATTGATACATAATGGATTTCTTAAGGATAATACTAGTGTGAAGGAATGAAAGACATGAATATGCGGAGATAGCTAAATTTTGATAAAAACTTAAGTTTGGGGGAAAATTTTGGGGTATATAAGCTTTAAAAAAAACATGTTGAGTCTTGTGGTGGGTTGAGGAGAAACACTCCCCATAAACACAAGCGTGAGATGGAGCGTAAAACGCACTCACCAACCATCTATAAAAAAAAGAGAGAGAAAAAAAAAATTATCGTGGCTAGTTTTGTTTCGGGGCTTTTGTTACTTGAGTAAGTACGCCCGAAGGGGTATCTTAAAACCTAGCACCCTAACGTCTTATATTGTCTGGGAGTTGTTGGTCGAAAGCTCGCTAAGGGGTGACACTGTTAGCCTAATGGAATGAGACATTGCACAGTCATGGTTAAAAAAAACAATAAAACGGGAAAAGAGCAAAAAGCCCCCGTAATGAAAAGTAAAGCATAAGTATCCCAGATTGGACTCTTGAACTTGGTGGATGTTTGACTTTAGTTGGATCTAGCTTGTTCGTGAATTTTGTGAGTTTGCACTGTATGATGCCTTCGAAGATATCTATTATGTCTTAAATTTGATTTTATATCAGTTAACATTGTTGTGGAGCACACACGCACTATATCAGTGATAACAGTCTAAGATTTGATGATTGATTGGGAAATTACTGATTTGTTTTAATATGATGTATTATAATGTTTACTTGATTTCTCTAAGGCCGGTTGAATAGACTTGTTTCTGTCACTACTGTTGTATTCGTAGGCATATAGATTAGTTTCATTACATTTCATTACATAACATTTTTGTGTTTTTGCTTGAGGACAAGCAAAAGTTTAAGTTTGGGGGTATTTGATGAGTGAGTTTTATACACATGAATTGGATACATTCGGGCTTAATTTATTGTTGTTCTCAAGTCTTTTAGGATGTTTTATGTGTTTGTGTCTATTCAAGCATGTTTTATATTGTTTTGTAGGATTTGGGACAAAAGTTACATGGATCGACGTTCGGGGTGGCTAGATTCGCGTTTTCGGCTTGCCATTTACACAACACTCACTTCAGAGCCAATTTGACTATAGTTTCGGACATTATTTCGAAAACCTCAAAGAATGAAAGTTGTAGATATACTTCTCTTCTTTCCAGAACATCTTTAATCATCAAAATCGGAGTTCGGGCGAAGAAGTTATGGCCGTTTTCCCAAAGGACGTCGGAGCAAAAAATGTCAGATTCTGGGCCAGCACCGGGGCGCGATTCTTAGTGCATTTTAGAGCGCCGGGGCGCTAGGCGACAAAATCCCAGCGCCGTGCCCAGCGCTGGGGCACTGGGGAAAGGCTTGGTGCAGGCCTAGACGCGTTTTGGGCGAATTTTGACACCTTTTTGACTCCAAATTGGATTGGGTTTGTTCCTAAGCTAAAAATTAGACTTGTAACCTATAAATACATGATGTAAGGCATAAAATAAGAGGAGAATACATAGCTTAGATTAGATATACACTCTATTAGATTAGAACATTAACCCTAGTTCTTATTAGTTTTGGAGATTGAAGCAACTTGGAGATCATTGAAGATCAAGAGCAAGAGCAAGAGGGGAGCATCAGATTGCTGACAACAGATTCTATTCTCTTCTCTTATCATACTTTTATCTTTTAATGTCTATTCAGTTGTGGATTCTTGGTTTCCATTCATTAATTATGAACTAACTTTTTTTATTAAGATTTCAATTGAACTTTTTATGGCTATGAATTAGTTATTCATTATATTCCAGTTATTTATCTTAAAGTGAGTTGTTTATCTTGTCTTGTGCATATTGCTTAATTATCTGATCAGTAATTACTTTGTTACTCTAGAAGGAATTGGAAGAGGAATTCTAGGGTTAGAACTGGGCATGATATCATGTGACTTAGTTATTTGCAAAGTGAATAATTAGGTTTGTGAATTGAATGAAAATATATGTTCACCGCATGTAACACATAAGGAATTGGAATTGAAGGAGTTTAATTTAATTTGTTTTGCATAGGAATATAGCAAAATTAATCTGGATTAAATAAAAGGAAATTGATCACTTGGAAAAGGACTTTTAGCATTTGAGAATTCCTGTTAACAATTCAGTAGGCATAATAATTGGGATAATTGGATAATTGATTTATAGTTCATAATTGGGGATATTGTAGTCTTAATCTTTATTTATTTGAAATAATTTTAGACTAATCTCTTTTAATTGTTTAATTTAGTTTTCTTAATTAGAAAATTCACAATTTGCAATTGTTTAAATAAAATTGATTTGGTTAAGAGTTAGTATTTGGTAATTTTTATTATATAATTCCTCGTGGGAACGATACTCTACTTTCACTTTATTACTTGTTGACCGTGTATACTTGCACGTATTCATTGATTGCAAAATCGATCAACAACTACTAAAGCCATTTATCCTAGACCATCACTCCATTCCCCGACTCATCCCAGCTATATTCTCATTTCCTAAAGAGAACAATGAAAGAAAGGGTGAGCTCAACTAGCCCAGTAAGAAATATTATGACTAAGATAATGCAGAATAAATTATCCTTAGCCTTCAACAAAATTAAACTGATAAAATACAATAGACATCAAGTTTAACTGCAGCGGAATAAGAAATCCATTAGAAGAGTCAAGTAGAGCATGATATCTACTATCTTCTATGATTTAAAATGTTTTCATCAATTTTTATCGCTGAGATTTAGCTTAATAAATAAACCACATCATTGAAAAATCCCTGCACTATGGGCCAAGGATATTCATTAAATCATCAATGGTCATGATTATACCGAATAATCCCTGGTCATAATCATACCAAAAACTGTCCATCAATGCATTACAGGCCACTGAGGACTTTTACCACATCATTTATAATATTACAGGTCATGATTATACCGAATGATCCCTGGTCATAATCATACCAAGTCCATTTATGCACGTAAGCCAAAGATGACTTTTATCACAATATAAGCATGAGGATGATGACAATGACATAATAATTCAATAAAACAAGTTCAAGGATAAATTTTAAAGATCTATAAGTTAATTTATCCTGAAATCAATAACGTCCAAATTGTCAACATAATACTTCTTTGTGGAGTAAAATTCAAGAATAATATTCATGCACCAAAAATAATTTGGACAGAAAAGAATAAATTTTTTGTCATGAATAGTATCCCGTGAATAGTACTTCGGGAATAGTACCTCGTTAATAGTACTCCAACATAAAAAGTGCTCCAAATACCCGAGCGAATAATATTCGGGTGAATAGTAATCTGTGAATAGTAACTCGTGAATAGTATTCCAGCATGAAAAGTGCCTCGAATACCTGAGTGAATAATACTATAGTGAATAGTAACCGGGTGAATAGTAACCTGTGAATAGTAACTCATAACAGAAAATACCAAATAAAATGATATTTCATGACGAGTACAAAAGAAATGATATCTCATATGAGTATAATAGAATATACAAAACTGCAAATGGATTTTCATCCGCCATACGGTAATCCACGTAAACCGATCATTTCCACAAATTAATAAAGAATGAATAGAAAGGATCATTCACCATGCATGTGGTAATCCACATAGATAGGTTATTCCAATAGAACAATAAGGAATGGAATAACAGAAGAATTCACCAGGCATGTGATAGACCGCAGAGACAGGTTATTCCAACAAAATAATAAATAATGGAATAACAGAAGAATTCACCAGGCATGTGATAGACCGCACAGACAGGTTATTCCAACAGAATAATAAATAATGGAGCCAGGTCATGCGTAAACGCACAGACAGAATATTCTAACAGAATAATAAATAATGGAATCAGGTCATGTGTAAACGCACAGACAGGATATTCTGACAGAATAATAAATAATGGAATAATAGAAAATTTTCACCATGTATGCGGTACTTTGTATAGACAGGTTATTCCAATATAATAATAAAGAATGAATAATAGAAGAATTTCACTATATATACGGTAGTCCGCGTATATAGGTTATTCCAACAGAATAATAACGAATAGAATAACAATAGCTCTCTTCATGAATACGAAAGAAATAATACCCCTTACCTCAAAAGAAGACTGGATACTGGAATAGTGAGGTAGCAGACTTCTCTTCTTCTTTCTCTCTATAATTTTTCTCTGTAATAATTGCTCTAAAACTTTAGTGAATTTGTGAGAAATGAAGGAAGACTGAGCTTCTATTTATAGGAAAATATAGTTTTGATAATTGCACGTTTTGGGGCTTGAAATATTACAGTATAATACCATCCTCTTTTTCTTCATTTTTAATTTAGTCATGCAAGTATTATCAAACTTGCACCACCTCCCCTAATAGTAAATAATGTGAATCAATAGTTCAATCATGTGACTAAATAGTATAATCATGTGAAAAATATGAATTACAGTATAGTACCTCCATCTATACCTCCATTTTTAACTTAGTCATGCAACTATTATCAATCTTGCACCAACTCCCCTAATAGTACAAGAATGTGAATCAATAGTACACACATGTGAACAAATAGTTATAATCATGTGAATAAGTAGCAATTAATTGCTAATTTATCCGATTAATTACCCGATTTATCAATATAACCCCCAGACATCAATTATCATCGGAATAGATGTCGATTTCCACTAACATTAATAATCCCAACACAATAGAACTATCAAATTCATCTTTAATCAACACAAACTTATTCATCATTAATATTATAACTCACAATATTTAACAACCAGGTCGTTCCCAGGAAAGAGGGGGCTTTTCGATAAGGATTTCTCCTTATTAGCGCGCAATTAGATGACCAAACCTCTCATTTACAGAACTTCTAGACATTGTAAATATTGCAATTTAATAATATGAATAACTTTTTCGTCTCAATTATTGATTTAATAATATATCATATTGTGCAGATGATACTGTGATAATAATTGAATCAATAATATGAGAGATATGATGCAGCAATTACTATAGCAGTAATTGAGTATAACTGAGTGACTTTTCACGTAAGCATCAATAATCAATACCATGTGCTACTATGCAACCTAACGTATTACTGTAATTTTACTACCGGGTAGTTCAACAGTTTTAACGGTAACACTTTCGCCGTTATAAAAAGATAATTATGTCGTTTTCTTACTACGACAATATTTCCATTGTGGGGTTCACCAATGATTGTGCCGTCGTACGAATATTTCCTGTTAAAACGAATATTCCCCGACCAATCGAATATTATATAACAACTTGCATACTTTGCAAAATTTATAAATATTACCCACAACTATAACATTATATCAAATCCACACCATAATATTAAAAAAATATATTTTGAGAAATTTAAATATTTATTCATAAAATTTGGGGTCTCACAATCTCCCCTCCTTATGAAATTTTGCCCTCGAAATTTATGTACGTACCTGGTATGCTGAAGAGATGAGGATACCTTGACTTCATTTCAGATTCTAACTCTTGAGGTATAACCTTTGAGTGTTGAATACGATTCTTCTTATCCAAGATTTTAACACGTATCTCCTCATACGTTAAATCTTCTGCTATCTCGTCTAGTTCTAATTTAATAATGTGGTTCGGGTCATCCACATATTTACGTAACATCGATACGTGAAAAAAATTATGAACACGCGACATACTTGCTGGTAAAATGAGTCTATAGGCCACAGTTCCTACTCAATCAAGGATTTCAAATGGGCAATTAAAATTGAGGGTTGAGATTTCCTCTCTTCACCGACTCTTGCTTCTAGAATAACGTCCTCTTGAACCTTCTTCTTCACATTCATCATCTCTGAGTATGTAGCTTGAGTGGCGTTTAACTTTATCGATTAAAGTCGATTCTACTTGTATATTTAATATCACCACGTGGGTCCCTAGAGTCTTTAACTCTATCATCATCATTTGCAAGTTATGCGAAATAGGTTTTGTGTTAACAACATCACACTCATAAATGCAAACGATCTTCTACTCAACGCGTCAGTTACCACGTTCATTCTTCCACGATGATATTGAATGGTATGATAGTAATCTTCAACAGCTCGAGCCCACATCTTTGGCGCATTATACGTTCATTTTGGTTGAAGAAATATTTAAGGGTTTTAGAGATGGGTTTTGTACTGGGGTCAATACAAAATTTGATTTTACGCTCTAGAGGTAGGCTAAGAAGTTCTTCAAGAATACATCAGGAAATTTATTAATAATAGAAATATCATTCAAAATTGTGACTCTCATCCAAGACTTGGATAGTACGTCACATTGATACCTATCAACTTGCCATCGTCATTCACGGTGTCCCCTACGGATAGTCTGCCTTCGGTGTATTCCAAGACTTGGAAGTCACCGGCGAAAGGCTCAGGGCTCTTTACTTATGGCTTAATATAACAGTGATTGACTTTAGTGGTTTGGTTACTTAAATTTGCATAACAGGTTGGTTAGGAATATGAAAGCTAACAACCTTTCGAAAAGCATGATGAGTAGTTAACCAATCGATTCCTAAAATCACATCAAGGGAAAGTATTTTCAAAGAGATATGATCGACAGGTAACTTGAAAGTGTCAATTTGAATCAACAAGATTTATAAACAGTGGAGGTAACGAAGGTTTCTACTAACGAAGTTTCAACGAATAAGTCAAAGTCTAACTTCTCTGGGGTCAAATTTAAATGTTGAGCGCAAGCAAGTGAGATAAAAGAATGGGTAGAATCGGTATCTAATAAGGTATAGACTTTGCAAGAATTTATAATTAACTAACCCGTGCTAACTTTGTTTGGGTTACTCACTTTTTGAGAAATCACAAAAAATGCTCTTCCTAAAACCACCGACTTTGTTTTGTCCGTATTCGCCTTTAGTGCCACCGTCCTAGCTGGACTTGACTTTGGTGCACTACAAAATTAGGCTAGGTGACCTTCTTTTCCACAACTAAAACATACCTTGGAAGGCTGGGTACGTTTTACAGATTCCCACTAATAATCTGTCTCTTCATGCAACATAAAGGTGGCTAAGTGAACCTTTTGCTCCTCGGAGCATCCCAAGACATCAAATATCTTGGTGATTTGCTTTAACCACGTCTTTGCCTTACGTGGTTCTGGCTTTCCCAAAAACTCTGGTGGTCCCAGCTCCTTGAACTGCTTAGCGGTGACCGACCGTGGGTTGCCATTATTGCCACCTATATTTTGAACAGGAGTCTCGCTTACCTGATGTTACATGAATTGCATAAAGCCTATGAACATCCCATCGTTCATCATTTCATCGGTTTTATTGTTTACATGAGGATTATTGTCTTCCTGTTGAACATTACCCTGGGTATTGATCGTTGGTGACTCAACGGTCTCATGTGCTTCATTGCTGATCTCAACATTTTCAGATGCCATTTTCAAACACTGTCACAGAACAAGGGTTAATTAAAATATCACATATTATCCCTATACTCTGACCGACCAATTAAATACCAAATAAACTTAGGTAGGTCATACTAGCGAAGGAATTCTATGTTTCTCCCCTCCTAGTTCTTGTCTCACATCTCAGCCAGGGATCATATCGCTAAGCTTTGATACCAACTGTGACACCCCCAAAACAGGTATACATCACCCATCTTGAGTCGCCAAATACATGGTACATAAATTCAAATACAACTTAATTATACAACAGTCGTGTAAAATACGACAAAACATAGTTGAGAGTTTAAACAAGAATATTGTCATCTAGACAATATCCACACTCAATGGTGTCCTCATTATAATTATTATCACATTATTCCGTAGAATAGTGAGGACTACTAAAGCCATTTATCCTGGACCATCACTCCATTCCCCGACTCGTCCCAGCTATATTCTCATTTCCTGAAGAGAACAATAAAAGAAAGGGTGAGCTCAACTAGCCCAGTAAGAAATATTATGACTAAGATAATGCAAAATAAATTATCCTTAGCCTTCAACAATGTTAAACTGATAAAATACAATAAACATCAAGTTTAACTGCAGCGGAATAAGCAATCCATTAGAAAAGTCAAGTAGAGCATGATATCTACTATCTTCTATGATTTAAAATGTTTTCATCAATTTTTATCACTGAGACTCAGCTTAATAAATAAACCACATCATCGAATCATCCCTACACTACGGACCAAGGATATTCATTAAATCATCAATGGTCAAGACTATACCGAATAATCCCTGGTTATAATCATACCAAAAACTGTTCATCAATGCATTATAGGCCACTGAGGACTTTTACCACATCATTTATAACAATATAGGTCATGATTATACTGAATGATCCCTGGTCATAATCATACCAAGTCCATCTATGCACGTAAGTCAAAGATGACTTTCATCACAATATAAGCATGAGGATGATGACAATGACATAATAATTCAATAAAACAAGTTCAAGGATAAATTTTAAAGATCTATAAGTTAATTTATCCTAAAATCAATAACGTCCAAATTGTCAACATAATACTTCTTTGTGGAGTAAAATTTAAGAATAATATTCATGCACCAAAAATAATTTGGACAGAAAAGAATAAATTTTCCTCGTGAATAGTACCCCATGAATAGTACTTTGGGAATAGTACCTCGTGACTAGTACCCCGATATGAAAAGTACTCCAAATACCCGAGTGAATAATATTTGGGTGAATAGTAATCCATGAATAGTAACTCGTGAATAGTATTTCGACATGAAAAGTGTCTCCAATACCCGAGTGAATAATACTAGAGTGAATAGTAAATGGGTGAATAGTAACCTATGAATAGTAACTCGTAACAAAAAATACCAAATAAAATGATATTTCATGACGAGTATAAAAGCAATGATATCTTATACGAGTATAATAGAATATATTAAACTGTAAATGAATTTTCTTCCGCCATTCGGTAATTCACGTAAATAGATCATTTCCGTAATTTAATAAAGAATGAATACGAAGGATCATTCACTATGCATGTGGTAATCCACATATTCATGTTATTCCAATAGAATAATAAAGAATGGAATAACAGAAGAATTCACCATGCATGTGATAGACTGCACAGACAGGTTATTCCAGCAGAATAACAAATAATAGAATAACAGAAGAATTCACCAGGCATGCGATAGACTGCACAAACAGGTTATTCTAAAAGAATAATAAATAATGGAACCAAGTCTTGCGTAAACGCACAGACAAGATACTCCAACAGAATAATAAATAATAGAACCAGGTCATGCGTAAACGCACAGACAGGATATTTCGATAGAATAATAAATAATAGAAGAATAGAAGAATTTCACCATGTATGTGGTACTTCGCATAGACAGGTTATTCCAACATAATAATAAAGAATAGAATAACAGAAGAATTTTACCATATATATGGTCGTCCGCGTATACAGGTTATTCCAATAAAATAATAAAGAATGGAATAACAATAGCTCTCTTCATGAATACGAAAGAAATAATACCCCTTACCTTAAAAGAAGACTTGATACTGGAATAGTGAGGTAGCAGACTTCTCTTCTTCTTTCTCTCTATAATTTCTCTTTATAATAATTGCTCTAAAGCTTTAGTGAATTTGTGAGAAATGAAGGAAGACAGAGCTTCTATTTATAGGAAAATATAGTTTAGATAATTGCACGTTTTGGGGCTCAAAATATTACAGTATAATACCTTCCTCTTTTTCTTCATTTTTAATTTAGTCCTATAAGTATTATCAAACTTGCACCACCTCCCCTAATAGTAAATAATGTGAATCAATAGTTCAATCATATGACTCAATAGTATAATCATGTGTAAAATACGAATTACAGTATAGTACCTCCATCTATACCTCCATTTTTAACTTAATCATGCAAGTATTATCAATCGTGCACCAACTCCCCTAATAGTACAAGAATGTGAATCAATAGTACACACATGTGAACAAATAGTTATAATCATGTGAATAAGTAGAAATTAATTGCTCATTTATCCGATTAATTACCCAATTTATCAATATAACCCCCAGACATCAATTATCATCGGAATATATGTCGATTTCCACTCACACTAATAATCCCAACACAATGGAACTATCAAATTCATCTTTTTCAACACGAATTTATTCATCGTTAATATTATAACTCACAATATTTAACAACCAGGTCGTTCCCAGGAAAGAGGGGGCTTTCCGATAAGGATTTCTCCTTATTGGCGTGCAATTAGATGACCAAACCTCTCCTTGACAGAACTTCTAGACATTGTAAATATTGTAATTTAATAATATGAATAACTTTGTCGTCTCAATTATTGATTTAATAATATATCATATTATACAGATTATACTGTGACAATAATCGAATCAATAATATGAGAGATATGATGCAATAATTACTGTAGCAATAATTGAGTATAATTGAGTGACTTTTCACGTAAGCATCAATAATCAATACAGTGTGCTACTATGCAACCACGTGTTTTACTGTACTTTTACTACCGGGTAGTTCAACAGTTTTAACAATATCACTTTTGCCGTTATAAAAAGATAATTCTGTCGTTTTCTTACTACGCCAATACTTCTATTGTGGGGTCCACCAATGATTGTGCCGTCGTACGAATATTTCTTGTTAAAACAAACATTCCCCGACCAATCAAATATTATATAACAACTTGCATACTTTGCAAAATTTTTAAATATTACCCACAACTATAACATTATATCAAATCCACACCATAATATTAAAAAAATCGAGAAATTTAAATCTTTATTCATAAAATTTGGGGTCTCACAACAATAGATCTAGAAAGGTGGGGTTGAATAGATCCTTTATCATTTAAAATACTTTTCTAGTTTATTTTGTGTTACTAATAATTTAGCATATGACAAACATAAGAATCTTTTCAAGCCCAACAGAATAAGTAAAAGATCTCCTTCATTGATATATTCATAATCATACATACATTGTTCGTAGAGTTAGTTTAGTAGTAAGCAGTTAAGTCATACATAGCAGTTATAACAGTTAATGTACATAATTTAAATGACATAAAGTAAAAGACACAAGGAGTTTTAAGTGGTTCAGAGACTCAAGCTCCTAATCCACTCTTCTACTTTTAACTAGCAGAATTTCCACTAAGGAAGGGCAGCACCCTGAATCATTAAGATTCCTTCAAGACTAGCAGCCTTGGGACTTCAGTTCACTAAGAACTCTTCAAGGCCAGTAGCCTTGGAACTTCTCTAGTTCCCTAGGAACTCTTCAAGCCCAGCAGGCTTGGAACTTTATTTAGTCCCTCTAGACAAAGACCCCTCAGGCCCTGGCTTCTTGTTGTTGTAGTTGTTGATGTTGTTAGTGCTGAGCTACTAAGATGTCCTTAAGCTCTGAACATCTTCTCTACTTAGAAGCTTGGTGTGGTCCTCTTTGCATTATTCGTTGAGTCTGAAACACATCTTCTTTGGTGCATCCGATCTTTACTCGTTTCTGCTCATCTTTATTTGATGTCAGTTGTGCACCATCACCATCTGAATTTGCTAAGTCTCTGAGCTTTTGGTCGATTTCGTCTGGCACTTAGCAATCCTTAAACCCTTCTTGAATGTTTTGTAGACATGATTCTGCTTCTGTTCCTTTTCTTCTTTTGATTCATGGTGATCTGTAGAGTGGCTCTCTTGATCTTCTTTGTATTCTGTCACTTTTCTGAATGATATCTTCTTGGCCTTCTCGGCTCTCAGCTTGGCTGCCATCTTCAGTGGCATTCTCATCTTTGTTGAGTGAAGCTCTAGTCTGTTTAAGTCCTTCTTTAAATCTGCTTCACTTCTGAAAGTAGTATGCACACAAGTCAATCATGTTTGATGATAAAGCATATACTTTGTAACAATCTTATTCATTTATTAATAAAAAGTATTAATTTATTAAAGGCTTTTAATTATCTAAATGATGTTGTTTTATAATATGTGATAAACTCATAGTTTTAAGCAATGCTTTTAGAATAATGATGATGATCATTCTAATGAGATCTAAATTATTAGAAAGCTTAAAACTAAAATAGTTCCCAACCATTGGATTACTAAATTGGGGATTAATAAATTCGGATAGATTGGTACATACGTTGATTGCTCATTTGATGAGGATGATTGATCTCATGATCATTTGTGTGGAGACATTAAAGCAAGTATGTAGGTGCTTATTAGAGAATAAGTTCACTGAACGTGGCTCGCTAAGAAATACCTAATAGAGTTTTACTTGCCTGTCAATAGGAATTCTTGTAGTGATAGTAGTGTAAGTGATCCTTGGACTTGAGATCATCATAGTATCTTGTGTATGATGAATTATACTTTGACTTATTCCTTAAGACCCTTTGGGTATATCAAAGGGTATGCTTGGGTATAATAAGTTGTACATGGAGATAATGTATGATCAATAAAGAATCTACCGCTTCTAGTAAAAGAAGAGAAATGTCTTATGTGATTCGATAAATGACAACCCAGTACTCCTTGGCCAAAGCAGAATGAAATTAGAAAGGAGTTTCAAATTTGCATTATTTGGAGTTGTGCATTTAAGAGTCGAAATACATATAATTAAATAAAATAAGACTTGACAGTAATTCCACGTCTTATATTTAATTGGGATATTGTATGGTGGAAGGATTGAATTGTACGGTAACTATTTACTCAAAGGTTTTTTTAAGATTAATGTTGAAATTTATATTATCTTGAAAGCCGTTGATCGCTATGGAGGCTTATTCCTATTGTAGAATAAATATTATTTATTTAAATAAATTAATAATTTAATTTATTTATTTAAATAAGATTAGAATTGTTCTAATTGATTTATTCACAACCGGTTTAATATAGAGAACCTAAAGGGTCACACCATAAAAGGAAGAATAATTATTTAAGAAGTAAATGGCATAATCGTAATAATAAGTTAAGTATATTTAATTTGATCTATGGTGATAGAATAAATTAAATAGCTTAATATTTTTTATTTAATATTTTGGAAATATTAAATATAAATTAATAAGAGGAGTCTTATTATTATTATTACTATTATTATTATTATTATTTAATTCCTAAAAGAGTTTGGGAATTAATTAATAAAAGTACTCTCAAATATCCTAATAGGATTAGGAGGTAAATTAATTAAAAGAGTTTAATTAATTATCCCTAATAAGATTAGGGAGCTTAATTAATTAAATAAAACCCAATTCCTTAATTGTTAAGGAGGGTTGCCTACATCTATAAATAAGAGGAGTCTTATTATGGGTGAGGTGGTTGACACTTTCATAACACGTGAATACGTAATTTCAATAGTTGGGAGAGTACGCATTTTTCTATAGAGATAAAAAACTAGGGTTTAGCCAAACACCCATCTTCCTGAATTCTTTTTCTTCCTTGGTGAATCACCTCTAGAGGCCAAACACTTGGGTGGCTAACGTTGATCAAATGAAGGAACTAGTTGGACGCGAAAAGATTTGGAGGTGAACTCGTACCTGAGGGAGCTAGAATCTTCAAGGGTATAATTCTTGTTCATTATCTTTTCGTTTAATTAATAATTGTTCATAAAAGGTGATCCGGGTATATGGCTTGTAAAATTTTAAACTCTGAATTTTATATGTTTCTGCTTATTTGTGCAATTTGATTGCGTTCATGAATATTACAAACCTAACAGTGGTATCAGAGCCAAACCTTTATGCGAATTATTAATTATTTTAATTTGATATGTATATTGATATCTGTTTAGAACAATTTAATTGGGCATAATTTATTGTATAAAATTTAAAAAAAAAGAAAAAAAATGGAACGAAATCAATTTTTTGGCGAAGCCTGTTGTTAAACACGGTACTTGATCACTGCCTCCGTCTTTATATATATATATATATATATATATATATATATATATATATATATATATATATATATATATATATACACGAAGAGGATCAAGAGCACTCTCCTTAAATAGCACTCCGCCTTAAATAGCACTCTTTTATCAAAACGACGTAGTTTTAGAGGGACGCGGTGACATTTTTGTAAATACGCGGTGGCATTGTATTTACAAAAATATCACCGCGTCCCTCCAAAACTACGTCGTTTTGATAAAAGAGTGTTATTTAAGGCGGAGTGTTATTTAAGGAGAGTGCTCTTGATTCTTTCCGTATATATATATATATATATATATATATATATATATATATATATATATATATATGAAATGGATCAGGTCCGGACCTCCCGGACGGGAGAAAATCCGGACCCAGATTTTTTTTTTTTTTGTAGAACAACTAAAAAAAAATTTATGGAACTGAAATTTTTCAATAATATAGTGTTTTGGGTGCATTTTTAATACCCACACCAACCAATGTATGTACAGTCTGCCCAGACTGTACAGACATATTTTGTTATAGGCATCCAAATCACGCCCAAAACACTGTATAATGTAAAAATTCCAATTCCATAATTTTTTTTTAGTTGTTTCAAAAAAAAAGCAAAAAAAAAAATTCCGGATTTTGTTAAAATCCAGGAGTCCGGACCTGATCCGGACTATATATATATATATATATATATATATATATATATATATATATATATATATATATATATATATATATACTTGAATGTCACGAATTTTAAGGGGCTGGTATGTATCCACCAAGATTCACATCACATGAATTAAAAGGGTTACTAGGAGATTTTATTCTTCTGGAAACAGGATACGGATTATGTGCTGGATTGTTTCATTTAGTATATATATATATATATATATATATATATATATATATATATATATATAGGGGAAAATGGCTCTACACGGCCGTGTATTTTTCTTTTCTACACAGTATTTTAAAACGGTATCGTTTTGGAAGATTTACGCGTTATCTCACCCAAACCAAATAAGGCCTCTTTCTTCCGAATCAGAAAATCAATTCTCTCTCTCTCTAAACGGCTTCTCCTCCCAAATCAAAAAAATTCGTCCTACTTTTCTCCCCCTCATCCTCCTAATCGCCGCCTGAAATTGAGGATTGGAAGGAATGGGGCGCCAAGAAATCGCCGGAGCCGAAATTTGATTCGCCGCATATTGATTTCTCGGAAACGGATTTCACCCAGATTCAAGCGGAAAAATTGTGAAGAAAGAGGGAGGAAGATGAATTCGAAGGTGTGGAGTAGTATTTGACGCTGGCTTGTTCGTTGGCAAACCCTTCATGTCACAAACACCTACCTTTTAACCACTGCTCTTGTAATTTTCTCAAATCTTTTGATTTTTTTGTGTATGATATAATCCTTCAAAAGAAACTAAATCAATAATTGGGGCTTTGCAGGTTTATGGTCCCACTATGCTCTTTACCTTCAAAAGAAACTAAATCACTAAGATTTTTGTTTCATTTTTAACCCATTTTTGTTGATTTATTTTATTTTTTTGGGTTTTCTGCGTAGAGTCATAATTCGTTTAATATTTGTAGGTTCCTAAAGGGCATATTTGGATTGAGGGAGATAAGAAGTATGTTTCTAATGATATGAGGAAGTTTGGCCCTGTTCCTTGTGGACTTATACAAGGCAGAATATTTTGGAAAGTGAGTGTTTTTAACTTCGTATATTTGTCTTCTAAATAATGGCATTTTATCTCTATGTCTAAAAAATAGTACCGGTTCATTTTTCAATTTATGTTTGTATAAATATTAAGCAGTAATTGGATAACACACTTGTTACTAGATTTGTTTGACTATATTCATTAAATGTTTAAAGAACTGATTTTTCCCCCAAAATTTCATGTGTTGGCTTGTTGCTTGTTGCTTGTTGCCTATTGCCTATTACTTGTTTCTTGTGCTTTTTGTTTGTTTTTCAATTTGTCTTAAGACTATGTCCATATAGTATACCATTTGGGGGGTGGGGAAGAAGAAAATATAATTAAGATGCGTGATCCATAAATTATTTTTTCTTATCAATCCTGATTAAGATAGGAGACATGATATTAGTAGGGGGTGGCCGGGGGTGGTCAAAATGAACATTTTTATGTTTAGACCTTGATATATGTCCAAAAAAAATTAAGGGTTTGGAATGATAATCTAAATTGAGGAAGATCATGCTCCAGTTACGCAAAGAAATATTCAGGTCCTATGCCCATTTGGATCAACGAATCAAATGATATATCTTTTTCAATTATATAAAGGGAGAAGAATTTCCACTAAAAATTCAAGGGCTAGTCAAAAAATCATTAAAATAATCCTAATTAAGTATGGTAGCAGATTTGCAAATCAACCAAGATTCCCCTTTGCAATGTATTTGAAGATATTAGATCAATTAGCTTCCTATATTATTGGTGAATGACAAGTTGACAACTCACAATGAGCATAATTTTTTAGTTATGTTCACATGTTACACAACTCTTTGTAACTGTTTGGTCAAAACAAGTGTAGTTGTTATACCAAAGTATTCTCTCTTGCTTGATCTAACCAACTAGATACGACCATCATATGCTTGAGAAATTCCTGGTTCACCTGATATAACATTGGTTTTTGTGATTTAGTTGTACATTTTATTGTCTCTATGTACCTTGAGATTTTCTTCTGGTGGAACAGAAATCCAGCATGTGGGAGCAAACAAATTGATTGAGATGAAAAGAGTGAAAGGAATTGCTAATTCAAGAAGTCCGGAAGAGCAGATAAAGCAAGAATGAAATCAATTCTAGTTCAGTTGTGTGTTAAGCTCATTATTAGAAAACGGAGACTAAATCTTTTTTCGTTTTTTTTAAAATGCTTATAATTTTTTTTGACATTTAACTTCACTATGTTACATTCTCCTAAAAGTGCTAAATGGAGCGCGAGGTGTTGATAGACGTTTCCATATCCTTGGGAAGTTGTTATGACTTGCACATTTTCATTAAATGGTTACTCATTCTTGTTCTTGTATTTGATATAATGGAAGCACAAACACCTACCTTTTAACCACTGCTCTTGTAATTTTCTCAAATCTTTTGATTTTTTTGTGTATGATATAATCCTTCAAAAGAAACTAAATCAATAATTGGGGCTTTGCAGGTTTATGGTCCCACTATGCTCTTTACCTTCAAAAGAAACTAAATCACTAAGATTTTTGTTTCATTTTTAACCCATTTTTGTTGATTTATTTTATTTTTTTGGGTTTTCTGCGTAGAGTCATAATTCGTTTAATATTTGTAGGTTCCTAAAGGGCATATTTGGATTGAGGGAGATAAGAAGTATGTTTCTAATGATTTGAGGAAGTTTGGCCCTGTTCCTTGTGGACTTATACAAGGCAGAATATTTTGGAAAGTGAGTGTTTTTAACTTCGTATATTTGTCTTCTAAATAATGGCATTTTATCTCTATGTCTAAAAAATAGTACCGGTTCATTTTTCAATTTATGTTTGTATAAATATTAAGCAGTAATTGGATAACACACTTGTTACTAGATTTGTTTGACTATATTCATTAAATGTTTAAAGAACTGATTTTTCCCCCAAAATTTCATGTGTTGGCTTGTTGCTTGTTGCTTGTTGGCTATTGCCTATTACTTGTTTCTTGTGCTTTTTGTTTGTTTTTCAATTTGTCTTAAGACTATGTCCATATAGTATACCATTTGGGGGGTGGGGAAGAAGAAAATATAATTAAGATGCGTGATCCATAAATTATTTTTTCTTATCAATCCTGATTAAGATAGTAGACATGATATTAGTAGGGGGTGGCCGGGGGTGGTCAAAATGAACATTTTTATGTTTAGACCTTGATATATGTCCAAAAAAAATTAAGGGTTTGGAATGATAATCTAAATTGAGGAAGATCATGCTCCAGTTACGCAAAGAAATATTCAGGTCCTATGCCCATTTGGATCAACGAATCAAATGATATCTTTTTCAATTATATAAAGGGAGAAGAATTTCCACTAAAAATTCAAGGGCTAGTCAAAAAATCATTAAAATAATCCTAATTAAGTATGGTAGCAGATTTGCAAATCAACCAAGATTCCCCTTTGCAATGTATTTGAAGATATTAGATCAATTAGCTTCCTATATTATTGGTGAATGACAAGTTGACAACTCACAATGAGCATAATTTTTTAGTTATGTTCACATGTTACACAACTCTTTGTAACTGTTTGGTCAAAACAAGTGTAGTTGTTATACCAAAGTATTCTCTCTTGCTTGATCTAACCAACTAGATACCACCATCATATGCTTGAGAAATTCCTGGTTCACCTGATATAACATTGGTTTTTGTGATTTAGTTGTACATTTTATTGTCTCTATGTACCTTGAGATTTTCTTCTGGTGGAACAGAAATCCAGCATGTGGGAGCAAACAAATTGATTGAGATGAAAAGAGTGAAAGGAATTGCTAATTCAAGAAGTCCGGAAGAGCAGATAAAGCAATAATGAAATCAATTCTAGTTCAGTTGTGTGTTAAGCTCATTATTAGAAAACGGAGACTAAATCTTTTATCGTTTTTTTTAAAATGCTTATAATTTTTTTTGACATTTAACTTCACTATGTTACATTCTCCTAAAAGTGCTAAATGGAGCGCGAGGTGTTGATAGACGTTTCCATATCCTTGGGAAGTTGTTATGACTTGCACATTTTCATTAAATGGTTACTCATTCTTGTTCTTGTATTTGATATAATGGAAGCACAAACACCTACCTTTTAACCACTGCTCTTGTAATTTTCTCAAATCTTTTGATTTTTTTGTGTATGATATAATCCTTCAAAAGAAACTAAATCAATAATTGGGGCTTTGCAGGTTTATGGTCCCACTATGCTCTTTACCTTCAAAAGAAACTAAATCACTAAGATTTTTGTTTCATTTTTAACCCATTTTTGTTGATTTATTTTATTTTTTTGGGTTTTCTGCGTAGAGTCATAATTCGTTTAATATTTGTAGGTTCCTAAAGGGCATATTTGGATTGAGGGAGATAAGAAGTATGTTTCTAATGATTTGAGGAAGTTTGGCCCTGTTCCTTGTGGACTTATACAAGGCAGAATATTTTGGAAAGTGAGTGTTTTTAACTTCGTATATTTGTCTTCTAAATAATGGCATTTTATCTCTATGTCTAAAAAATAGTACCGGTTCATTTTTCAATTTATGTTTGTATAAATATTAAGCAGTAATTGGATAACACACTTGTTACTAGATTTGTTTGACTATATTCATTAAATGTTTAAAGAACTGATTTTTCCCCCAAAATTTCATGTGTTGGCTTGTTGCTTGTTGCTTGTTGCCTATTGCCTATTACTTGTTTCTTGTGCTTTTTGTTTGTTTTTCAATTTGTCTTAAGACTATGTCCATATAGTATACCATTTGGGGGGTGGGGAAGAAGAAAATATAATTAAGATGCGTGATCCATAAATTATTTTTTCTTATCAATCCTGATTAAGATAGGAGACATGATATTAGTAGGGGGTGGCCGGGGGTGGTCAAAATGAACATTTTTATGTTTAGACCTTGATATATGTCCAAAAAAAATTAAGGGTTTGGAATGATAATCTAAATTGAGGAAGATCATGCTCCAGTTACGCAAAGAAATATTCAGGTCCTATGCCCATTTGGATCAACGAATCAAATGATATATCTTTTTCAATTATATAAAGGGAGAAGAATTTCCACTAAAAATTCAAGGGCTAGTCAAAAAATCATTAAAATAATCCTAATTAAGTATGGTAGCAGATTTGCAAATCAACCAAGATTCCCCTTTGCAATGTATTTGAAGATATTAGATCAATTAGCTTCCTATATTATTGGTGAATGACAAGTTGAAAACTCACAATGAGCATAATTTTTTAGTTATGTTCACATGTTACACAACTCTTTGTAACTGTTTGGTCAAAACAAGTGTATTTGTTATACCAAAGTATTCTCTCTTGCTTGATCTAACCAACTAGATACCACCATCATATGCTTGAGAAATTCCTGGTTCACCTGATATAACATTGGTTTTTGTGATTTAGTTGTACATTTTATTGTCTCTATGTACCTTGAGATTTTCTTCTGGTGGAACAGAAATCCAGCATGTAGGAGCAAACAAATTGATTGAGATGAAAAGAGTGAAAGGAATTGCTAATTCAAGAAGTCCGGAAGAGCAGATAAAGCAATAATGAAATCAATTCTAGTTCAGTTGTGTGTTAAGCTCATTATTAGAAAACGGAGACTAAATCTTTTATCGTTTTTTTTAAAATGCTTATAATTTTTTTTGACATTTAACTTCACTATGTTACATTCTCCTAAAAGTGCTAAATGGAGCGCGAGGTGTTGATAGACGTTTCCATATCCTTGGGAAGTTGTTATGACTTGCACATTTTCATTAAATGGTTACTCATTCTTGTTCTTGTATTTGATATAATGGAAGCACAAACACCTACCTTTTAACCACTGCTCTTGTAATTTTCTCAAATCTTTTGATTTTTTTGTGTATGATATAATCCTTCAAAAGAAACTAAATCAATAATTGGGGCTTTGCAGGTTTATGGTCCCACTATGCTCTTTACCTTCAAAAGAAACTAAATCACTAAGATTTTTGTTTCATTTTTAACCCATTTTTGTTGATTTATTTTATTTTTTTGGGTTTTCTGCGTAGAGTCATAATTCGTTTAATATTTGTAGGTTCCTAAAGGGCATATTTGGATTGAGGGAGATAAGAAGTATGTTTCTAATGATTTGAGGAAGTTTGGCCCTGTTCCTTGTGGACTTATACAAGGCAGAATATTTTGGAAAGTGAGTGTTTTTAACTTCGTATATTTGTCTTCTAAATAATGGCATTTTATCTCTATGTCTAAAAAATAGTACCGGTTCATTTTTCAATTTATGTTTGTATAAATATTAAGCAGTAATTGGATAACACACTTGTTACTAGATTTGTTTGTCTATATTCATTAAATGTTTAAAGAACTGATTTTTCCCCCAAAATTTCATGTGTTGGCGTGTTGCTTGTTGCTTGTTGCCTATTGCCTATTACTTGTTTCTTGTGCTTTTTGTTTGTTTTTCAATTTGTCTTAAGACTATGTCCATATAGTATACCATTTGGAGGGTGGGGAAGAAGAAAATATAATTAAGATGCGTGATCCATAAATTATTTTTTCTTATCAATCCTGATTAAGATAGGAGACATGATATTAGTAGGGGGTGGCCGGGGGTGGTCAAAATGAACATTTTTATGTTTAGACCTTGATATATGTCCAAAAAAAATTAAGGGTTTGGAATGATAATCTAAATTGAGGAAGATCATGCTCCAGTTACGCAAAGAAATATTCAGGTCCTATGCCCATTTGGATCAACGAATCAAATGATATATCTTTTTCAATTATATAAAGGGAGAAGAATTTCCACTAAAAATTCAAGGGCTAGTCAAAAAATCATTAAAATAACCTAATTAAGTATGGTAGCAGATTTGCAAATCAACCAAGATTCCCCTTTGCAATGTATTTGAAGATATTAGATCAATTAGCTTCCTATATTATTGGTGAATGACAAGTTGACAACTCACAATGAGCATAATTTTTTAGTTATGTTCACATGTTACACAACTCTTTGTAACTGTTTGGTCAAAACAAGTGTAGTTGTTATACCAAATTATTCTCTCTTGCTTGATCTAACCAACTAGATACCACCATCATATGCTTGAGAAATTCCTGGTTCACCTGATATAACATTGGTTTTTGTGATTTAGTTGTACATTTTATTGTCTCTATGTACCTTGAGATTTTCTTCTAGTGGAACAGAAATCCAGCATGTGGGAGCAAACAAATTGATTGAGATGAAAAGAGTGAAAGGAATTGCTAATTCAAGAAGTCCGGAAGAGCAGATAAAGCAAGAATGAAATCAATTCTAGTTCAGTTGTGTGTTAAGCTCATTATTAGAAAACGGAGACTAAATCTTTTTTCGTTTTTTTTAAAATGCTTATAATTTTTTTTGACATTTAACTTCACTATGTTACATTCTCCTAAAAGTGCTAAATGGAGCGCGAGGTGTTGATAGACGTTTCCATATCCTTGGGAAGTTGTTATGACTTGCACATTTTCATTAAATGGTTACTCATTCTTGTTCTTGTATTTGATATAATGGAAGCACAAACACCTACCTTTTAACCACTGCTCTTGTAATTTTCTCAAATCTTTTGATTTTTTTGTGTATGATATAATCCTTCAAAAGAAACTAAATCAATAATTGGGGCTTTGCAGGTTTATGGTCCCACTATGCTCTTTACCTTCAAAAGAAACTAAATCACTAAGATTTTTGTTTCATTTTTAACCCATTTTTGTTGATTTATTTTATTTTTTTGGGTTTTCTGCGTAGAGTCATAATTCGTTTAATATTTGTAGGTTCCTAAAGGGCATATTTGGATTGAGGGAGATAAGAAGTATGTTTCTAATGATTTGAGGAAGTTTGGCCCTGTTCCTTGTGGACTTATACAAGGCAGAATATTTTGGAAAGTGAGTGTTTTTAACTTCGTATATTTGTCTTCTAAATAATGGCATTTTATCTCTATGTCTAAAAAATAGTACCGGTTCATTTTTCAATTTATGTTTGTATAAATATTAAGCAGTAATTGGATAACACACTTGTTACTAGATTTGTTTGACTATATTCATTAAATGTTTAAAGAACTGATTTTTCCCCCAAAATTTCATGTGTTGGCTTGTTGCTTGTTGCTTGTTGCCTATTGCCTATTACTTGTTTCTTGTGCTTTTTGTTTGTTTTTCAATTTGTCTTAAGACTATGTCCATATAGTATACCATTTGGGGGGTGGGGAAGAAGAAAATATAATTAAGATGCGTGATCCATAAATTATTTTTTCTTATCAATCCTGATTAAGATAGGAGACATGATATTAGTAGGGGGTGGCCGGGGGTGGTCAAAATGAACATTTTTATGTTTAGACCTTGATATATGTCCAAAAAAAATTAAGGGTTTGGAATGATAATCTAAATTGAGGAAGATCATGCTCCAGTTACGCAAAGAAATATTCAGGTCCTATGCCCATTTGGATCAACGAATCAAATGATATATCTTTTTCAATTATATAAAGGGAGAAGAATTTCCACTAAAAATTCAAGGGCTAGTCAAAAAATCATTAAAATAATCCTAATTAAGTATGGTAGCAGATTTGCAAATCAACCAAGATTCCCCTTTGCAATGTATTTGAAGATATTAGATCAATTAGCTTCCTATATTATTGGTGAATGACAAGTTGACAACTCACAATGAGCATAATTTTTTAGTTATGTTCACATGTTACACAACTCTTTGTAACTGTTTGGTCAAAACAAGTGTAGTTGTTATACCAAATTATTCTCTCTTGCTTGATCTAACCAACTAGATACCACCATCATATGCTTGAGAAATTCCTGGTTCACCTGATATAACATTGGTTTTTGTGATTTAGTTGTACATTTTATTGTCTCTATGTACCTTGAGATTTTCTTCTGGTGGAACAGAAATCCAGCATGTGGGAGCAAACAAATTGATTGAGATGAAAAGAGTGAAAGGAATTGCTAATTCAAGAAGTCCGGAAGAGCAGATAAAGCAAGAATGAAATCAATTCTAGTTCAGTTGTGTGTTAAGCTCATTATTAGAAAACGGAGACTAAATCTTTTTTCGTTTTTTTTAAAATGCTTATAATTTTTTTTGACATTTAACTTCACTATGTTACATTCTCCTAAAAGTGCTAAATGGAGCGCGAGGTGTTGATAGACGTTTCCATATCCTTGGGAAGTTGTTATGACTTGCACATTTTCATTAAATGGTTACTCATTCTTGTTCTTGTATTTGATATAATGGAAGTACTTTTGTAAGCTTTTGCCTGAATTGGCCTACTCAATAAGTTATGGTAACTTGCTGCAATTTTATTTTTATTTTTTATTTGTACATTTTTATCTTCAATTTTTTTTAAATCCATCTGCTTTGATTTTTCATGTAATTGTTTCATGAATATGGCACACATGAGACCTTGTTTTTAGAAATTAACAAAAAAGGAGATGTCATAGTAGCTTTTTTGTGTGTCTAAATACTAAAAAAGCAGTTACTATGGGAATTCATATGAACAAACCATTATATAGCAATATATTAGCTAACAAAAAAGGAGATGACATAGTAGCTATTTTGTTTGTTTTTTTCTTCTATATACAAGAGCCTAAATTGTCAAATCAAAGCAATGGCAGCTTTACGGCTGTACTCTGAATGCCTTGTTCAAGATGGTTTCATCAGCCTTCCACTCGACTCATAAATCAACAAACTCTTCTTCCCCAATTCTTTTTTCCAAAATTACAGTCCATCACTCCATGATTTTGGCAGCGTATCATAATCTGTCAAGTGTAAACAATATGCAATCATATAGGGCTTGATCTTGACACCTGCATTCTTAAACCTCAGTTAATAATCTGAATGACGATCCATTAAGAGTAAAAGAGAAACATAATTGGTAACAACCACCGTAACGATAAAGGAAATGGATTTTATATATTCCTAGCTTTTTCCCTTTCCTTTCATAAGTTTATCCAAGAACTCTGAACGAAATAAGAGACCAGATCATAATACATTGTCAAACACGAGAGCCGAGAGCAAATTTTTGAAACTCAATATTTTACTGTATAGATAAACACTAGACAAGTAAGTTATGACCGTCTACAAAGGTAAGTAGTTACCGCATATATCCAAAAATAGCACTGTAATGAATCCATTGCCCATCATCCATAGCAATCAAAAAATCATATTATATGGAGAAGAACTTGGTTTCAAAGGAAGAAGAAAAAGCTTTTTGTTCATATCATCGATGTGATTACTCAACGGCATATTAATAGAGCAATGAACAGACCTTGTTCCGGAAAAGAGGTAACATCACACATGTAAAAATTTCTAGTGATAAGTTAAAAGTATTTAGTGTAGAAGGAAAAAATGTCACAAGGCTTATGAAAACTTGCTTTAGTTATTTGCAAAATTAAGACCTGCACATCTACCAACTCAAATTTTTGCTATAAAGTCCTATCCATGTATGAGGTATCAAGTTCATCATTATTAATCAGCATCATGCTAAACTGGACTCTAGACAACTGCTGCAAAATGGTGGATATAAAAATAGTGGAACAAACATCATTTTATATGAGAACAAACATCATGGGCTTGAACATTATCATAGAATTCAAAGGATAGCAAGGAGTTTCAAAAAAATTGGCAATGCAAAATACTCTCTCTTAGACAAATGAACAAGGAAAAGTTTCTTATTCTCCTCCATTAACATAAAATATGCCATGTAATAATATTAACCAAATGTGAGGATAAACTGATAACAGGGAGTTCTAAAATACAATTAGAAGTAAAAAAACATATATAAATCGACCTGATATGCGCTCCATTTGTATTAAAACAGAAAAAACTCCTGAATCATGAATCATAAAACGAAACACATTCCTGAATGATGTACAAAGTAGTCAATCAGATTCAATTTTTACAAACAATAGGTCTCCTAATATAGTAAGACATCATATATATAACCAAACAAATCTGGGAACAAGTATGTTATCCAATTACTGCTTAATATTTATACAAACATAAATTGAATAATGAACCAGTACTATTCTTTAGAGAGAGAAATAAAATGCCATTATTTAGAAGACAAATATACGAAGTTCAAAACACTCACTTTTCAAAAATATTCTGCAAATATTAAACGAATTATAACTCTAAACAGAAAACCCCAAAAAACAAAATAAATCAACAAAAATGGGTTAAAAATGAAGCAAAAATCTTAGTGATTTAGTTTCTATTGAAGGTAAGGAGCATACTATGACCATGAACCTGCAAAGCCCTAATTATTGATTTAGTTTCTTTTGAAGAGGAAGGATTACATCATACAAAAAAAATCAAAAGAAAATTCTGAAAGATTTGAGAAAATTACAAGAGCAGTGGTTAAAAGGTAGGTGTTTGTGACATGAAAGGGTTTGCCAACGAACAAGCCAGCGTCAAATACTACTCCATACCTTCGAATTCATCTTCATCCCTCTTTCTTCACAATTTTTCTGCTTGAATCTGGGTGAAATCCGTTTCCGAGAAATCAATATGCGGCGAATCAAATTTCCGCTCCGGGGATTTCTTGGCGCCCCATTCCTTCCAATCCTCGATTTCAGGCGGCGATTAGGAGGATGAGGGGGAGAAAAATAGGACGAACTTTTTGATTTGGGAGGAGAAGCCATTTAGAGAGAGAGAATTGATTTTCTGATTCGGAAGAAAGAGGCCTTATTTGGTTTGGGGAGATAACACGTAAATCTTTCAAAACGATACCGTTTTAAAATACTGTGTAGAAAAGAAAAATACACGGCTGTGTAGAGTCATTTTAATAAAAGTACTCTCAAATATCCTAATAGGATTAGGAGGTAAATTAATTAAAAGAGTTTAATTAATTATCTCTAATAAGATTAGGGAGCTTAATTAATTAAAAGAATTTAATTAATTAAATAAAACCCAATTCCTTAATTGTTAAGGAGGGTTGCCTACATCTATAAATAAGAGGAGTATTATTATGGGTGAGGTGGTTGACACTTTCATAACACGTGAATACGTAATTTCAATAGTTGGGATAGTACGCATTTTTCTATAGAGATAAAAAACTAGAGTTTAGCCAAACACCCATCTTCCTGAATTCTTTTTCTTCCTTGGTGGATCACCTCTAGAGGCCAAACACTTGAATGGCTAACGTTGATCAAAGGAAGGAACTAGTTGGACGCGAAAAGATTTGGAGGTGAACTCGTACCTGAGGGAGCTAGAATCTTCAAGGGTATAATTCTTGTTCATTATCTTTTCGTTTAATTAATAATTGTTCATAAAAGGTGATCCGGGTATATGGCTTGTAAAATTTTAAACTCTGATTTTTACATGTTTCTGCTTATTTGTGCAATTTGATTGCGTTCATGAATATTACAAACCTAACAGTGGTATCAGAGCCAAACCTTTATGCGAATTATTAATTATTTTAATTTGATATGTATATTGATATCTGTTTATAACAATTTAATTGGGCATAATTTATTGTATAAAATTTAAAAAAAAAAGAAAAAAAATGTACCGAAATCAATTTTTTGGCGAAGCCTGTTGTTAAACACGGTACTTGATCACTGCCTCCGTCTTTATATATATATATATATATATATATATATATATATATATATATATATATATATATATATATATATATATATATACACGAAGAGGATCAAGAGCACTCTCTTTAAATAGCACTCCGCCTTAAATAGCACTCTTTTATCAAAACGACGTAGTTTTAGAGGGACGCGGTGGTATTTTGGTAAATACGCGGTGGCATTGTATTTACAAAAATGTCACCGCGTCCCTCCAAAACTACGTCGTTTTGATAAAAGAGTGTTATTTAAGGCGGAGTGTTATTTAAGGAGAGTGCTCTTGATTCTTTCCGTATATATATATATATATATATATATATATATATATATATATATATATATATATGAAATGGATCAGGTCCGGACCTCCCGGACGGGAGAAAATCCGGACCCAGATTTTTTTTTTTTTTTTGTAGAACAACTAAAAAAAAAAATTTATGGAACTGAAATTTTTCAATAATACAGTGTTTTGGGTGTATTTTTAATACCCACACCAACCAATGTATGTACAGTCTGCCCAGACTGTACAGACATATTTTGTTATAGGCATCCAAATCACGCCCAAAATACTGTATAATGTAAAAATTCCAATTCCATAATTTTTTTTTTAGTTATTTCAAAAAAAAAAAGCAAAAAAAAAAAATCCGGATTTTGTTAAAATTCAGGAGTCCGGACCTGATCCAGACTCTATATATATATATATAGATGTCACGAATTTTAAGGGGCTGGTATGTATCCACCAAGATTCACATCACATGAATTAAAAGGGTTACTAGGAGATTTTATTCTTCTGGAAACAGGATACGGATTATGTGTTGGATTGTTTCATTTAGTATATATATATATATATATATATATATATATATATATATATATATATATATATTAAACGTAAGGTGATATCACGTGGCCCATGTTAGATTATTAATATATTAATGAATATATTGCTTATAAATTACGCATATATGATCACTTTGAAAAATGACTGATTTTTCTACTTCTCTATCAACCGTAGCTAATGCTTCAGCCTTTACAGTTGAAGCTACCGAACTTATAGCTTATCAGGATGTAAAGGAAGCCCTAGATAAATGGACTATTCCTAAAATCAAACCAGAAACAATTTATAAAATTGGAACCTTTGATTTTACCAGTAAAAGGATAATTAAAACCTTTGAGCATGCTGTTCCTTTACAGAATAATGATGAAATTTTATATTTATTGCATGTTGAAGATTTGTACCCTTTTTTGCAAAAATATAAATATGTTCATATAGGACTTGTCCAAGTTGCTTTCAAACCCTTGACCCTACTTGGCCAAAACACCAGTATTCAGTGCACACTTCGAGATGGTAGGTGCCTTAACTGGAAAGCCTCTCTCATGGGAGCTATTAAAACTAGCCTTGCCCATGGACCAATATATTTTAATATCTACCCGAATTTAAGTGTTGCCTTAACTGATAATAATCTGTCAAAAGTATTAGAGATGAGAATCATTTCTCATGGATATGAATATCTACCTGGATCTCCTCCTTTTGCCATATTATTCCGTATTCACCTTAAAGTTTTAACAACTTTAAATCCCTATATCAGGAAACAAAGCCAACAAGGACATACTGTCCTTATTGACACTAACCACTTCAGTAGCCAAGTGGCTATTCCCAGAATGATCCCTTGGGAAGAAATCACTTTCCCAAAACAATGGCAAATTACTAATGCCGTTCCTACCAGACCAATAATTAGACAGAATCTTGAAGATGTTATTCAAACCAGCAATGGAAATGTTTATCTAAAATTTCAAAGACCTTTTACCCGAAGTCGGTCTATTAATAATATTTCTTATAATATTGACTTTCCAGAATCTTCTAGACAATCTGTGTCTGACCCTTTAGAATCCGTCTATCAGGAGTCTAAAACTCCCAGCAATGAGTCTGTTAAAAATGAAGACATTGTTAGAGGAATTCATATTTCTGAAAACCAAATACCTCATGGTATTTATGAAACTACTCCTCAAAACAGAAGACCTTATAGTCCAACTGCTAGTGACATGAATTTTGAGTGTTAAATGGATTTTTCTCCAAATAGCAAAATTCTCCAATGTTTAAATCAGGAATTCATGCAGGATAAATACCAGAACTTTAGAAATTGGTATTTTAAAAATCATGATAATAATAAGTTAGCAGAAATAAAAGCTAATTATTATACTTATCTGAATAGTAATCAGTGTATCTTATCATTTGTTAAATGGTATTATGATTTTGTCCTAAAATCAAACTCTTACACTGAAACCCAACTGAATGTTTTAACTGGAATTCAAAAAGATTGGATTACCACAAGTGGCAATATCATTCAATCTATCCATCCTCCTCCTAAGTCTCTTGAACTTAGTCCAGGAAATGAAAATTTGAAACCTTTAGTTATTAACCCGTATGTTGATATTTCTGAAACCTCTCATCAACAACAGGAAGTTAAAATAAAGGATATTTTACCTTTGTCAAAACAAAATAATTATACTAATCTATTCCTTCAAACTGTAGGAAAACAGTTAACCAGAATTGAAGAACAGGTTAATCATATTAATGATAGCTGTCAAATAGTTCCTCAAAAGGTTGACCTCCAACCAGTAACTATTAAATCACCGTTAGAAGTTAGTAATTTTAAAATGAAATCTTCTAAAAACAGTGATAGTTTTATTGATAATCTTTTAAATAAAATGAAAGATTTAAAACTAACACCCGCATCCTCGTCCCAGCTCAACATGATGTCTGGACAACCTTCCTCTCACACTAGTAAAAGTAATACTGATAATGAGGAAGATGATTCCGATATTTCCCCTATTAATATTTTTGAAATTCAGAATAATTTTCAGGAAATGCAAAATATTAATAAAACTACTTATAGTCGAAAGCCTATAAATAGAATGGCTTTATCTGGACCCAGTAGGTACTACTACCCCAGACCTACTCCTCAAGATATTCTGTATGAAGAAGACTTTCTTCACTCCCAGAAGTCTTACCATGGTAAAACCATTTATGAATGGAATATCGATGGTAAAACAGAATATCAGATCTTTGAAACCATCCATCATATTTTGATGTATGCTACTGTCTGCAAACAGAATGATAATACAGACCATCAGATCTGTCGTTTCTTAGTCAATGGTTTCACCGGCATTCTTAAAGGATGGTGGGATAATGTACTCTCTGATAATCAGAGAACTGAGATCCTTCAATCCTATAAAGAAGAAACTGACTCTGTTACTACACTTCTAACCAGAAGAGAAGATGCTTGTTACACTTTAGTTCAAGCTATCGTCCATCATTTTGTAGGACCAGGACAGATAAATACTGATAGAAGTAGAGAACTTTTACAGAACCTTCGTTGCCCATCCTTAACCCATTTTAGATGGTATAAAGATGTTTTCCTAATGAAAGTCATGCAAAGAGCAGACGCCAACAGTGAACATTGGAAAGCCAAGTTCGTAGATGGACTTCCTACTTTCTTTGCAGAAAAGGTTAGGAAAAAGCTTAGAGATAAGCATGACAGAATGAGTATACCATACGACCAGTATTCTTATGGCCATCTTATTTCAGTTATTATTGAAGAAGGTTTATCTTTATGCAATGATATGAAGCTTCAACAGTTAATGAAAAAACAGAATCTTACCAAAAGACATGAAATAGGAGAGTTTTGTGATCAATTCTCTTATGATACAAAATTACAGTATCCTCACAAAACTAAAAAACAGCAAAGTTCTAGACCCTCTAGATCTTACAGAAAACGTTCTTCTAAGAAAACTTCGAAAAACAAAACCCTTGAAAAATCTTCCAAGAAAAGAAAAAGTAGCAAAAAGAAAGATAAATCTAAAGTTCAATGCTATAAATGTGGGAAAACAGGACACTTTGCTAATAAGTGCAATTCAAAATTAAAACAAAAGCTTAATGAATTATCCCTTGATGAGGAAATCCAACAGCAAATTCTTAATTGTTTATCTAATAATAATTCTGAGTCTAGCTCAAATGATGACTTAGCAGAAGTCTATTCAGAATCTGATAATAATTCTGACACAGAACAATGTCAAACCTGTACTGTCAATAACTGTAATACAGCTACTGAAGCTAATTACTGGAAAGCTATTGTCGAAATGAATGGTTTAGATATTGGAGGTCCCAGTATTAATGTTTTAACTGACCACCAAAAAACTCTGCTCGACCTAGCTGATCAAATTAAAGATCCAGAAATTAAATTAAAATTCTTAAAAATCTGTTATACAAAACAGAAGGTTGAAGACACTCTTCCCCTTAATCAGTACAGTATGAAAGAAGTTATGAAACGTATTCAAGGCGTTTCTACTGTAGAAAAGCCTACTACTATACAGGATTTAAAAAATGAAATAAATATTTTAAAATCTGAAGTAAAACAATTACAGAATAATAATATTATTATCTTTCAAGATTTAACCAATATTAAAAATAAGTTAAATCACAAACAGGATAACATAGAATCCCATAAGCAACCTGAATCTTCTGATAAACCAGAATCTTCTGAACAATACTTGATGCTTATGAACCAAGTAGTTTTCCAGAAATGGTATATTAGAATTACTTTTATTATCAAACCAGACTTTGTCATAAAAGATGCCATTGCTCTTGTTGACAGTGGTGCTGACATGAACTGTATCCAGGAAGGATTAATTCCTACCAAATACTTCCAGAAAACCACTCAATCACTAACTAGTGCAAGCGGTAACACTATGAATATTAAGTATAAGATTCCCGAAGCCTTAATCTGTAATCAAGGTCTTTGTCTGCCTACTTCTTTTGTTTTTATCCGAAACATGAATCAAAGTATCATTTTAGGCACTCCCTTTTTATGCCTTTTAATGCCTATATCAAAAATTGATACTTTAAGAATTCATACAACTCTTAACAACAGACATATTGTTTTCGAGTTTATTACAGAACCTTATACTAAGGAATTAAATCAAGTCAAAAACATGATTTATTCTAAAGAACAACAGATCAATTTTATTCAGAAAGAAATAAAATTTCTTACTACAGAACAGAGAATTTTACAACCTTCTCTACAGGAAAAAATTAAGTTAATCCATAAAACTCTTCAAACAGAAGTCTGTAGCGATGTCCCGAACGCCTTCTGGAATAGGAAGAAACATATTATCTCTCTTCCTTATGTCCCTAACTTTAATGAGAAAAATATTCCTACAAAATCTCGACCCAGTCAGATGAAGAAAGAATATTTACTCCTCTGCAAAACTGAAATTGAATCTCTTCAACAGAAAAAGCTAATAAAACCTAGTACTTCTCCCTGGAGTTGTACAGCTTTTTATGTTAATAAAAATTCAGAAATTGAGAGAGGAATTCCTCGTCTCGTTATTAATTATAAACCACTGAATGAAGCTCTTCAATGGATTAGGTATCCTATTCCGAATAAGAAGGATCTTCTTGACCGTCTTCGTGATGCCACAATTTTCTCTAAATTTGATATGAAATCAGGATTTTGGCAAATACAAATTAGAGAACAGGATACTTATAAAACTGCTTTTACAGTACCTTTTGGTCACTACGAATGGAATGTTCTTCCATTTGGAGTCAAAAATGGACCTTCAGAATTTCAGCATATCATGAATGATATTTTTAATCCCTTTACTGAATTTATTATCTGCTATATTGATGATGTTTTAATCTTCTCCTCTTCTATTGAACAGCATATTAAACATTTAAACATTTTCAAAAATGTTATCATAAATAATGGTTTGGTAGTTTCTGCTCCTAAAATGAAACTTTTCCAAACAAAGATCAGATTTCTTGGACATAATATTTCCAATGGAACTATTATTCCTATTGATAGATGTATAGAATTTGCATCTAAATTCCCGGATGAAATTAAAGATATTAATCAACTGCAAAGATTTTTGGGAAGTTTAAATTATATACGAGATTACTATCCGAATCTTTCCCAAGATGCTTCTATTCTGTATTCTCGCCTTCGGAAAAACCCTTTACCTTGGACCGAAGAACATACTAATGCTGTAAAGAAAATTAAATCTAGAGTTAAACAGTTACCTTGCTTATCTTTACCAAATCCCGAATGGAAAAAGATTGTTCAGACTGATGCTTCCAATACAGGATATGGATGTATTTTAAAACAATTTAATCCTAACAATAATAAAGAGGATCTTATTCGCTTTACTTCAGGAACTTGGAAAGGACCTTCTTTGAATTATCCTACTATTAAAAAAGAATGTCTTTCAATTGTTAAATGTGTTTTAAAGTTTCAGGATGATCTTTTGAATCAACATTTTTTAATTAGAGTTGATTGTTCAGCAGCCAAACAGATTTTCAAAAAAGATGTTCAAAATCTGGCATCCAAAAAGATATTTGCTACATGGCAAAGTATTTTATCAGTATTTGACTTTGATATTGAATATATCAAAGGAAACCAGAATTCTTTACCGGATTTTCTAACCAGAGAATACTTGCAGGAATGACCAGTAGAGGTCCTGGCCGCGGTCAAAGAGGCCGAGGCAGGGCTAATCTCTATTATACAGAATTCCCCAGCCTAAATACTCAAACCAGTAATTCTTCGGCTTCTTCTAGCCAACCAACAGTAAAAGATATTCTTCTTTTACCTGAACAGTATATTCCCAACAATTATGTGGAAGAAACAGTATTGATAATTGAACAGAATGATGAAAAATGGATGAAAGATCCATGGGAGATCCAACGCCGTTATTTAACGACACAACAGTCTCCTCCCCGTTTTAACCAGTACCGCTATGTATATGAACAGATCATTCTAGAAACAGCATCTATGGATATAAAGCATACGCTTCATGATCCATCAAAAACAGCAAGTCCAATTCAATACAGTAAAACCACTATCAAGAGCATTATGCCTCTTGCTAATTGGGGTATTAATCCCCATACTACTCGTATCATTGACTCCAGTCATTCAACAGAAACCAGATACAGCTATTGGGATTATATTGATTCCTTTACACAAGTCTTTTACTACCAGAATCCGATTCATAACCATTCTTGGTTCATCAGAATCTGTCCCGACGTTTTAAGAAACGAAATTCCCAACTGGTTTTTCGTTTGGTGGGATAAAATGGGTATCACTATTGACACCCTACCAGAAACGGTTCAAACAGCATTCAGGGAATGGCAAGTTGCCTATGCCCATATACCAGTAAATAAAGAATTATCTATGCAGAAGTTATTTGCCCATTTCATAATTCGTTTTGGAATTCCTTGGATTTGGAAGTGGGATTTTCAATGTGATTACCAGAACAAGATCCCTCGCCTAAAAAGGGTATTTTTTACCAAATGGTGGGATAAGGGACTTAACCCTAATTTACCAGAACTCCTAAAGACCATAAAAGGTCATACCCAGGCCTGTTTAGATGTTATGCCACAGAGCCTTCCAGCATCAATTCCAGTAAACCCTTTTGTCAGAATCCAAACAGATTTAAAACAAAAGTTTCCGAATTTAACTGATACAGAACTCTTAATCAAGACTATGGATTATATGAAGACACAATTCCTACAATCCTTAGCTCCGGATGATGCTTCCATGAAAACAGTTACTACTGATGAAGACTCTGAACAGGATGAGAACTAGTTCAATGTATTAGCAGGAGAAAGTCAAGAGCCAGAACCCACCATGGGAGACTTTTGGGATTCTCTTACCAGCATGATATCCGAAAAGATGGCACAAGATAAAAAAGGTAAAGGAAAGTCATAAAGACGTTCCACCTGTCCGTCACTATCAGAAACAATCAACAGAAGAAGACAACCACCTGTCCACTACAGTAACTCCATTATCAGATAATGCCAGCCAGCTGTCCTCTATCATTAGAAGACGCCATCCAGCTGTATTCCACTCATCCGACAGTTTGTCTCATGCCCTCCACTTCTCATGGCTGAGATTTAAAGAAGACAAGATAAGGACTGACAACCGACTCCACCAGCCAGCACGCCAGATTCTTTCTTATCTTCTCACCTGTATAAATTGGGAGACCTCACCCATGTTGAGGCAGAATTCTCTTTACCCTTGTTTCATACTCTCTCTCTCTCTCTCTCTCTCTTTGTAAATTATTTGAAAATTAAATAAATTCGAAGTTTGAAGATATCCAAGATTTCTCTGTAAGTTTTTAATTATTGCTGCTCTAGATTATTATGTTTCTTTATTAGAACAGTTAGATTATCATACTTAAAACAGTAATCATTTTCTAACAGCATACCAAACTGCAACAAATAATTATAATCGTTCTTATTTCTTAGAACAATTTCATAAATCTGAAAATTATATTGTTTTAACAAAACAAGCTATACAGGAAGAAACCTGTAGACTCATAGTTTTGGGTAGAACCCCTACCCCTTAAATAGTAACTTTATGAGATCATATATGTGATAATTTATCTGTCAATATATAATTAATATATTTTTAAAATTCCATGACATGTATTAATTTAGATAGATCAGGGATAATCCTTGATTAAGTGGGACGTCACCCAAGTCGCGTTTTGATTCTCGGCCTTTATCCGTGTTAAGGAGTGTGGCTTTTTCTTGTAAATCGTTGACAGACGTGCTTAATCTTCCCTTATCTCCGATCCTCCCCTAAATATATATATTAAACGTAAGGTGATATCACGTGGCCCAATGATTCATGTAAACATGATTCATTTGATTTGCTGCTACTTCATGTGATCCTGCTAACACGTTAGCAGAAACTTTATTTTATATATATATATATATAATATTAAAGATTTCGTGAATTAGAAGGGAACAGTTATTATATATATTTATATATATAATATGTTCTCAATTATTTCATAATTAAAATAAAATTTTATTTTAATCTTAAAATAAAAAGTTTATTTTAATATTAAAATAAAAAAGTTTATTTTAATTTTAAAATTGAATTTCATACTAACTAATTAGAGTTGGAATTAGATTCCATGACAACTAATTAGAGCTGAAATTGGATTTCATGTTTCCTTAAATAAAGGAGTTTATTTAGATATGAAATAAGATTTCATATTATTCAAAATAAAAGAGTTTATTTATGAATAGAAAAAGAATCCATCTTTCCTTAAATAAAGGAGTTTATTTAGATATGGAATAAAATTTCATATTATTCAATATAAAGGAGTTTGTTTGTGAATAGGAAAGAAAATCCGTGTTTCCAAAATAAAGAAGTTTATTTTGACTTGGAATTGGATTCCATAATTAATTAAAATAAAGGAGTTAATTTTGATTAAAATAAAATAGTTTATTTTATTCAAAATTGGATAAATTAAAATAAAATAGTTTTATTTTGATTTAAATTTGGATTAAAATAAAGGAATTTATTTTGGTTCAAAATTAGATTTTATACTAACTAAATTTTCCATTAAATGATATCAATATATATATTGAATGTTTATTATTCATGAGATGAATATTATTTATTGATGCATATAATGATGTGTATGATAATAAATGGGATTGGTTATGGACTATTGACCAATGTAATTGAATTTTATTTTAGTTGGATGCATGAATGTATGAGTTTTATTAAATGGGGTATGCGTACCCCGTCTTCTCTAATTTTTTCTTAATGTAAATTCTATCTCCCTCCTATGTACTTCCCCTTGACTGCTGATCAAGGTTTCTATTTATATTAAATAGTTTTGTAATAGGAATAGTTAGAATTAATTTTGAAAAATTAGAGATCAAAGAGCAAAGAGCGTTTGAAGACCCGTTTGTAATGGAGCCCGTGTTTAAATGTAATAGTTATATTTAAATATTAATTCTTGCACCCCTAGGGTTTGACCTTTTAGTTCACTTGGTTGCTCTAGTGAACAAAACTAGAATAAAAGTCCATAATCAATTCGGGTAGAATATAGTATTCTATATGTGCATGCTTATACTATATATATATATATATATATATATATATATATATATATATATATATATATATTATGCAAACATGCTTCGCATGTTCATTAATATGACGCGTATTATATATATATATATATATATATATATATATATATATATATATATATATGTGTGTGTGTGTGTGTGTGTGTGTGTGCATGCACGCTAAACAAGATGAGATAAATTAATAGCAAACCCCTCAAATTTTTTATATTAAGTCCTAAGCGTTCAAAGATATTTGGAATATCGAACGTCGCCTTATAGCATGATAAAATTAATAGAGTATTAAATATTTAATATGAGTTTGTTGTGTCACCACAAGGCACGTATTAAGTATTTAAGATGTTAATTTATCACATTTGATGCTTATAAAGAAAATTGAACAATATTGTTTTGTTGTGTCACCACAAGGATAATATTTTTCTTTTTTGAATATATGGAGTGCTAGGTTGGACTTAACTTGGATAATTTTGATTCGGATGTGCCACCACTTGATCAAAATAATCTAAGAGGCAAAATACAAGGAGTTGCATAGTTGATGTAATTGACAAGAGTTGTCTACCTATTTATTTATATATAGTTTGTTGTGTCACCACAAGGCTATATACATTTAAAATTAGATCCTTATTCTCACTAGCAAATCTTTAATTATATTTTGCCGAACTATATAAGTGAGGGTAATAAAGTTTGAAGAAAATAGTGGGAGATACCAATTTAAAATAAGTCCTAATTTATTTTGGTAATTAATAAAAGAATGTATGCTAAAATTTTGTTAATTACAAATTCATTTATAGATTTTTACAATGTCTAAATTACTATCACTGCGTAGCATATTAGATGCTAAATTAATCGGACCGAATTAAACGGATTGGTTAAGGGATTTGAGAATAGTTCTCATGGCTGAAAAGCTATCTTATGTCCTTAATAGGCCTAACCCTGTAATGGTTACAGACAATGCCTCTGAAGAAGAGATTGTTACTTTTAAAAAGTGGCAAGATGATGCACAGTTGGCTCAATGCATCATGCTCTTAACCATGAGTAACAAGCTTCAGCGTCAGCCTGAAACCATGGATACTCCTACTATACTCCTGCACGTCAAGTAGTTGATGGTGAGGAAAGTAGGACTGATAGATATCAGATATCTAAGGAGCTCTTCCGATCTAGAATGACCGATGACACTATAGTACAGACACATGTCCTAAACATGATCAATTTGATTGAACAATTAGGACAACGGGTTTTTTCATGGATGGAGAGTTGAGCCAAGATTTGATCTTGCACTCACTCCCGGATTCCTTCCACAATTGTTGTGAATTTTTCATATGAACAAGCTAGATATCAGTCTCGCTAATTTGCTTATCATGTTGAAAAATGATTAAAGTCACTTTCCAACCAAAAAAGAACATGTCTTACTGGTAGGGGCAAAGGATCTTCTGAAAAGAAGAACGATTCTAAGAAGGTAAATAGAAAAGGCAAAAACAAAGGATAATAAGAACAAACTGATACGGATAGCAAAGGAGTTTGCTTTCACTGCAATAAGCCTGGACACTGGAAAGAAACTGTGAGAAGCATCGTACAGAGGCTAACCAAAGAAGATTAGTCAAGTTTCAGTTACAAATAAAAATTTGTTCATAATTTAAAATCAATTTTTTTTAAGTCAAGGTTCTACTTGGGTATTGGATACCGACTTTGGTTATCATAAATATAGATTTATGAAGGGACCAAGTAGAAGTAGAAATCTAAACAAATATAAGTAATCCTATGTGTGGGAAATGAATTAAAGGTTGCTACATTAGCCATAAAAATTTATTGTTTAGCGTTGCCTACGGGCAAGTCTATTAAGTCAATAAGTTGTTATTGTATTCCATTTCTCGTTAGAAACATTATTTTCATTTTGTTGTTGGACAATGAAATTTGGTATTATATTTAAGAACAATTGTTGTTCTATTTATAATAATAATGTTTTGTATAGAACTGGAATATTACTTAATTGATTTTTGTTAACTTAACTTACGTAAAAATAATTTTACATATTAAACAAATTATTATAAGAAAAGGAGATGATCATTCAAAGATTTGAATGTGTGTATTTGCTGAAATACAAGTGTGAATTATTTGAAAGGTTCAAAGAATTCAAAAGTGAAACAAATTGGCAAAGTATTAAGATTCTTTGATTAGATCAAGGAATAAATACTTGTGCAATAAGTTTCTAGATCATCTCAAATGGTTTTCTCATAATGGACACCTCCTAATACGCAATAAATGATTGATGTATCTGAAAGGAAAAATCGTACCTTATTAGATATGGTGCGGTCCATAATGATTTTTACCAACATTCCAGTATCTTTTTGAGGTCATGCCCTAGAAATGGCTGCATACCTACGGAAAAGGTAACCTCAACATCCGGCCCCAAGACTCCATAAAAGTTATGGACAGGGAGGATTCCTATTCTTAAGTATGTTAAGATAAGGGGTTGTCCAACTTATGTGAAAAAGGTTTCAAAGGATAAGCTTGGGACAAGATTTGACAAGTATAGATTTGTGGGACATCCTAAAGTAAGTTTAGGGTATATGTTCTATAATCCTACTTAGAAAAAGGTGTTTGTTGCGAAACACGCTACCTTCTAAGATAAAGGTGTTTATCATTGAAGGGACTAGTGGGAGGATAATAGATCTTGAAGAGTTCAAGAACCACAAAATACTATAAGTCAAATAAGAGGAACCTGTAGATAGACCTATTGTACCACAACCGAATCGTAAATCTGGAATAGTACCGAAGATACCTAGGAGGTATGGATTCATCATAGATGATGATGATGAGGTACACATCATGGAAGATAATGATCCAGATACATATGATGAGGTAAGAGTTGTAGACACTCAAAGAAATGGATTGAAGCAAGCTTCTCAAAAATGGAACATTCGTTTTGATGAAACAAATCAAAAGCGTTTGATTTTATCATAAATAAGAATGAACCTAGTGTGTACAAAAGGGTCAGTTGGAGCGCCGTGACATTCCTAATATTATATGTTGATATACTAAGGATAAGGAATGACATACTAATGCTACAATCAATAAAGATAAAGTTGTCTAAACATTCCTCCATGAATGATTTGGGAAGAGTATCTTAATTGGGGATAAAATCTATATAGCTAGATTCAAGAGGATGCTCGGTTAAACCCAAGGAACGTATATTCATTTGATGCTAAAGTCGTTTAGCATGGCAAACTCCAAGAGATGTCTCATGTTGATGAGACATGGAGTGTATCTCTCTTAATAGTCCCCATAGACTCCAAAAAGAGAGATCGCACGGATAACTATCATGTATGTAATGAAATGTACGAGACCTGATGTTGATCAATCATATTCTGGAGAAGTTCACTATGAGTAAGTGAAAAACATCTTAAAGTAATTAACCGGCACTAAGTATGTGATTAAAATTTATGGTGAGTCTAAATTAAAACTAGAGGGCTTAACAGACTCAAGTTTTTCAGACAGACCAAGACAACATAAAATCCACTTTAAGGTAAAGTGTTACCTTGAGTGGTGGTGTAGTGAATTGGAAAGTTCCAAATAGCAAAGAGTTGTTGATTTAGTGAAAAAGACAAAGTATATAGCTATAAATGAAGCTGCAAGTTGATTGTTTGGATGAAAAGTTCATTACAGAACTAGGAATAGTTCCTTAGCCTCATCTTGGATCTAAACATGTGTTGTGGCACTTCATTTGATTATTAGAATCATTAAAAGATGGAAAATCACTATAGAGATAGTGGACTCTCAAGAACAACATTGCATATCCCTTAACTAAAGCTTATCCAACAGCAGGATAATCGTCACATAGAGAAGAAGGGTATGAGATACCATGACGATTCGCTTTAGTGCAAGTGGGAGATTGAAAGTAGTATGCACACAAGACAATCATGTTTGATGATAAATCATATACTTTGTAACAATCTTATTCATATATTAATAAAAAGTATTAATTTATTAAAGGCTTTTAATTATCCACATGATGCTGTTTTATAATATGTGATAAATCCATAGTTTTAAGCAATGCTTTTAGAATAATGATGATGATCATTCTAATGAGATCTAAATTCTTAGAAAGCTTAAAACTAAAATAGTTCACAATCGTTGGATTACTAAATTGGGGATTAGTGAATCTGGATAGATTGGTATATACGTTGGTTGCTCATTTGATGAGGATGATTGATCTCATGATCATTTGTGTGGAGACACTAAAGCAAGTATGTAGGTGCTTATTAGAGAATAAGTTCACTGAATGTGGCTCACTAAGGAATACCTAATAGAGTTTTACTTTCCTGTCAATAGAAATTCATGTAGTGATAATAGTACAAGTGATCCTTGGACTTGAGATCATCAAGGACTTGAGATCATCATAGTATCTTGTTGATGAGTGAGTTTTATACACATGAATTGAATACATTCGGGCTTAATTTATTGTTGTTCTCAAGTCTTTCAGGATGTTTTTATGTGTTTGTGTCTATTCATGCATGTTTTATACTGTTTTGTAGGATTTGGGACAAAAGTTACATGAATCGACGTTCGGGGTGGCTAGATTCGCGTTTTCGGCTTGCCATTTACACAGCAGTTACTTCAGAGCCAATTTGACTATAGATCTGGACATTATTTCGAAAACCTTAAAGACTAAAAGCTGTATATCTACTTCTCCTCTTTCCAGAACATCTTGAATCATCAAAATCGGAGTTCGGACGAAGACGTTATGGTCGTTTTCCCAAAGGACGTCGGAGCAGAAAATGTCAGATTTTGGGCCAGCGCCGGGGCGCGATTCTTAGTGCATTTTCCAGCGCCGGGCGCTAGGGGGCAGAATCCCAGCGCCATGCCCAGCGTTGGGGCGCTGGGGAAAGGCTTGGTGCGGGCTTGGACGCGTTTTGGGCGAATTTTGACACCTTTTTGACTCCAAATTGGATTGGGTTTGTTCCTAAGCTAAAAATTAGACTTGTAACCTATAAATACATGATGTAAGGCATAAAATAAGAGGGGATTACATAGCTTAGATTAGAGATACACTCTATTAGATTAGAACATAACCCTAGTTCTTATTAGTTTTGGAGATTGAAGCAACTTGGAGACCATTGAAGATCAAGAGCAAGAGCAAGAGGGGAGCATCAGATTTGCTGACAACAGATTCTATTCTCTTCTCTTATCATACTTTTATCTCTTAATGTCTATTCAGTTGTGGATTCTTGGTTTCCATTCATTAATTATGAACTAACTTTTTTTATTAAGATTTCAATTGAATTTTTTATGGCTATGAATTAGTTATTCATTATATTACAATTATTTATGTTAAAGTGAGTTATTTATCTTGTCTTGTGCATATTGCTTAATTATCTGATCAGTAATTACTTTGATACTCTAGAAGGAATTGGAAGAGGAATTCTAGGGTTAGAACTGGGCATGATATCATGTGACTTAGTTATTTGCATGATGAATAATTAGGTTTGTGAATTGAATAAAAATATTTGTTCACCGCATGTAACACATAAGGAATTGGGATTAAAGGAGTTTAATTCACTTATTTTGCATAGGAATATAGCAAGATTAATCTGGATTAAATAGAAGGCAATTGATCACTTGGAAAAGGACTTTTGGCATTTGAGAATTTCTGTTAACAATTCAGTAGGCATAATAATTAGGATAATTGGATAATTGATTTATAGTTCATAATTGGGGATATTGGAGTCTTAATCTTTATTTACCTGAAATCAATCAAATCTTAGTTTTGTTTATTTGCTTTCTTTTAGACTAATCTCTTTTAATTATTTAATTTAGTTTTCTTAATTAGAAAATTCACAATTTGCAATTGTTTAAATAAAATTGATTTGGTTAAGAGTTAGTATTTGGTAATTTTTATTAAATAATTCCTCGTGGGAACGATACTCTACTTTCACTTTATTACTTGTTGACCGTGTATACTTGCACGTATTCATTGATTGCGAAATCGATCAACACATACTATGGGTACTTTAGACTTCCTAGAGTGCCTAGTCGGATTAGTTAGGGAAAAATCAAGGCGGTTGTGTGCGGATTAAGCATAGGCGGGCTATTAGAAGGATTTTAGGCCACTGAAATATTCTGTAATCCAATTCATATGATGGTCTTACCTGGTTTCTACTTTTATAGGTTTCGAAGCTTTATGAAGTGGTGCCTCCCATTCTTACAGAACTTGGAAAGGTAAGCTAATTATTTACATCCAACCATTGAAACGAAATAGTACTTTAAGTTCTTGTATGGTAAGAATACAATGATAATTTTGAATAAACTTGGGAAATATTTTATCAGAAGTGTCGGTGGAATATAGTTCTGAATTAAATTGCCAAGCAGTTCTTCCCAATTAGGCAATTGTTATCATCACATTTTCCATCTTGACTGCAATATGTTTATAGTGGTTTAGATTTTTAAGTAGCAAGCCATCAAATATGTTATTAATGTGTTCTTCAAATTGATGTTCTAGACTCATTTTCAATGGCGAAGAGCAAACATAATTTTAATTTGGGTTTCTGATGATTATAGGTGAAGAACCCCTGGCCCAATGTTGATGCACACTGTGGGGTATTGCTGAATCATTATGGTTTGACTGAAGCAAGGTAGGAATACTCTACTGGAAATAGTTGATTTTAACTTTTAATTATTTATTTTTTACTAATTCCTTCATTTATTATGAAAAAACTGATACTAAAATTTTGGTCAGATATTTTACAGGGCACAATACATCACCAGACCCGAGGCTATGTTCAGTTGTTAATGCACGTGAATGTTCAATTATCAAATTCTTGTCATTTAGAAGAGGAAAGAAAATTGTCTTATTTTCCTTTTATTCATGACACTAAATCATTTATTTTAAATGTTTATATAAATATTTTGTTGGAGGCACTGGATGAATGATTAGTTTTTGAAATGATATGTTAAATTTTATTTTCATGTGTCACAAATGTTCTATTTCTTTCTTCTGAATGTACTGATGTTTTACGTTCTTATTCCATACTGTAGCTTCGCTAGTTGAAAATGTAAAATTTCTTCCATCTGCAAAAAGAACTCGGCGAACTACTTGCATAGAGTATGTTATCTCCATGGATGCAGATAACATTTCAAAAACAAGCAGCACATATATTGGAAAGCTGAGGTAAGCTTAATAGAGATGAAATATCTATTAAGTTCTCCGATGTTTTTGGCTTCATTACTTCAAATTTTCCTCCGCATAACTCTTAGAAGAATTATTTTATGAAGCATGGATAAAATTTCCCTCTGCATAACTCTGCATACACTTATTGTTATTTTGCTGCATGCTTATCTTTTTTAAAAAAACAAAACATGATTTTGCTGTATGCTTATCTTTTTAAGAGTTTTGGTTTCAATTTTGATGAAATTTATTTGGGGGTCCAGGTGACATTATTTAATGGAAGTAGTTAATTGATTCAGGGATTTAATTCTAATATCAGCTTGGAATGGCATGTAGCTTTCTGGTCTACCAAACTAGAGCACTATAATAGATAAAAGCTTTTAACTGATTCTTATTTTTTAATAATAATTTTATCATGGTCGATGATGCTATTTGATGATATTAGTTTGAAATATGAGTCTATCTTTATGCAGGAGGAAGGTCCTCTGATCTACCTCATAAGGTGTGGATATAGTAGAGCCTGACTTAGCATTACTTGCATCCTTAAAGCTCGAATGCCTGTTTATCAAGGGAATATACTTTTTGGCATAAACCACGAGGGACCTAACAATGTTCTCAGGCTTCATGCCTCTTGATTCAACAGCTTGGATCAATCTTTTATAGAGAGCTAAACTAAGGAAGGACACATCCTCGTACCACCAATTATCACTCACTGAGTGTGACTTGTTTGAAGTTGATATTCCATTCCAAAAGACATTGGCTTCTGTTTTTTCTTTATCATTACAGCCTGACACGGGCCAACTAAATAACTTTGTATCAGCACAAGCTTTTATTTCCAAGGAATTGATACATCTAGAGACTATGTGAAGCTTCTCGCCATATGGAAGAACTTCTTCGCAGGTTTTAAGAGCCTTTAATGTGTCTGTCCAATTCCCAAAAACTTCATTCAGGAAGACTTCAGTCTGTGAAATAAGATTTCCCTCTCCAAAATCTTCATTTATTTGGAGGTATTCTACTGCACACCAAACACCAACTACATTTATAGCATTGAGCTCCATTTTGACCAAGAACAAAATCCACTTGAAGTAAGTTTCTTTTACTTTAATGATGTTCTATTATGTATACATTTAGTTATTATAATACAATTTTTGAGTTTTAATGGCTTATGTGAGATAAACAGTTGATTTTTCACCTTTTGGTATGGAATATGTGATTAGCATATGATGTCAATAAAAGTATATGGAACTGTTATAGTGTTGATTGACACGATATAACGTTGAGTTTTATTGATAATATATGTTACTTATCTGCAGTTTATGATTACTTATTTGCATTTTTTTAACCACTGGTGTTTCTTAAAGCTATGGCAGAGACTGGGCAAATAAAGCTTTATGGTGATCATCCAACAATGACTGAGACCTCTCATTAAAGTAGTAATTTACAATTTAATATAGTAGTAATTTATATTAAAAAGTGAATTTGAGATGTATATGTGGATAGTTTGGTATATATTTTGTTGATGTAATAATTTGAAACTGTAAACGAATGGTATTATTGGGATGTATTTTGAATGGTTGATACATTTTGGCTTTAAATTTAAATGAGTATTTATACATTTTTTAGCTAAATATCATGGCATTAGCAAATTGCAGGTGATTGGTAATATATGTGAACAACAAGTTTTTTTTTAAATGTTGTGTATGCAGCACAACTACAACGTTTTAAAGTCAATCTACACCATTTTAAAAATGTTGTATATATGTGTCTAAACGTTGTCTGATATATTAAACTACAACATTTTTAGCCAAAAAACGTTGTGGAATTATACCTTCTACAACGTTTTCAAGCATCTGCTAATTTATGGAAAATAAATCTACAACATTTTTTTCTTAAAAAACGTTATAGAATGTGCCTAACTACAACGTTTTAAAAACGTTGTGTAAGGGTGTTAAATAGATGACACCCTTAACCACAACGTTTTTCTATTTGAAACCACAAAGTTTTTTTCGTGTCATCTATTTACTGTTTTGTAGTAGTGATACTTAAATCTTTGAAATTGATTCTTTGAATCTTCTTCAGAACGGTGAACATATAAATTATTCCTATATGTGTTAAGAATAACGCCTATGCCATTTGATTTGGCCAGACCAATATCTATGAATTTGAAAGTGATCCAAACTAATCGACTTGGAGCGGACTTCTATAATCTGCTAAGATGAAAACCCCTCATAGAAGGGGAAACTATACAACGTCGGTAAACCGACATTCGCGTGAACAACAGGATATGTTATGCAGAAGACCATGTACAGTAGGTTGATCACCTATTATACTTTTTTATATTGGATTATTAGTGAAATACTGTTAATTCTAGGAGGACATTGTAGTAGCCTCGAATCCGGGCCCCGAATCGACTCGGATCCGGTATACTATTTCTTTCACTGTTTGCGGAAGATATAAACATAAATTATTTATACAATACATTACACACTTATCCCCAAGGTCGAGTAACCTTAACTTAGACACAATTCATAAAATATTTATTACACAATAATATTTATCAAAATAAACTATTACAAGATAGCCGCACGTTTATATCTCAAGCTGAACTTGGCCTTAACCTTTTTTCTGTATACGAACACGTTCGACTTATCTGCAATATTTTATCATGATATAGCAAGGGTGAGCATGAAAGTTGCCCAGAAAGTTTATATACAATAATATAACGATATATCATGATTGAAGAGTATGAATAAAGGGCTTGCTATAATTCATCAATATAATTGAGAACTAGCACGAACAAATTTTTGACTGAACAAGTATTATATATGAACAAATATTTCTGAACCAACTGGTAATGAAGGTGATCAACCTTTCATACCTGACTTATACATGCAAGATGTACATATTACAATTTTCAGTGGCAATCAGCAATGATTAACCATAAGCTTGAATAAACACTCTTATTAGAGTTAAGTACAAAGAAAACTTGCCTGAACCGTTGATTACCGCACGCAATTTAATAACGCTTTACCCCGAAGACCTAATATAAGTAATATAGATTTCCAATATTAGAATAATATCATCACAGTATAATACTGTTATATTTATACACAGAATAACCTAAACACATTACCACATAAGCCTATCAGTCTATACAGCACATAAGATATAGCATCAAGTTAAACTATTGCAGTCTGAGTTGAAACTGACACAATTCTATCATCCTGACGGTCTAGTCGGACGAAAACATTTTTCCTAGGCTCGTAATAATTTTCAGATAATTATTACCATTTATCACCATTTTTCAATCATTAAAACCGTATTTAAATGAATTAAATACCACAAAATACCTTAATCATTAATATTTATTTAATATAAAATATCAATGAAAATCATTACATAATATTATAATATAATTATAATATATCAAAATATTTTTAAAACTTTAAAATCATAATTATATGATTTTTAAACACTTAAATCCATTATCCGATAATTGCTATTAATATTAAAATATTAATATTTTCATGACTAAATATCAAAAGTTATATTTTATAACTTAAAATATTTTTATAACACTTAAATCATTTTTATATGATTTATAAAGCATTAACTCCATTTTTCCTTAATTTATTCAATATATTTATTAAATAAACTAATTATCTTTAATATTAATTAATTACTGAATTTCATCACAAAATATCAAAAGTTATAAAAAATAACTTAAAATATTTTCTTATACCATAATATTATTTTTCATGATTTTTCATGAATTAAAAACTATTTTTAAATAATTTATTAAATATTATAATTAAATAAATAAATACCATTTATATTCCAAAAATATTAAATATTTTCGAAATATACTCAAAATAGTTAAAAACTATTTTTCAGACTTTAAAATAATTTTTTATAATTTATTTGGTATTTTTAATAATTAAAAACCATTTTTTTCTATTTTTAATTAATTTTCAGAAAATCAGAAATAGAAACCGTCGCTAAAGGTAGCTTTGGTGACACATCCGTCGCTAAATGTGTTCTTAAGGTGTTCTTGAGTGTTCTTGACTTATACCGAGTGTGCTAGTTTGACCAAATTTTAATCCATGCTACACTTAATTTCTAGTCTGCTAATGCTCATGATTATGTAGTATAAGTGTAATACTACAAATTAATGACTGATTTTAGGACCAAACAACAATAGATCCGCGAGATTCAGTCACTACAATATCGTGTCAGACCCTGTTCTTCATTTCTGGGTTTTCCAGAAATGAAGAGCAGTCTAAGTGTCTACTTTTCAATCCTTGTAACTTGCAGTATATATATTGTCTGTGTGATCTAAAGGTTCTATCTTGTAGAACATATGTCAGTGTACATTTCTATTACATCAGATCAACATATCAACATCAAAACAGTAAGATCTAGATCGGTTAAACAAGGGGTCAGAAACTGTTCTTGGTGAATTCTGGGTTTTCCAGAAATTCATCCGGACAGTTGGTCAAAGCTACTTTGACCGTGATTTTATTCCACTCTAGTTATGATCTAAAGGATCTGGTGACTTTAACATGTAGTATTCATGTCAGGCTACAAAGATCTACCAACAACATGGCCTAACTAATAATACACAGCAAGATCAATTGATTCAAAAAGCTTGTCAGACGAGCTGGAGAAATCTGGGCTTGCCCAGAAACAGAAATTGTGATCGATCAACCATGTTTGACCGTTCATAACTTGTGATCTACACAAGATCTGGATCTAATTCAAGTTGTAGATTAAAGACAACATGGAATACTACAGAGCTATAACATAAACTACACAAAAACATTATCACACACGGATCTAAAGGTCCTGACATTAGGCTGTCAGACTACTGATTGAAAAATTTCTAGATTTCCTAAAAATTTAGATCCGAGCATCTAGGTGTTATGGATCCATGATCCATCAACCCAGATCTCTAATTGACACCTTATAACACATATTTAACCAACAAACAACAACATTAAACATCAAAATCTTAGATTTCAAAAATTTAGGGTTTTATACCTTTATGCTTTAAATTTTCAATTCTGACTTTTGATTCTGATTTTGGTTTGCTGAGTCATGATCATGGATCATCTTTTCACTCTCCCTCACTCCAATTTTCGGATTTTAGAGAGAGGATTGCTTGGGAGTAAAGTAGCTTATTTCTCTCTCTCTTTAATTCTCTTATAATACTTAGATTCAATGCATGATGCTACATAGCTGCTGATTTGCTGAGATTTGTTGGACATTTTGTCAAATGCTAGGGCTAGGTTAGGGTTAGGGTTGGTCACCAACCCAAGATATTGGCTAGATTTGCAAGTTGCTTAAATAATATACAAAAATGGGCATTTTTGTATTTTCCATTTTTTTCTAGGATTTTGCATTTGATGAAACCCTTAGGGTTTAGGGTTTGGATCATTTTAGGGTTTAGGTTTAAACCCTTAACTTTGTAATTTAATTTCTACCCTTTCCGAATTTCGGTTATAGAAATTAGAAAATTAACATTTCAAAATTATAATTAGGATTTACTAATTATATTTAAAATTCCTTAATCACACTTTCATTCTTGCTAATTAAGATTAGCATTTCATAATTACAATCGCTAATCACGCAATTAGGGTCAAAATCACAGATTAGGGTTTGTAACCCACAAATTAGGGTTTTCTAATAGAAAATAATTTTCTAATTTTAGAAATTAAATATTCGTAATTAGATTAGGGTTTTCTAATTACTCATAATTTAAAATAATTAGGATTAGGGTTTCCTAATTAACATTGCTAATTTTAGCAATTAAATTCACAATTAAGCATTAGGGTTTCTGACGGAACAATTAGGGTTCCAAAAATTGAAAATTAGGGTTTGCTAATTAATTAACCTTTACCCTATTAGTACTTAATTTAAATCACTTGAGCATTATAATTCTCCGTTATATTCCCAGATTAGGGTTTTCATTTTATCAGAATCTGAAATTAGGGTTTTCAGATCTGGTATAAGGGTTTTCTAATAATCAACTAGAATTTCCAGTAATTCATTAGGGTTTTCCCTAATTAATTAAAATTATTGGCGTTTAACCTTGTTCATAACATTGCATTCCCAATCTAGGATTCCATTCACCGAATTAGGGTTTCGGATTTCCCGGAACTGAAACTAGGGTTTCCAGAACCGATTTCTAGGGTTTCTTATTAGACGTTAGGGTTTTCTAACTGAACGTTGTCGTTCTTAAAATATAATTAAGGTTTAACACAGATGTAATTTATCTGATCAACCCATGACCCTTAACCACATTCTGAACACATCATTAACCTTAAACACAAAACATATTCACATAAATCCTTAATCCTGAATAATTCACCTATATCCTTCACCGAATTTTTGAAATCCTCGAAATTCAATCCCAATAACATTAAACGCATACACTTATTTTCTATCTAGGTCTAATATTTGACCTTAAATCAATCATTAAAGATTTTACTAAATTGTCTAAATTCTCGGGTTGTCACATTCACCCCTCCTTATAAGAATTTCGTCCCCGAAATTCGCCTTACACCTTACACCGTGAACCTTACACCATTCACACATATTTCACATGCTACCCAATACACCACTCACAAGGGTAAAGATTTTTAAAACTGTGCTGAGAAATCATATAGACTGGTTGTTTTTCATTTTTGCAAAGGTTTTATGGAAATTCATCCGCAAACCATCATAACTTACGGACACAAGGGTGATCAGCCCGATATGCCCTGTACTGGCCAAGTACTACTGGTCGGAACAATTTGTTCCTCTTATCCGCCTTAGGCGCACAAAATTTCTTACCTCAGTCTTATTTGATTCCGCAGCAAAATAATTTTGGTTCGGGAAATTTCTTTTAATAAACACTTGGAGTTTTTGAAAACATTTTCGAGAATGACGTCATGATGCCGCACTGTATTTAACAGTCCGTTGATGATTCCGTCATTTGGTGATTTTATCATGCTACATAAAACCATAGTGGAATAGTGACTTTAAGTCAAATTCACACTAAGTAATACTGCATTGATGACTCCATCATTTTTATCATCTCTGCACCAGGTTACATGGTACATAAGTGATAAATAAAAACAATTTTTTTTTAAAGGCACATAGTGCGTATTTAACTTGATGTCAAAAATTTGAGGTTTAGCATAGATAGGGGTTTAGGAAAACCTAATTCTACACTAATGATCATATGCTTAACAATCTATCTATTCCTATTATCCTCAACACTCCATTCACACATAACTATACCCAGTTCATAAAACCACACTTATGAGTCCATAAATTGCCACAATCATATGAGTTCACGAACTTTCCTAGACAGACCTTTGGCGTCCATTCGCTGAGGGGTTTATAAACATTTCATATAACTATGCGTCAAGTATGTCACATAAATATGAGTTCTAAGAACTCGTACTTAATCTTATATCCTCTACCTATGACCTATCTATCTGTTATACACATGAGAAAGGAATCACCCTCTTAACACGCATATAGCAAATAGCGCGACACAACATTTCAATGATTATCAGTGCCAGAAACTAAGTGGTTGTCAAACCAAACTCGGCCACTAATCAATATAGGAAGCTAAGTGAACAATTCCTCGCCCATACAAAGAATTGGTCAACCTAACCACTACATCGACCCGGAAGCTAAGTGATTCTAAAACCAAGTACAAATTCCCCGCTCATATAAGGAATCATACAACTCAGCTGCCGACAAGAGTCCTCAATTGAATCCCCACCTAATACTTAACCCCCTTCTCAATACGAATTTCATTTAATCCGTATTCATAATCCATAACTCTTTCATGAGTTTTTTTTATAATACCATTTCATAGTACAACTTTCACACAGCATCTTACTGTTAACTTTTCAATAATTAGATTGATTCATTTCCCATATCATAACCTTTATCAGATCACGTGGTGATCTTATCGTATATATTATGATTCAATTCCATACACTATATGATTGTTTTGTTTTACGATCTCTTATCACTGCACTTTCAGTCCTTTAGACTCGATCTATTTATCATTACTGTTCAACTTTATTATCAGAGTTAGGGAACTCTGTGTCTTTACACTCGTCGAGATTCATCTTTGAATCTGACCGACACACTAACTCGACTTGAGTTAGTACTTATCCTAATCACTGCGGTTATTGATCTCAGATATTCCTACCTAAGCTTCATAACCAACAGCTCTGATACCAACTGTAGTAGCCCCGAATCCGGGCCCCGAATCGCCTCGGATCCGGTATACTATTTCTTTCACTGTTTACGGAAGATATAAACATAAATTGTTTATACAATACATTACACACTTATCCCCAAGGTCGAGTAACCTTAACTTAGACACAATTCATAAAATATTTATTACACAATAATATTTATCAAAATAAACTATTACAAGATAGCCGCACGTTTATATCCCAAGCTGAACTTGGCCTTAACCTATTTTTTGTATACGAACACGTTCGCCTTATCTGCAATGTTTTATCATGATATAGCAAGGGTGAGCATGAAAGTTGCCCAGCAAGTTTATATACAATAATATAACGATATATCATGATTGAAGAGTATGAATAAAGGGCTTGCTATAATTCATCAATATAATTGAGAACTAGCACGAACAAATTTTTGACTGAACAAGTATTATATATGAACAAACATTTCTGAACCAACTGGTAATGAAGGTGATCAACCTTTCATACCTGACTTATACATGCAAGATGTACAGATTACAATTTTCGTGGTAATCATCAATGATTAACCATAAACTTGAATAAACACTCTTATTAGAGTTAAGTACAAAGAAAACTTGCCTGAACCGTTGATTACCGCACGCAATTTAATAACGCTTTACCCCGAAGACCTAATATAAGTAATATAGATCTCCAATATAGAATAATATCATCACAGTATAATACTGTTATATTTATACACAGAATAACCTAAACACATTACCACATAAGCCTATCAGTCTATACAGCACATAAGATATAGCATCAAGTCAAACTATTGCAGTCTGAGTTGAAACTGACACAATTCTATCATCCTGACAGTCTAGTCGGACGAAAACATTTTTCCTAGGCTCGTAATAATTTTCAGATAATTATTACCATTTATTACCATTTTTCAATCATTAAAACCGTATTTAAATGAATTAAATACCACAAAATACCTTAATCATTAATATTTATTTAATACAAAATATCAATGAAAATCATTACATAATATCATAATATAATTATAATATATCAAAATATTTTTAATACTTTAAAATTATACTTATATGATTTTTAAACACTTAAATCCATTATTCGATAATTGCTATTAATATTAACATATTAATATTTTCATGACTAAATATCAAAAGTTATATTTTATAACTTAAAATATATTTATAACACTTAAATCATTTTATATGATTTATAAAGCATTAACTCCATTTTTTCTTAATTTATTTAATATATTTATTAAATAAACTAATTATCTTTAATATTAATTAATTACTGAATTTCATCACAAAATATCAAAAGTTATCAAAAATAACTTAAAATACTTTCTTATACCATAATATTATTTTTCATGATTTTTTAATGAATTAAAAACTATTTTTAAATAATTTATTTAATATTATAATTAAATAAATAAATATCATTTATATTCCAAAAATATTAAATATTTTTGAAATATACTCAAAATAGTTAAAAACTATTTTTCAGACTTTAAAATAATTTTTCATAATTTATTTGGTATTTTTAATAATTAAAAACTATTTTTTTCTATTTTTAATTAATTTTCAGAAAATCAGAAATAGAAACTGTCGCTAAAGGTAGCTTTGGTGACACATCCGTCGCTAAATGTGTTCTTGAGTGTTCTTGACAGATACCGAGTGTGCTAGTTTGACCAAATTTTAATCCATGCTACACTTAATTTCTGGTCTGCTAATGCTCATGGTTATGTAGTATAAGTGTAATACTACAATTAATGACTGATTTTAGGACCAAACAACAATAGATCCGCGAGATTCAGTCCCTACAATATCGTGTCAGACCATGTTCTTCATTTCTGGGTTTCCAGAAATGAAGAACAGTCTAAGTGTCTACTTTTCAATCCTTGTAACTTGCAGTATATATATTGTCTGTGTGATCTAAAGGTCCTATCTTGCAGAACATATGTCAGTGTACATTTCTATTACATCAGATCAACATATCAACATCAAAATAGTAAGATCTAGATCGGTCAAACAAGGGGTCCGAAACTGTTCTTGGTGAATTCTGGGTTTTCCAGAAATTCATCCGGACAGTTGGTCAAAGCTACTTTGACCGTGATTTTATTCCACTCTAGTTATGATCTAAAGGATCTCGTGACTTTAACATATAGTATTCATGTCAGGCTACAAAGATCTACCAACAACATGGCCTAACTAATAATACACAGCAAGATCAATTGATTCAAAAAGCTTGTCAGACGAGCTGGAGAAATCTGGGCTTGCCTAGAAACAGAAATTGTGATCGGTAAACCATGTTTGACCGTTCATAACTTGTGATCTACACAAGATCTGGATCTGATTCAAGTTGTAGATTAAAAACAACATGGAATACTACAGAGCTATAACATAAACTACACAAAAACATTATCACACACGGATCTAAAGGTCCTGACATTAGGCTGTCAGACCACTGATTGAAAAATTTCCAGATTTCCTAAAAATTTAGATCCGAGCATCTAGGTGTTATGGATCCATGATCCATCAACCCAAATCTCTAATTGACACCTTATAACACATATTTAACCAACAAACAACAACATTAAACATCAAAATCTTAGATTTCAAAAATTTAGGGTTTTATACCTTTATGCTTTAAATTTTCAATTCTGACTTTTGATTCTGATTTTGGTTTGCTGAGTCATGATCATGGATCATATTTTCACTCTCCCCCACTCCAATTTTCGGATTTTAGAGAGAGGATTGCTTGGGAGTAAAGTAGCTTATTTCTCTCTCTTTAATTCTCTTATAATACTTAGATTCAATGCATGATGCTACATAGCTGCTGATTTGCTGAGGTTTGTTGGACATTTTGTCAAATGCTAGGGCTAGGTTAAGGTTAGGGTTGGTCACCAACCCAAGATATTGGCTAGATTTGCAAGTTACTTAAATAATATACAAAAAGGGGCATTTTTGTATTTTCTATTTTTTCTAGGATTTTGCATTTGATGAAACCCTTAGGGTTTAGGGTTTGGATCATTTTAGGGTTTAGGTTTAAACCCTTAACTTTGTAATTTAATTTCTACCCTTTCTGAATTTCGGTTATAGAAATTAGAAAATTAACATTTCAAAATTATAATTAGGATTTACTAATTATATTTAAAATTCCTTAATCACACTTTCATTCTTGCTAATTAAGATTAGCATTTCATAATTACAATCGCTAATCACGTAATTAGGGTCAAAATCACAGATTAGGGTTTGTAACCCACAAATTAGGGTTTTCTAATAGAAAATAATTTTCTAATTTTAGAAATTAAATATTCGTAATTAGATTAGGGTTTTCTAATTACTCATAATTTAAAATAATTAGGATTAGGGTTTCCTAATTAACATTGCTAATTTTAGCAATTAAATTCACAATTAAGCATTAGGGTTTCTGACGGAACAATTAGGGTTCCAAAAATTGAAAATTAGGGTTTGCTAATTAATTAACCTTTACCCTAATTAGTACTTAATTTAAATCACTTGAGCATTATAATTCTCCGTTATATTCCCAGATTAGGGTTTTCATTTTATCAGAATCTGAAATTAGGGTTTTCAGATCTGGTATAAGGGTTTTCTAATAATCAACTAGAATTTCCAGTAATTCATTAGGGTTTTCCCTAATTAATTAAAATTATTGGCGTTTAACCTTGTTAATAACATTTCATTCCCAATCTAGGATTCCATTCACCGAATTAGGGTTTCGGATTTCCCGGAACTGAAACTAGGGTTTCCAGAACCGATTTCTAGGGTTTCTTATTAGACGTTAGGGTTTTCTAACTGAACGTTGTCTTTCTTAAAATATAATTAGGGTTTAACACAGATGTAATTTATCTGATCAACCCATGACCCTTAACCACATTCTGAACACATCATTAACCATAAACACAAAACATATTTACATAAATCCTTAATCCTGAATAATTCACCTATATCCTTCACCGAATTTTTGAAATCCTCAAAATTCAATCCCAATAACATTAAACGCATACACTTATTTTCTATTTAGGTCTAATATTTGACCTTAAATCAATCATTAAAGATTTTACTAAATTGTCTAAATTCTCGGGTTGTCACAGACTTCATCACTACTACAAAATAGTAAATAGACAACGAGGAAAAGACATTGTGGTTTCAGTCAGAAAAACGTCGTGGTTAAGGGTGTCATCTATTTGACACTTTTGCACAACATTTTTAAAACGTTGTAGTTAAGCACAATAGACAACGTTTTTTAGGAAAAAAATGTTATAGATTTGTTTTCCAAAAATTAACAGATGCTTAAAAACGTTGTAGAAGGTATGATTCCACAACTGTTTTTGGATAAAATTGTTGTTGTTTAGTATATCAAACAACGTTTAGACACATTTACACAACGTTTATAATGTGTCATCTATTTAGACAAATTTATATAACGTTTTTAAAACGTTGTAGTGTAACTTAAAAATGTTGTAATGCATGCATATAACATTTGTTTTTAAATATCGACCATAGAAAGCAACATTAGACAACGTTTTTATCCAATTTATACAACGTTTATAAGGTGTCATTTATTTATACAAATAAATAACATTTTTTAAATGTTGTAGATAAAAAAAAGAAAAAAAAGGTTGTGGTTCACCTATATTACCAATGCACTTGCAATATGTTAATGCCATGATATGTAGCCAAAATTTATCAACCATTCAAAATATATCCCAATAATACCATTCGTTTACAATTTTAAATTACTACATCCACAAAATATATACCAAAATGTATCCATATATGCATCTCAAATTCTCTTTTCAATATAAATTACTACTATATTGAATTCTGAATTTGATTACATGCATCCACAAAATAAATCAAACTATCCATAAAATTAAGCTACTACCTAAGCATGTTCAAAAAAGCCTAGTTCTCCCAAAATATGTACATTCATCTAACATATTCACCGTTAACTCGAGGCTCTACATATAGCTGCTCACGTACATTGCCCACTCATCCCGTACTTCGTCAATTTGTTCTTGTGTGTACATTAATCCACATGCCTTATCCCACTAAAATAAAAGAACAAAAAATTTAGTATTCAACAAAGATGCCAAATCACAAGGATACCAAATCTGACCTGATATACTGATGTACGGCAAGATAACTGACCAATCACACGAATGACTTTTAACATAATTCCTAACCACGTAAAATGTAAACATATATTTGAGGAGCAAGCTGGTGTACTGATGTGAAATAATTGTTGGTTGTACAGGAAATATGAAATATAACAAATATTCCTAACCTGTTATTCTGCTATACTGATGTGAAATATGTGTTAACACGTAAAATGTTAACACATATTTCACATCTCAGATGTTAACCACGTAAAAAGCAGGTCAATTTTGTAAAATAAAGCAGTAATTTGGGAGCTGATGTTGGACGACTCTGCGTCCTGTGGTTATTTGTTCTTGTCAGTAAAGAAGCAAGCTGCCGCAGATGTTTTATTTAATAACTCAACATTTGCAATGGCATGTATTGGCAATCAGGTACAACCATCTGATTTGAGGTCCAGCTATAACTCAAATTATATTAGTAGTTATCTACAGAATTTTAAACCCATAACCAATTTGACTAGAGGTGTTTATCAGGATACTCACCATTCCAGTGCTTCTATTTCTCAAGAATAATAAAGAGTGCACCTCGATCTATTTTATCCATCTAACATGAATCTGATAATCTATATAATAATGGTGAAGTTGTGTTCCTTTTAAAAGTTTTTAAAAAATGTATGTCAAAGAATAATGTCCCAAACAATTAGAGATTATGATCTAGCTTTGCCTCTCAGTTGACATTCATTAGGAAAAAAATTATTCTAAACCATATAAAAGCTAATAACTGAACTAACCAATTCTTGCATTCTATGTTCCACGTGTCACACTACTATATTTTTTGGAGTTAATTGTTTATTTTGCTATCTTAGATGATGGATATGATTTTCCTTCTGGTTTGTTCATATACTAGGGGACTCGTCACAAAAAAAAAAAGAAGGTAGAGATAATAAAAGAAGTAACTTGTATAATGCTCAGTGAACTTGTATAATGCTCAGTTATGACTTTTAACATACTTCCTACCATCACCATACTGCTACTGGCAAGATGTATGGCAAGATACTGAAGTGTATAGACAAATTGCTAAAATCAACTTTCTTATGCTACTGGCAAGATAACTGCTATTGATACTGCTACTGATGTATGGCAAGATACTGAAGTTTATAGAAAAACTTTCTATTTGACCAATAAAGCTGACAAAAAATAACTAACCTTGGCTACAAAGTCCAAACTACCATCCTCAACTATCTCCTTCATAAAACGCATCACAAAATACCCGCACTCCTTAATTGTTGGTTGTACAGGAGTTCCCTAAACACAATTAGTAATTATGTCATGATAAATCAATAAAAATAACAAATGTCCATAAATAAACATCTTATGCACATACCACCAAGATTCTCCATTGTGGTGGTTTTCGTATTTGATTATTACTTTGCCCATTGTAAGCTTTAATGGTACTGTATGAGCAAGAGGGTGACACATATAACATCATGCACATAATTCCAGAGACGATTTATTAGAAGAAATTTTATTATAAAACTTTCCAATTGAACTACTTTAAAAACAAAGTAATTTGGAATAACATACGTGTTCACAACTTGTTTCCACTCCTCATCGATTCTATAGCACTTGAGGGAATCCATGAAGTACACATTATTATTGTCTAGATTGACAATGGTCAACACCCAATAATATCTATACAAAAATCAACCCCAAACACATCACTATAGTTAAACCAACAAGTTTTTTAGAATCAGGAGTTTTAATAAAAAAAGGTAAAGAAATTTACCATTTCAGATCGAACTAAATATAATAGGTACTAACCCAGAGTTGTAGGGTATCAGGAAATACATGCCAGGATGTGCTCTTGTAAACTGAGATGCTATATAACATGTTTTTTGAGAAATACTTCCACAACCTTTAGCACCAACCCGAGCAGGGTCCACAAAAGTAATCATCCTTAACATATTTGTCTTCTTCAACACATCATATAAGTACCTAATAATTAAAAATTGTTAACTCAGTTTTCTTTAATAGTACTAAATAAGATTTATTTAATTATATCTCATGTACATCACTATGCAAGTGCCTGATATTTCTGACATGGCACCAAATTGTAGAATGTCTTCATACAAAATATGGGTTGGACGAGCAAACCCAAAAATTTCCTCCTCCACCATAATTTTTATTATGTTTCCCTTCAATTGGAGGGTATTTTTGGCATATCCACACAACACCTTTAATGAGCTTGGCATCGGGCGTAGGTTATTCGATTCAGAAATTATCTTGTCGAACTTTAAGCATTTTCCATGTTTCTAGATACAAACACAAGAATATATATTAATGGAATCAATAATATATAAAACTTTTTGTTATCTTAATGAAATTATTAATAAAATTAATCAAATCAATGACATATACCTTTAATGGTGTCATCTTTTTGTTATCATTGTCTTTGTTCTAACCATTGTCAACATCCTCCTTTCATCAATGCAAATTTCAGTTTTTTTAACAGCAAAACAACTAGCTTTGTCTGAAAAATGTGCACCGTTAAGGGTAGGGGGAGTCAAGTAGTGACCTGGGGGAATTGTTTCACATGGGGCCGTACACTTTCCATCAAGTTTTGCCTCTATTTGCATAATCTTCTGCACCCAAAAATATCGCTCCTCCGCTATAAGTTTTGCTATCACAAGTTGCCCCTTATCTCGCTCTTCTTCAAGAAGTTTGTGGACAGTTTGTTTAATACTCTAGCTCACATATACTCAGTTTGGCGTCTTGGTAGGTGAAAGTAGGAACTTGGAGTTGTCGACGTCAGGATTTTTAGTTGTCCCTTTTCGTTACTTGTTCCTTGGTGTTCTCATGTTAGGTGAGATTTGTTTGAAAAAACAAGTGAAAAAGGTCCGACAAGTATAATGTCGACGATGGACTGTTAAGAGTCGCCAGTTGGTGTTTTTAACTGGTTGCACCAATGCAACCAAGAAAAGGTTTTCACATTGACCCAGTAATGTGACATTGCTAAACGGGTTTGTGAAACCGAGATTCATTTGGGTTCAGGGGCTTGATTATGCGGAAGGAAGGTGCTAGGAACCCCCCGACATCCGTGTTGCCACGGTGACCGCCACTTTTCAAGAAACTGTTATATGAATGTGTGTGTGTTTGTGTGTGGATCAATGTGTAATTATTTGAAAGTACCGCGAGGCCTCGTTGGCACCTATATACAAAGGGTTTGAATTTATAGAAAAATTCAGTTTTAGGCAAGATATAGCAATGAAATTTTGTAAAAGAGGTTTTTCAAACCTTGTGCTTAATATGAATTGATACCTTTTCATACTTCCATTTTATTATTAAATGTTCGGCTTGTTTGCTTTTATTTTTGAGATGCGAGGCTTCTTCGAGAAAATAATATACAGCAGTGATGAACTCCCCATGGGCATGACAGCCATCCAAGGAAATTCGTACACTGTAAATAATGTACAAGATGCTTATAGCTGAAAATGTCCATCACGGGAACTGAATCTAGATTCAGTAGACTGAATTTGTGATCACATGATTCCTAGGCTCACATGATACCGTAGTTTATATGAAAATTTGTAAGCAGTTATATATATAAATGTTGTAAATAGGGAGCCCTTCCAGAGCAACCGGTTGCTGTGAGTACTGTGCAACACCCTCTTTTTGTACCGTTGATAAACTTATTGGAAGGCTGAGATGAAACATAAATATATCCCAGCCGGCACAACTTGTAGCGGCTTTTATTTTAATATGAGGACCCCACCATAGTCAATATGTTGTCAGTTTATTGAAATAAAATGAATTTTTAATATTACATAATGCCCAACCGGCACAGCTTGTACCGGCTGTGCCTTTTTTATAAAATACTCCCAACTGCTACAAGCTCTTACGGCTGTAAAAAAAAAAAAAAAAACCGGGACAAGCTCTAACGGCTGTATAAAAAAAAATAAAAATAAATAAAAACCGGGACAAGTTCTAACGGCTTATCCTTTGTTGGTATAAATTTTTTTGCTATTTTGTTTGTTTTATATGTTTGTTTCTATTTTGTTTATTTTATTATTTGTTGCTATTTTGTTTATTTTATTGTTTGTTGCTATCTTTATATAAAAATAGCAAATATTTTATAACCTATTTTATATCCTATTATAAAATAACAAATAAATAATATAAAATATTTTATAAAAATAACAAATAAAGAATTATAAAAATATTTGTTATTTTATAATAGGATATAAAATAGGATATTTTATAATTCTTTATATAAAATAGCATATATTTGCTCATCTAAAAATTATATCCTATTTTATATGACAGTAACATATATTTGTTATTTTATATCATATATTTGTTATTTTATAATAGGATATAAAATAGGTTATAAATATTTGCTATTTTTATATAAAGAATTATAAACAATAAAATAAACAAAATAGCAACAAAATAGCAAGGACAAGCCGGATGAGCTTGTCCCGATTTGTATTTTTTTTACAGCCGTATGAGCTTGTCCCGGTTAGTATAATTTTTTTTAACAGCCGTAAGAGTTTGAAGTGGTACATTTTTTTTTTATTTTTTTCGGCCGGTACAGGCTCATACGGCTGGTACCTTTTTTTTTAATTTTTTTTTATTCTTTCCCGGCCGGTACAGGCTCATACGGCTGGTATTAAAAAATTGAAAAAAATTATGTTATTCAAGCAACTCGCTGCTAAACAGACTCGAACTCGCAATCCCAAACTCCAAACACACGTCATATGACCACCCGAGCACCACGGGTCTAGATGTTAATTTCGGCCAAGGATATGTCTTTACATTAAAACTTCACCATCCCCCAAAAATCTATATTGTTGCATTATTATTATTATATTACGATTTATTATTATTAACAAGTCTATATAATACATATGGGGGTTTGATATTTAGAAATAAGTTAATATCTATATTTATTAAGCAATGATTATTAGTAATGATTTTATATATTAAGCAATGATTTTATTATTAAGAAATGATTTTATACATTAATAAAACTAGTGAAGTATAATAATAATGTGATTATCGAATTTATAAAAGTAGTGAAGTATTATTATAATAATAATAATGTGATTATCAATATTATAAGTACAGATTATACTAATACTAGTACTGCATAAATATATCAAAAGAAATAGTACATATTACATGTTCATTTTCATAAAAAAACATAGAATGATTAATACAACCGCCGCCTATATCTCAGAGGCCGGAAGTAATCTTGCGGATTTCTTGTAGAGCTCTCATGCGACGCGGTAACGAAAGACTGTGACATCTTCCAAGGACCACTTCTCTTCAGAAATATTACCGTTGGCCCTAACGAAACAGTCAACATACTTGCAGACAAAAATGCCACAGTCTGCGTTGTTGCGTTGTTTCGGTCGAATCTTTAATGTCTGCACAGGAATAGTTAGAGGTGTCGGAGGTTATGTGACTCCTGTAGACACTCGAAATTTTCTGCACACATGTTACTAACATTACAGGACGGTAGATTCGTCTTTCAGAGATAACCCTGGAAGACAGATCACATCCATTTTGGATACTACAGGAATTTCAGTCTCAACCCCAGAACACACACTGTGACTATCATTTCTAACCCCGGAACACACACCGGGAGTATCATTTCCAACCTCGAAGATAGCCCCGAGTTTCGTCCTTGTAGATAACCCTAAGGAACGCTGTTGCAGTTCCGGCGATAACTCCGGAAATGCTTGCTTCAAGTTCATGCAATCAGCTTCAATCTCAGACCTCCTGTCGAGGCACTCATTCCTCAGACCCAGAGATAACACCGGGCAAACATGCACACTTACAGATGACCTTGCGGCATTCAAACACTTGCAGTAGTCCAATCTTAAATATCACCGTGAGCAACGTCTGCTATCAGCTCAAACCAGTGATAACCCTAGTGAGGGGTCAAACTGTCATCTTGCCACCTCAACACCTGCGTGTCGTCTCAACACTTCATACATAAATACATACAACAATGTCCTACAAGAACCAAGAAGTTCCAATCCCGAGTGACTATTACGCGTGGCATCACACCAGATAGAATTTGATGCTTGAAGCCCATGGGCATGGTCCCCTCTTCTTGACTTCGGACGACCTCTAATCCCATGTCATTACGTAACTCTTGACACAAGAGGTCCGAAGAATGTCTTATATGCCTCATTCAGATGCTCAGATTGAAGTTCTACAAGTTCGAGCAGACATCACAGTGCACGAGTGCATGTACTTCAAGACGACAAAACCCGTGGAGTCCGGGGCACCCCGGGCAGCCGCAGGTGCACCTATGGCTCTCCCATCTAGATATAGAGGGCTTGGTGTTGCCATTTGAAAAAAAGAGAGGCGAGGAAGCCCTATCCAATATGTTCTATACACACCCCATATTGAGTGTTTCCTCATTTTAAACACTTGTTAGCTCAGATGTAGCTATATTTTTACTGGCGAGAGTTAAGTGTTTATCCATTTAGAGTTATAGAAGTCTTCATTGGTAGCCCACTGTAAGCCTTCTCACACTCTATAAAGCCTTTCTCTTCATCTTTGTACACACTATTCTACACATTGAGAGTCATGTTGTGTGCGTATGCCCGGACTTCGGTCCGTGGTTTTCATTTCTGTCTATATATATACACATTGAGTTATGCCTCGTTTGAGCCTAGACTTATGTCTGGAGCATTTATTTGCTTTATATATATATACTTATATATATAACTGTTTTTGGAAATATCCGATGAGCCTGAATTTTATATCCTGAGCATTTATTGCTTATATATATATATATATATATATATATAATTGTTGTCGGACATATCCGATGAGCCTGGGTTTTATATCCGGTGCGTTTACTGTTTATATATATATATATATATATATATATATATATATATATATATATATATATATATATATATATATATAGGTAAAAATGGAGATACACAGCTGTGTAACTTTTAAAGTTACACGGTCTACGATCGTTGAGTGATTTCACTCTACGATCGTAGAGTAGTCCCCAGATGGTAGGGTTAATTCACTCTATAATCGTGGACTATTCTACGATCGTAGAGTGAATTCACTCTACCATCTGGGGACTACTCTGTGATCGTATAGTGAAATCACTCTACGATCGTAGACCGTGTAACTTTAAAAGTTACACGGCTGTGTATCTCCATTTTTACCTATATATATATATATATATATATATATATATATATATATATATATATATAAACAGTAAACGCACCGGATATAAAACCCAGGCTCATCGTATATGTCCGACAACAATTATATATATATATATATATATAAGCAATAAATGCTCAGGATATAAAATTCAGGCTCATCGGATATTTCCAAAAACAGTTATATATATAAGTATATATATATATAAAGCAAATAAATGCTCCAGACATAAGTCTAGGCTCAAACGAGGCATAACTCAATGTGTATATATAGACAGAAATGAAAACCACGGACCGAAGTCCGGGCATACGCACACAACATGACTCTCAATGTGTAGAATAGTGTGTACAAAGATGAAGAGAAAGGCTTTATAGAGTGTGAGAAGGCTTACAGTGGGCTACCAATGAAGACTTCTATAACTCTAAATGGATAAACACTTAACTCTCGCCAGTAAAAATATAGCTACATCTGAGCTAACAAGTGTTTAAAATGAGGAAACACTCAATATGGGGTGTGTATAGAACATATTGGACAGGGCTTCCTCGCCTCTCTTTTTTTCAAATGGCCACACCAAGCCCTCTATATCTAGATGGGAGAGCCATAGGTACACCTGCGGCTGCCCGGGGTGCCCCGGACTCCACGGGTTTTGTCGTCTTGAAGTACATGCACTCGTGCACTGTGATGTCTGCTCGAACTTGTAGAACTTCAATCTGAGCATCTGAATGAGGCATATAAGACATTCTTCGGACCTCTTGTGTCAAGAGTTACGTAATGACATGGGATTAGAGGTCGTCCGAAGTCAAGAAGAGGGGACCATGCCCATGGGCTTCAAGCATCAAATTCTATCTGGTGTGATGCCACGCGTAATAGTCACTCGGGATTGGAACTTCTTGGTTCTTGTAGGACATTGTTGTATGTATTTATGTATGAAGTGTTGAGACGACACGCAGGTGTTGAGGTGGCAAGATGACAGTTTGACTCCTCACTAGGGTTATCACTGGTTTGAGCTGATAGCAGACGTTGCGCACGGTTATATTTAAGATTGGACTACTGCAAGTGTTTGAATGTCGCAAGGTCATCTGTAAGTGTGCATGTTTGCCCGGTGTTATCTCTGGGTCTGAGGAATGAGTGCCTCGACAGGAGGTCTGAGATTGAAGCTGATTGCATGCACTTGAAGCAAGCATTTCCGGAGTTATCGCCGGAACTGCAACAGCGTTCCTTAGGGTTATCTCCAAGGATGAAACTCAGGGCTATCTTCGAGGTTGGAAATGATACTCCCGGTGTGTGTTCCGGGGTTAAAAATGATAGTCCCAGTGTGTGTTCTGGGGTTGAGACTGAAATTCCTGTAGTATCCGAAATGGATGTGATCTGTCTTCCAGGGTTATCTCTGAAAGACGAATCTACCGTCCTGTAATGTCATTAGTAACATGTGTGCAGAAAATTTCGAGTGTCTACAGGAGTCACATAACCTCCGACACCTCTAACTCGTCCAACACACTCTGAAGTCCCCAATGCCATTGTGAGAATATCATGGCTGCCGATCACAGTCATTGAACCTTCATGTACTGTTTTCTTGAATTCATCCTAATGCATTAACAAATAATTCACATTAATAATAAAAACAAATTACTGTCACAAAGAAAGAATTTAGAGCATCAATTGATTTTTTTACTATTTCCTTTGCTTTATCAGCTGTCTTATCATCTGGAATATTCCCATCCTTATCTTCCCAGCCTTTCCTCCATAATGTTGCTCGATCTATATCACCTTCCGCCATTTTTTCCAGCTGTTTCATACAAACAAATAATAATCGTTTAATAATCCTTTTTTTCCAGCTGTTTCATATAAACAAACAATAAGTATCTTACAAAATTATTACTAACCAGTTCATCCTCTAATCCAGCATATCCTTTGCGTGACAAGCGATGATTATACTGATTTTGTGCACGTATTGATTGTTGTTTCTTATGTAATGCCTGCAAAATATTCAGGTAAAAGTGGTTATGTAATTTGAGAAGCAATGATTTATTTGCAATTAAAATGGTGGAAAATGTACCCTAAACTCTTCAGTAAACCTATAGGCTACAAAGGTTCTCCAAACATCAGGTTCAATGAAAGGATATTCTTCAAGGGGTCACATAAGACTTCTGCTTCATTTTCGAAAGGATAAACATAGGTATTGGTCAGTCTAGACTTAAACTCTCGCCATTTACATGTTGCTGATCTTAAAACCATTTTTCTGCTTTGAGGAGCTATCACAAACACCATCTACGCACAAGCAGATCACACGATTAAAAATATCAATACACGTGACAATGAAGAAAAATAAAACTACATGGGAATTTAATCAACTTCACATACCTCTACAGTTTCCAAAATCTTCTTTTTTGTATCTAACTCCACAGCTTTCTATTTTTTAATGTCAATTTGGACCTTCGTGCGTGCTAATACCCCAATGTAAGACTGCATTTCATTTGTTGTCTTCCCACGAGGTTGCTCGTTTTTATTATACTCCACAACCTTTTTCACGCCTTGTACTTTTCTCTTCACTATTCGCTACATTGTGTTAATGCCTCGTTTTCTTTTTGCGGTACTGGAGATTGTCTTAACTTCAGATTTTAGATTGTTTTGAGTCTCTAAAGCAACTTGATGTGTCTGACTAGCCTCGACAAGTTTGTTCTTTGCATATTTTGATCTAGCTTTCTTCTTTTGAGGGGGTGGGGGAATAGCTTTCTTGGTTGAAGGGGAGGAATTAGCTTTCTTTTGTTGAGGGGACGAAATAGGTTTCTTGGTTGAAGGGGAGGAAATAGCTTTCTTCTGTTGAGGGGAGGAAATAGCTTTCTTGGTTAAAGGGGATGAACTAGCTTTCTTCTTTTTAGGGGATTGAATAGCTTTCTTCTTTGAAGGGGATGAAATAGCTTTCTTTTTTTTGAGGGGATGACATAAATTTCTTCTTGCGAGGGGATGACATAACTGTCTTCTTTATTTTGCACAAAAATAAACATTGAGTTAGAAACTCTCGGCTAAAAGTTAAACAAGCTAATAACTGCTGGAAAAGTAACATTTTAAACTACTAAAATGTAACATTATTAACTTCAGGAAATTTACACTGCTGGAAAATATAAATACATGTGAAAAGTAACATCTTGCTAGCAAATAAACATTCAGTTCATAACAAAAAACTACTGGAAGATAAACAAGCTAGTAACTATTGGAAAAGTAACATTTTAAACTGCTAATATGTAACATTATTAACTGCAGGAAATTTACACTGCTGGAAAATATAAATACATGTGAAAAGTAACATATTGCTTGCAAATAAACATTCAGTTCATAATGAAAAACTGCTGGAAGTTAAACACATCGTAACTACTGGAAAAGTAACATTTTAAATTGCTAAAATTAACATTTTCAACTGTTGGAAATTTAAACTGCTTGAAAATATAAATACAACTACTGGAGATACAATTGTTGGAAAATAATTCAGTTCATAAATACAACTGCTAGAAGTTAAACATTCAGTTAATTGAGTTCTATTAATTGCCACAAGAGTTCTTATTCGTTATCAATACAAATATCCTCACAGTCAGCTCTCATATATTGTGAGTTGTCCTCGTGAAAAACATCATCAAATGTCTCAACTGCAGGCATACCCCTTGTAAAGGGTTCGTGGTCAATTACAATGTCCCCTAGCTCATAATCAATGGCACAATCATTATAATCCCTATTTGGGGTTGATAATACAACTGACCACATAGAATCTAAAGGACCTTTAACATAAAAGACTTGTCTGACAAGGTTAGCCATAACAAATTGATCATTTTTAAAACCTATCCTACCAAGATTGGCCAACGTAAATCCAAGTTCATCTACTTTAAGGCCATTATTGTTCTCAACGCAATCGTACTTAAATATAGGTACTCTAAACTTATGATAATCTAGCTCCCATATTTCCTGAGTGACCCCATAGAAACTCATGTCTCCCACAATAGGATTTTTATCCTTTGCACTAGAAAGCTGCATTGTCTTTGCCACTAGGTGCACTCCACTATTTTGAACAGCTCGCACATCATCACGTGACTTAGTGTTAAAGTGCAGTCCATTGACAATGTAGCTTTTATACTTTAGTACTTCCATACACGGGCCATCCGAAAGCTACTTCAAAGTCTCCGTTATGTCATTGGATGCTTGGGTAAGTTCATATGAAACCTGAATTCAAAATAATATAAATCAAGAAACATAAGAGAGCAACCATCAAACAATTACAAAGATAAACACAATTTTACCCTTTTGCAAAACCAATCAATGAATGTTAGATTGTGCTTATCTTGTATCCACTTTTTTCTTTTTTTAAATATCGGATAAGTTTCTTTCAGATGTATTATATGTTCACTGCATGAAATAAAAGACAATCAGATTTTAGTCGTTGAATTATAAGACAAAATTCTTCTATCTTATTGAGAAAAACGTTTAAATTACCTGATATGTGGTTCAACTTCATCCGTGTTTTCTAATACACAACGATGTGCTTGGTCTAACATGTCACGCTTAATAGATTCTATGGTAGCACTAGATAAGGGTTGTGTACGACCCATTCTTCGCCTCGATGGGATCCCAATAGTACTAACATCAGATAAATATTCCTCGTAAAACTCTGAAGCTTCTTCACTAATATAACATTTAGCCATGCAACCTTCAGGCCGATAACGATTACGTACATACCCTTTTAATACTTTCATGAATCTTTCAAATGGATACATCCATCTAAAGTAAACTGGCCCACATAATCAAACTTCTCTAACAAGATGCACCACGACATGAATGATTATATCAAAGAATGATGGTGGAAAATACTTCTCAAGCAAACACAAGGTTACCACTACATCCGCTTGCATTTTATCTAGTATTGAAATGTCGATGACTTTGCCGCATATCTAATTAAAGAAAAAACACAATCTGATTATTGCATACCTCACAGGTCTTTCCATCACCGAACGTAAGGCAACAGGAATCAATTGTTGCATTAAGGTATGACAATCATGAGACTTAAGCCCATAGAGTTTTAGGTCTTGCAATGATACAAGACTTTTGATATTAGAAGCTTAACCTTCTGGTAATTTCATGCCATACAAAGAATTACATAAAACTCTTTTCTCTGCCCTCGATAGATTCCAAGTACTTGGAGGCAAACATGTCCTTTTCCCACAAAATTAGGTCGCAAATAAGTCTTAACCATCATTTCTAAGAGATCTAATCGAGCTGCAACCCCATCTTTGTTTTTCCCTGGAATCTCCAATAATGATATCACATACATTTTTCCCAATATGCATAACATCAAGACAATGTCTAATATGAAGAAACTTCCAATACTCTAGTTCAATGAATATTGACTTCCTCTTCTAACAAGGCCTATTATCCATGTCATCAACAGCATGAGTCAAACCATCAATATTTCTAAATACTTCCTCTCCCGTTAGTGACACAGGAGGTGGTCTAAATTCTTGTTCTCCATTAAATGTTACTCGCTGCTTCCGAAATGAATAATCTTAAGGCAACAATCTTCTGTGGCCAATGTAACAAACTTTATTACCATGTGTTAACCTATGGCTAGGTGTATCATTGCCACATATAGGACATGCTTTATAACCTTTTACAACACATCCAGATAAGTTCCAATATGCAGGAAAGTCATTAATAGTCAACATTAATTGGGCTTTGAGCATAAAGTATTCTCCTCTAAATGCATCATACACCCCTAGAACCCCATTCTACAAACACTTCAAATCATCAATCAATGGTTCCAAGTAGACATCTATATCATTACCGGCTTTTTTAGGACCCGAGATCAACAAAGTTAACATCATGACCTTTTTTTTCATACATAACCAAGGAGGAAGATTATAAATAATCATTATAATAGGTCAACAACTTTATCTACTACTAACAGAACCATGAGGATTGATCCTATCAGCTGAAAGAGTAAGTCTAAGGTTTCTAGGGTCTTTACCAAACTCTGACCACTTATCATCCACTAGCTTTCAAGATGGTGAATCTGATGGATGACGCATATGATTGTCTCTCATTTTATTATTAGCATGCCAAGTCAAACTCTCAGTTGTCCTACTAGATTTAAACATTTGTTTAAACCTCGGGATAGGAGGAAAGTACCACAACACCTTCGCAGGCACCCCTTCTCTTACATGCTCATTCTTATCTATCTTCCACCTTGAGAGAGAACATTTTGGGCAATTAGTTACCTAGTCAAATTCATTTCTATACAAGATGCAGTTATTAGGGTAAACATGTATTTTCTCAAAATCCATTCCTAGGTCATGTAAAGTCTTCTTTGTCTCGTACAAGGAGCAAGGTAATTGATTACCTTCTGGAAGAAGTTCACTCAGAAAAATCAAGTGCTCTATGAAACCAACCTCACTCAATCCATTCTTTGCTTTCAAATTGTAGAGTCTAACAAGTGCACCTAACTTACTAAATTTACAACCAGGGTACAAGGGTTCATCTCCATCCCCAATCACATTAAGAAACTCACATGGATCATTTGAGAAATCTCCAAAACCATTATCTTCCATATCTACTATTTCAGGGACATAGCCTTGTTCCGTAGTGCCTATAAAAGGTTTATTTGCATCTTTATCTAACATATTAGGTTCTCCATGCCATATCTAAGTGTGATAATGTAAAGTCCCCAAATTCGGATACTTGAAACCCGAACTCGGTACTTCACGATACCATTTCTATGAGCGGAAATATTACTAATATTAATAACAATAATGTAAATTATAAACTTATCTTACCTTTATCAGAGTCTAAACCCAAGTACGCAACCTTTACTATATGAAACCGTAAACCTATTCTGTTTGCTTTACTTTTCACTTGATCTTGACCGATCCTTCTGATTGTTCACACTTATCTGAAAACATTTAAATTAAGCAAGGATGAGCATTTGAGTGCCCAGCAAGTATTATATATATATATATATATATATATATATAAGTTGAAAGAATTTAAATATTTTCTTTATAATATCCATCTAAAACAAGTCAATAGTTGTGAAGTATTCTGAACTGATATTAATAACATAACAACCCTCTTTCAAATTTTTAAAATTACTTACTGACTATAAATAAGGTTTAATTGACATTTTATGAACATTGTTTTTATTTTCGAAAAGGTTTAGCAGAACTTCATCTGCAAACCGTCATAACTTACGGACACGGGGGTGATCAGCCCGTTGTGCCCTGTATTGATCAATACTACATTACAAGAACGATGTTATCATTTACTTGATCCGCCTTGGGCGCATAAAATTTTTCCCGTGAACGGGATGTTCATATTTGTCAGGGTTTCAGACAAAAAGTTTTATTTTATCCAACAATAAACTATAATTCAACATATATGTATAACAAAGGTGTATCAACATGTGATTAAATACAATGATTTTCCAAGTGGGGGCACTTATATAATCATTTATAGAAATTAACGAACAACATATATATCCGAATTATCATATACTAACATGTTGATAATCAAAGGGTGTATATAATATAGGTTTAACTATCTGTACATTAATAATCATAATTATGAACTTCTTACTTCTGACCATTGCATAAAGAAAATGCAAAGTTAGGATACTTGCCTGATGCGCTGCTTACAATTCTCAACTTAGTTCTACCCCTTTCCTATCACAACCTATCATTAATCAGATCATTTTACTGATTAGTACAACATATCGTACACATAACACTGCCTATTGCAGTCAGCACATTTTCTATTCACATTATTACACATGTTCAACAATCGTTGACTCACAAGAAAACATCAACACATTCCTAATCATATTGTCACACAACTTTAATAACCATTGAATCGCAATTAAACAGTTAACTAATCACATTATCTAAGTCCAAATCAATTTCTAAAACATGTCAGTCTACCGACAGCTTTTTCGGGTAAATATCGAGTCTAAGACTCTAAACCGTAGTTCAATATCCATTTGGATAACTTAAACATCAGTCGCACTATTTTTCATGGCCTTATAATAATTATTAAATAATTATTATCATTTATTATTATTTTTGAAATATCAGAATCATTATTAAATGATTTAAATATTAAACAATTCTACTATCATTAACATTTAATTAATATTAAACTATTAATTAATCCATTGCCAAAATATTAAAGTTATGTATAATAACTCAAAATATTTTTAAAGTATTAATAATACCCTTAAATGATTTTTAAAATATTTAAAATCATTATTAACCAATTACCATTAATATTTAAATATTAATGAACTATTTATCCAAATATTAAAAGTCATTAATTATAACTTAAAATATTTTTAAATCATTAACATCCTTTTTAAATGATTTTTAAATAAATAAAACCATTTTAAAACTATTTATTTAATATAATTATTAAATAAATTTAATATCATTAATATTAAATTATTAATAAAATTATTCTTTAAATATTAATAGTTATAGTTTATAACTTAAAATATCTTTTAACACTTTATTTTCATTTAAAATGATTATAATAATATTAAAATCATTTTTAAACTAATTTATTTAATATAATTATTAACTAACTTTAATATCATTAATAATCATTAACTAATGAAATTAACCATTAAATATTAAAAGTTATATTTTATAACTTAAAATATTCTTAAATACCTTATTATTATTTAAAATGATTTTTAATATAATAAAATCATTTTTAATTCATTTATTTAATTTTTTTAATAAATAACTTAACTATCATTAATATTAATTTATTAATGAAAATTATCACAAAATATTAAAAGTTATCAAAAATAACTCAAAATTATTTTCTAACATAATAATATAATTTTTCATGATTTTTCATGAATTAAAACTATTTTTAAATAATTTATCTAATATTGTATTTAAATAAATAAATACCATTTATATTCCAAAAATATTAAATATTTTCGAAATATACCCAAAATAGTTAAAAACTATTTTTCAGACTTTAAAATAATTTTTTATAATTTATTATGTATTTTTAATAATTAAAAACCATTTTTATCAATTTTTTTATTAATTTCTGAAAATTATAATTAAAACCGTCGCTAAAGGGCTATAGCGACACTTTCTGTCGCTATAGGTGTTCTTGAGGCCAAGAACACTGACAGTCGGCTTATCAACCTATCACGTTTGACCGTGAATAACTCAGTGTGTGCTGTGATTCTGGACTCGATTTTGGTCAGATCATGTAGTGATAATGCAAGACTACAATATCCAACAATAACCATGATCATAACACATAACATAAAGAAGATCTGAGCCCTCAAAGAAGCTGTCAGACCTGTTCTTCATTTCCTGGGTTGCCCAGAAATGAAGAACAGTGTGATATGCCCACTTTGGGCTTCCATTACAAGCAGATCGTTTAATGTTTTAATGATCTATCAATTTTTGATAGTAGCCAACCTGTAATACTACAGATCTAACACATAAAATCATCATAAAAATAACCACATAGCAAAATATTAATCGGTCAACCCTTGCCAGAAAACTCGTTCATAAAATTTCTGGAAATTCCAGAAAATTGAAAATGTTACCGGATAGTCTACTTTGACCATCTATAAAATCCGTTATATTTGATATTTTAACGATATAAAAGCATGACTGTATAATTAATATACCAGACTACAACATCAATACAAAAACGGAATCAAAACAACAAGCAACACAAAGATCTGGGACCATGAACTTGCTGTCAAACCTTTCTGGGCAAGTTCATAGCTGCCCAGAATTTTTCCGGTCAATGCCGGTCAACGGTATTTGACCGTGTAAATCTACCAATCTGTACTACAAATGACCACGATTCTTTTTGAATCTTAAAAAGAACATTACAGACTATATATAACAACTTAAAAACAATACAAATCATAAACGACCAAAGATTAAAATGGACTGACATTAGGCTGTCAGACCTCAAGAACAAAATTTCCAGATTTCATAGATCTTCAAATCTGAGCTTCTAAATGTTATGGATCTATCATCTAGCAACCCAGATCATCATAAGGCACCATAAACAACATATTCTAACAACAAAACACAAGATCTAACAACAACTTTTGGATAGAAATTAAACTAGGGTTTTATACCTTTTATGCTTAAATTTTTGATTTCAAGCTTCTGATTTGATTATGATGAACGTGGGGCTTTGCTTAGGACTGATTTATGAAGAAAATTTCATGGTTAGAGAGTGGAAAGGAAATGGTTGAGTGCTTGCAAAAATTAGGCTACCAAATGGGAATTTCTCTCTCTTCCAATCCATTTATATAAATTGTAGATGCATGTATGTAGCTACTAGATGGCTGAGATGTGTGACATATAGGCACATGGTTAGGGTAGAGTGGTTGAACAACTAAAGATATTGCCAACTTTACAAGTTAGCTCAAATAATGCATTATGGGCAAAATAGTCTTTTGATAATTCAATTTAAATGACAAAATTGATACTAGACAAACCCTTAGGGTTTAGTGTTTGAATATTAGGGTCTAGGGTTTGAGTCAATTTAGCAAACAAAAATCTAGGATTTCTAATTTAAGGTTTGCACAAAAATTAAATAAATAAAAATAAATAACTTTTAGTTTATAAAATTTTTCAAAATAATTTTGTTAATCAAATTAAGTTTGTAATTATCTTATACATGGATATTAGGGTTTATTACCCTTAATCACAATTAACTTTGCTCATAAAGTAATTAGGGTTTATAATACCAAAAATTAGGGTTTCCATAATACAATTAGGGTTTTCTATAATTAGCAAATTATTACATAACATATATCATATAACATCGTCATATAACAGTCTTAAACTCACAATTTATTTTCAAATTAGGGTTTTCCACAGAAAACTAGGGTTTAACCAATTAACATTGGGGTTTTGAAATTAAACATCATAATTGACCAATCATCATCAACACGTACATACGACACATATTTATAGTACTGAAATATCAAAATATAATTAATATTATATTATTATCACAATTCCTCATTCCATAACCAGAAATAAGGTTTATAAAATATTATTAGGGTTTGGTCGTATTATAATAAAACTGTTCCACATATTAACATTACACACATAACCATACATATCTATAACATTGACAAATAATAATATTATATTATTATTCTTATTCCTTGATCAAAACCTAAAATTAGGGTTTGGATTCCATATCTGATTTATCTTACATAAATAACATTCTTAATTAAGTTAAAATATTTATTTTAACATCCGGAACAAATTCATATAATGAAATAATCATTATAATTATTCTTAAACCATTTCATATATTATTTAAATAATATAAGATTATATTTTCATAGAAAATAATTAATAAAAGTATTTCCAATAAGGAATTAATTAGTATAAAAATTATAATTGATAATAATCAATAATTCTAAAAATAAATTTATTTGTAAATATTTATGTAATAAATATATTTTTATTTACCACACAAATACATATACACATTATCTTGTACAAATCCTCATTCATTAAAAAAAAAAATTTATACGCAAAATTTTAGTTTTATTTATTTAGAAAATATCGGGTTGTTACATTCACCCTCCCTTATAAGGATTCCGTCCCCGGAATCACCACTTTAAAACCTATACATACCAGGGTACATAGCATACACAATCATTACAAATAGATCTCGATCATGATTGATAGAATCGATCTTTAACTATTCACATAAAGCTTGTCTTTCTGATTAAACGAAAATTTGATTTCTAAAAGAACTCAAATTCCTCCTTCAAAATAATTTATAAAAATAATTTACTATATATAAGAAATCAATATTTAAGAAAATAATATTGGTTCGAGTAATACCTGGAGTTGCATCCCCGGCTGCCACGATATTTTGAACGTCATGTTGAAGACATTTGCAGTTGGTTCTGTTGATTCGTTCGTTGATGTCGGTCTCGTTGTCGCCAATGTCCTGCTGCCTTTTTTTTTAGTATTCACATTCCTTACCTCCATTCTCCTTCTTGAACAGTCTCCCACCTTATTTTCCATTGATCCACACTTGAAACACCTACTATACATTCTTGGATTGAGACAGTCGGAAGTGACATGTCCCTTCTGCCCACACTTATAACATATTAACTTCCATTTCAAACATTCCCAGAGTGGTTCTTTCCACCGTTTTGCATATTACACTACATGCTTCTTCTTCCCACCTTCATGCTTCACCTGCACGCTTCCAAAGTTCTTCGCCTTCCTCTTTTCATTTCTACCCTTACTTCCACTATTAATTCCTACCTTCTCAGCTCCCTTAACCTTACCCTTGTTCCTTCTTACCTAGTTATAGAGGCTCATGGCCTCGCTCCCCTCCTCAACAATAATCGCTTTTCCCATGAGTGCTGCAAATGTATGAATCTGCAACACTTCCACCTTGTTGTAGAGCTAGGGTTGTAATCCCAGCTCAACCTTCGTGCCTTTCTAGCCTCCGTATCAAGTTGTTGCGGAGCCAATCTAGTCAACTCTTTAAATTTCACTGACATATTCCTATACTTACATATCCACTTGCTTTAATTCTAGAAATTTCACCTCTATTCTAGCTTGTATACTAGCTGAAAAATGATTCTCAAAAAAAAATAATGAAGTCTTACACCTATCTCATGTTACCACACCTGTTCCTGCCCTCACCTGATTCGCTTCCCACCAAAAATTTGCCTCACCCTTCATCATGTAGATGGCAAAAAAATGGTTTTTTGCCCCTCAACTACCTTAACTATCACAAACACCTTGTTAATTTCCTTAATCCAAGTTTGGGCTTCTACAAGGTCATTTGTACCTTTGAATTCTTGCGATAGGACCACCTTGAAGTCTTTAACGTTCGACGTTCGATTATCTGTTTGATCTTTCGCGACTGGTATTCCATTATGCACATCTTGATCATCTCGATTCTTCTATCCTTTGGTTTCATTTTTGTCTTGACGGCATTTTTATAAATTATTCTTACATACTATGCCTTATCGTACCCGCTTAACATATCGCACTAAATTTTTTTACTCAAATAATCATGTATTCAAAATATTAGTTTCTGAAAACTGCATTAACCAATGCTTAGATAAATAATTATTATCTTTATACTAACTTATTTCATTAATCCAACATAGACTTATATTCATAACACTTGATATGCCATAGCACATTCTATTTTAAACATTCGCTATCCCTTCGTGACTCAAAAGTCGGGATTTACAACCTTGATCAATCACAAAAGTTAAAAAAAATATTTCATTATACAAATATACTTATCACATATACCACACAGAAACATACATATTCAGCTAAAACCAATACTACCTATTTCCTTTGCCTTCACTAAAGATTAACTATACCCAGTTCGTCAAACCACACTTATGAGTCCATAAACTTGTCACAGTTATATGAGTTTACGAATTTATCCTAGTCAGACCTTTGGCGTCCATTCGCTGAGGGATTCATACACATTTCATATAACTATGAGTCAAAAATGTCATATTAGTATGAGTTTTAAGAACTCGTACTTAACCCTATGTTCTCTACCTATGACCTATCTATTTTTTATACACATGAGAAAGGAATCACCCTCTTAACATGCATATAGCAAATAGCGCGACACAAATATTTTAATGATTATCAGTGTCAGATACTAAGTAGCTTTTACACCAAGTACAATTCCCCGCCCATATAAGGAATCATACAACTTAGCTGCCGACATGTGTCCTCATTGAAATCCCCACCTAATCTTAACCCCCTTTTTCCATTCGATTTTCATTTAATCCGTATTCATAACCTTTTCTTGAATCTGTATCATTCACACAGCAATCTTGCTTTAAACTTTCCAATCATAAGATTGATTCTTTTTGGCTGTCATAATTTTATCAGATCACGGGGTGATCTCATCGTATATATTATGATTTAATTCTATGTCTTAATTGTTTTGTTTTATGATCTCCTTTCTCTGCACTACCAGTCTTTTAGACTCGATCTATTCACCATTACTGTTTAACTTTATTATCAGAGTTAGGAAACTCTGTGGCTTAACAACTCGCCGAGATTCATCTTTGAATCATACCAACCAACTAACTCTATATGAGTTATTTGTATTTTCAAAGTTTCCCTCTGTTCTAAGGTTATATCCTAAGGTCTAACCCACCTAAGGTTTCTAACCCTATAGCTCTGATACCATGATGTAAAGTCCCCGAATCCGGATACTTGAAACCCGAACTCGGTACTTCACGATACCATTTCTATGAGTGGAAATATTACTAATATTAATAACAATAATGTAAATTATAAACTTATCTTACCTTTATCAGAGTCTAAACCCAAGTACGCAACCTTTACTATATGACACCGTAAACCTATTTTGTTTGCTTTACTTTTCACTTGATCTTGACCGATCCTTCTGATTGTTCACACTTATCTGAAAACATTTAAATTAAGCAAGGATGAGCATTTGAGTGCCCAGCAAGTATTATATATATATATATATATATATATATATATATATATATATATATATATATATATATAAGTTGAAAGAATTTAAATGTTTTCTTTATAATATCCATCTAAAACAAGTCAATAGTTGTGAAGTATTCTGAACTGATATTAATAACATAACAACCCTCTTTCAAATTTTTGAAATTACTTACTGAATATAAATAAGGTTTAATTGACATTTTATGAACATTATTTTTATTTTCGAAAAGGTTTAGCAGAACTTCATCTGCAAACCGTCATAACTTACGGACACGGGGGTGATCAGCCCGTTGTGCCCTGTATTGATTAATATTACATTACAAGAACGATGTTATCATTTACTTGATCCGCCTTGGGCGCATAAAAGTTTTCCCGTGAACGGGATGTTCACATTTGTCAAGGTTTCAGACAAAAAGTTTTATTTTATCCAACAATAATCTATAATTCAACATATATGTATAACAAAGGTGTATCAACATGTGATTAAATACAATGATTATCTAAGTGGGGGCACTTGTATAATCATTTCTAGAAATTAACGAACAACATATATATCCGAATTATCATATACTAACATGTTGATAATCAAAGGGTGTATATAATATAGGTTTAACTATCTGTACATTAATAATCATAATTCTGAACTTCTTACTTCTGACCATTGCATAAAAAAAATGCAAAGTTAGGATACTTTCCTGATGCGCTGCTTACAATTCTCAACTTAGTTCTACCCCTTTCCTATCACAACCTATCATTAATCAGATCATTTTACTGATTAGTACAACATATCGTACACATAACACTGCCTATTGCAGTCAGCACATTTTCTATTCACATTATTACACATGTTCAACAATCGTTGACTCACAAGAAAACATCAACACATTCCTAATCATATTGTCACACAACTTTAATAACCATTGAATCGCAATTAAACAGTTAACTGATCACATTATCTAAGTCCAGATCAATTTCTGAAACATGTCGGTCTACCGACAGCTTTTTCGGGTAAATATCGAGTCTAAGACTCTAAACCGTAGTTCAATATCCATTTGGATAACTTAAACATCAGTCGCACTATTTTTCATGGCCTTATAATAATTATTAAATAATTATTATCATTTATTATAATTTTTGAAATATCAGAATCATTATTAAATGATTTAAATATTAAACAATTCTACTATCATTAACATTTAATTAATATTAAACTATTAATGAATCCATTGCCAAAATATTAAAGTTATGTATAATAACTCAAAATATTTTTAAAGTATTAATAATACCCTTAAATGATTTTTAAAACATTTAAAATCATTATTAACTAATTACCATTAATATTTAAATATTAATGAACTATTTATCCAAATATTAAAAGTCATTAATTATAACTTAAAATATTTTTAAATCATTAACATCCTTTTTAAATGATTTGTAAATAAATAAAACCATTTTAAAACTATTTATTTAATATAATTATTAAATAAATTTAATATTATTAATATATCATTAATATTAAATTATTAATAAAATTATTCTTTAAATATTAAAAGTTATAGTTTATAACTTAAAATATCTTTTAACACTTTATTTTCATTTAAAATGATTATAATAATATTAAAATTATTTTTAAACTAATTTATTTAATATAATTATTAACAAACTTTAATATCATTAATAATCATTAACTAATGAAATTAACCATTAAATATTAAAAGTTATATTTTATAACTTAAAATATTCTTAAATACCTTATTATTATTTAAAATGATTTTTAATATAATAAAATCATTTTTAATTCATTTATTTAATTTTTTTAATAAATAACTTAACTATCATTAATATTAATTTATTAATGAAAATTATCACAAAATATTAAAAGTTATCAAAAATAACTCAAAATTATTTTCTAACATAATAATATATTTTTTCATGATTTTTCATGAATTAAAACTATTTTTAAATAATTTATCTAATATTGTATTTAAATAAATAAATACCATTTATATTCCAAAAATATTAAATATTTTCGAAATATACCCAAAATAGTTAAAAACTATTTTTCAGACTTTAAAATAATTTTTTATAATTTATTATGTATTTTTAATAATTAAAAACCATTTTTATCAATTTTTTTATTAATTTCCGGAAATTATAATTAAAACCGTCGCTAAAGGGCTATAGCGACACTTTCTGTCGCTATAGGTGTTCTTGAGGCCAAGAACACTGACAGTCGGCTTATCAACCTATCACGTTTGACCGTGAATAACTCAGTGTGTACTGTGATTCTGGACTCGATTTTGGTCAGATCATGTAGTGATAATGCAAGACTACAATATCCAACAATAACCATGATCATAACACATAACATAAAGAAGATCTGAGCCCTCAAAGAAGCTGTCAGACCTGTTCTTCATTTTCTGGGTTGCCCAGAAATGAAGAACAGTGTGATATGCCCACTTTGGGCTTCCATTACAAGCAGATCGTTTAATGTTTTAATGATCTATCAATTTTTGATAGTAGCCAACCTGTAATACTACAGATCTAACACATAAAATCATCATAAAAACAACCACATAGCAAAATATTGATCGGTCAACCCTTGCCAGAAATCTCGTTCATAAAATTTCTGGAAATTCCAGAAAATTGAAAATGTTACCGGATAGTCTACTTTGACCATCTATAAAATCCGTTATATTTGATATTTTAACGATATAAAAGCATGACTGTATAATTAATATACCAGACTACAACATCAATACAAAAACGGAATCAAAACAACAAACAACACAAAGATCTGGGCCCATGAACTTGCTGTCAGACCTTTCTAGGCAAGTTCATATCTGCCCAGAATTCTTTCGGTCAATGCCGGTAAACAGTATTTGACCGTGTAAATCTACCAATCTGTACAACAAATGACCACGATTCTTTTTGAATCTTAAAAAGAACATTACAGACTACATATAACAACTTAAAAACAATACAAATCATAAACGACCAAAGATTAAAATGGACTGACATTAGGCTGTCAGACCTCAAGAACAAAATTTCCAGATTTCATAGATCTTCAAATCTGAGCTTCTAGATGTTATGGATCTATCATCTAGCAACCCAGATCATCATAAGACACCATAAACAACATATTCTAACAACAAAACACAAGATCTAACAACAACTTTTGGACAGAAATTAAACTAGGGTTTTATACCTTTTATGCTTAAATTTTTGATTTCAAGCTTCTGATTTGATTATGATGAACGTGGGGCTTTGCTTAGGACTGATTTATGAAGAAAATTTCATGGTTAGAGAGTGGAAAGGAAATGGTTGAGTGCTTGCAAAAATTAGGCTACCAAATGGGAATTTCTCTCTCTTCCAATCCATTTATATAAATTGTAGATGCATGTATGTAGCTGCTAGATGGCTGAGATGTGTGACATATAGGCACATGGTTAGGGTAGAGTGGTTGAACAACTAAAGATATTGCCAACTTTACAAGTTAGCTCAAATAATGCATTATGGGCAAAATAGTCTTTTGATAATTCAATTTAAATGACAAAATTGATACTAGACAAACCCTTAGGGTTTAGTGTTTGAATATTAGGGTCTAGGGTTTGAGTCAATTTAGCAAACAAAAATCTAGGATTTCTAATTTAGGGTTTGCACAAAAATTAAATAAATAAAAATAAATAACTTTTAGTTTATAAAATTTTGCAAAATAAATTTGTTAATCAAATTAAGCTTGTAATTATCTTATACATGGATATTAGGGTTTATTACCCTTAATCACAATTAACTTTGCTCATAAAGCAATTAGGGTTTATAATACCAAAAATTAGGGTTTCCATAATACAATTAGGGTTTTCTATAATTAGCAAAATATTACATAACATATATCATATAACATCGTCATATAACAGTCTTAAACTCACAATTTATTTTCAAATTAGGGTTTTCCACAGAAAACTAGGGTTTAACCAATTAACATTGGGGTTTTGAAATTAAACACCATAATTGACCAATCATCATCAACACGTACATATGGCACATATTTATAGTACTGAAATATCAAAATATAATTAATATTATATTATTATCACAATTCCTCATTCCATAACCAGAAATAAGGTTTATAAAATATTATTAGGATTTGGTCGTATTATAATAAAACTGTTCCATATATTAACATTACACACATAACCATACATATCTATAACATTGACAAATAATAATATTATATTATTATTCTCATTCCTTGATCAAAACCCGAAATTAGGGTTTGGATTCCATATCTGATTTATCTTACATAAATAACATTCTTAATTAAGTTAAAATTTTTATTTTAACATCCGGAACAAATTCATATAATGAAATAATCATTATAATTATTCTAAAATCATTTAATATATTATTTAAATAATATAAGATTATATTTTTATAGAAAATAATTAATAAAAGCATTTCCAATAAGGAATTAATTAGTATAAAAATTATAATTGATAATAATCAATAATTCTAAAAATAAATTTATTTGTAAATATTTATGTAATAAATATATTTTTATTTACCACACAAATACATATACACATTATCTTGTACAAATCCTCATTCTTTAAAAAAAAAAAATATACGCAAAATTTTAGTTTTATTTATTTAGAAATTATCAGGTTGTCACAGATAACTCGTATCAACCCCATTAAAATACAAGTGATCCCGTATTATTCTGGCACCAAATTTTAAAATGTTTCCAAATTTTATGCAAGGGCAATGAATAAGATTCACATTTCTTACGTTATCTATCGCAAACCTCAAGAATTCATCAACGCCTAGTTCATACTCTTGTGACCTTCTATCAGCACACATCCATGACTTATCCATCTTAAAAAAACAAAACATGTCATCTAGAGTCCAACATTAAATATAAAACACTGAATATGCACTCAGTTAATTATCAATTGGCTAAACTAGATAAAAGAAATGTTACTATTTCTGTGACGCCCCGAAATCCGGTCTATCTTCACACCCAGATTCCGTACATCACAATCCCATCTTCTTCCAAACATACATCATTATATAGCTAAATATAACAACATATACTCTCAAATCCCAGGTTCTGGAAACCTTATAACCTTTTTTATTACAAATAATGATAAATACATTATTCATTTCATCTTACAAGAGTGACTTTTAATCCGCCACTAAGGATACATAACAGTTCCTTAAACTAGTCTATAGTTCAATTTCATCTTTCTATATTACAAGTCTTCACTTGATCTTCTCGCTCATTCACACTCTGAAGGGAACTTCATCTGGATACCATCAGCTTGACCTTTATGGGATCCTTAAGTTCGTCTAACATCATTCGCTGAAAATGTTTTTCATTTAAAGCAAGTGTGAGCATTCAATTGCCCAGCAAGTCATATCAGTTGAACAAACATCTTCAAGAATTCAAACATTCTTTATAACTTCGATAACCGAACAAAGGTTATGAAGCAGCTCGAATAATAGGAATAATCACGATTCCTATCATTTTAAAACATTATTCGCATGCACTTTGAAATACTTTTATTCTTCTACCTTTTTCATACTCATCAGGTCTGGCTAGAATCATTAGCACAGACTTAACAATAACGGATCATGTATAAACAGAACATACTTGTATTGAACATCTCAGTCATAGAACAGTTCATATCATAGAAACACCGAAGTGTTCACATTGTGGCACAAGGCCTCATATGTTCTACCACTTTACACCAATATCGCACATTAGTACATAGACAGAACTTCTCAAGTTCAACATCTGAGAAGTTTAAGAAACTAGCATTCATTTAGAATATGAATGAAGTTAGGAAACTTGCCTTACGCACAGCTACAGCCTACGCTGAACTGCTCAATTCGGTTCCTATGTAGCACATAAGAAAAACAACACATACACTAATTAGTCATATATATTTGACTTAGGCATTAGCTTAACTTTACTTCTTAGGGTTCGCATTCTTGCAACCTAAGTTTACGCGACCACTTTCATTATCGTTCTACAGCTTCATAACATACGGAGATGTCTTACTTTTACGCTCATCATCTTTGATGTTTTACATTTTATCTTCTTCTTATTACTTCTCTAATACACAGCACACATCGCTTCTCTGCTAGTAGTCCATATGGTACTCTGAGTGGTTTCCCACAAACAACCAACAAACAAGTTCCCGTCTCGTCTACACTGCCCATAACAGTGAGTTAGATCGGTTGCCAGTTTTGTATATACCTTCGCTCACTGAAGGAATTGTTTAGCCCAGCTCCCATATGTCAACCATCAAAGGTTACGATTGTACCACAACCTATACTCATCTTAACTTATCCGCACTATTAAACTATAATATTCGGTAAGTTAATTTCTTATTCCTTTCGGCTTCTTGGCAACTAAATACCACGCCTCAGTATTCACTCTTTATCGTCTAAGTCATACAGTTTTATGTATACTCAGAGCGATCATTCCCTGCAATCCTTAACTCGGCTTTGTTACGTTAAAGGCTATTATCTTTAATTCAACTTCTTTACCATTTATGGTTCAATCCATTACCTTCATCATCTTATGGTTAAACCATACACGGGGTGTAGGTTCTATCCGTTTAATATTTACGTTCCCTCAACCTTCACGTCGATTAAAGTGTTTAACGCTTACATTTCATTCTAACGTTCTCATCTGACTCACATTCAGCTTCCATTAATCTCATTACCGTTCATTACTGCTTTCTTAATACCATTCATTATTCTTCTTTAATGTCGAAGCGATACAGTTCGTTGTATGCTAATACCACTCGTTCACCATAACAGCGTTGCATACACAGTGTCTAAACGCTCCATACTTATCTCTCACTATCATGACATAACATCGAAATGTTATTCATTACCCTCGTCCCTCAACATTTAAGGAATCACAACCCTAGCAATCCCTCATGTTCGTTCATCGCGACTACGGTCCCGTATCTCGGTTCCGTACTCGTAAATACAGTCTTTTAATCTCGATTAATCTTTCCGTTCAACCTTTATTAAAAGTTTAATACACTTTATTAAGTGTTTCATTAATTGAACTATATGCTCGTATTTCTTTCTTGCACATCCCCCAGAAATTGAGCAGTTAAAATCTCATTTCTGACATTGCACAGCACCGGCGCTGCGGCGCCATGCTCCTTCCTTAATCTCGCGCCGCGGCGCCACTTAGCAGTGACCAAGGGACGGGACTCGCGCTGCGGCGCCGTCCTCCAAGGCATAACTCCGCACCGCGGCGCCAAGCAAAAACCCTAGAAAAATTTTTCTAAGTATTTTACAAGCTTGAGACGCTAACTTCACAATCTCATAACTTCTTCGTTATAACTCAGAACGAGGTCATTCCAAAGTCATTCTCTTCCTTATCTTATGTACTTTAATACCCCTCAGACAGAACTTCATTCTAAATCCGTTAATGTGCCATTCGATTGGCTTGATCATCACCCTTCGTTTATTTTATGTTTTTAACGCTCTTTGTTCGTTCATCCGCAATTCGGTCATCCGAACTCAGAATTCGATCGTTCTTGAATCCACGACTCACGTTTTCAACATTTTCTTACATCCTTATGAAACCCTACATGTTTGGAATTCATTTACTAACTTTCTAATTCTCGTTTGTCTTTTACGAATTTTCGCCATAACTTCGTTATAGCTAAGTTTTTAATCCGTTCTTCCTGAACGTTTCTATCATTCCTAACCAAGCAATATGCATCAAACTTATATACGATGGTTTTAAACTTGTCCATCAACAACAATTATCCTACGATGGTTTTAAATTTGTCCATCAACAACGTTCTTCGCGTTCTTCGCGTGTTCTTCGTGTTCTTCGTTCGTTCTTCATTTTTAATTGATATTTTGGATTACGATTCCACTTTTTATTGGAATTTGATGTTATAGAACATTATCCCTTACTTATTTCATCTACTCATTCATATAATCAACTCAGATTGTTCTAATTCATTACGAATCATATACTTCTTTAAGAAATTTATTTACTAAACTTCAAATTCTTATTTCCTTATTTCTCATGATTTCAACCATATGAAATCATCCCTAACATCATCTACTCATTATCCTCATTAAGTTATGTTTTAAACATATATATAACTTAAAAGAAAATCTAACATAGAAGTTAGGTTTTAATACCTTTCCTCTTTATTTTTCTTCCGCTAGACAAAACCGGCGATTTGCTAGCTTTTCTATTTCACGAACATTTTTGATCCGATCAATCATGCTCACGATCTTCCTTCTCCCTCTCCATCCGAATTCTCTCTCTCTCTCTAATGTAGGATTTTCAAAATCTCATTTAAATGAAATCTAGCTTCCTATTTATAGATTTTCCAAAGTTGGGGCAAAATAGTCATTTCACCCCCTTAACCTCCTTACTATTCATTACCTAACAACTAAGTTAACTTACTCCTTAAGTTTACTTAACACTTAAGTCTACTTAACCTTTAAGTTTGCTTAACTCTTAAGTTTACTTAATACTTAAGTTTACTTAATACTTAAGTTTACTTAATACTTAAGTTTTCTATTTCCACCTCCTTAGTTAACCTCCTTACTATTCACGTAGCTTCCCTTGGAAGCTTCGTGGTTCCATATTTCGGGTTTCGTCCGGCAGGTTTAAAAACTGCGATTCTCGGAATCCAAATATTTTTGGATATTTCGTCTTTCCTTTACCGATTAACTTTTACGTATTCTTCGGATTTCCGAAAAACTGAAAAACACTTTTTGGCGTTGAGCGTTTTCCTTCACATTTTATCCTAACGTAGCTAAACAGATGAAAAGTACATAGCAGTACTTTTCGTCATTTTTATTTTATCCGATTTCTACACGTTTTTCGAGAAAAACTTTTATCGGCTTACTTAACTCTTCACGATATATTATCAGCAAATCTTTTGACGGAATGTCATTTTGACATACCGAACTCTCAGAATGGCTTAGGTTATTTCAAACCCTAACCCTTAGGTTTCATCAGGTGAATAGTGCCTATTTCGTCTTTTTCCCTGAAAATATTTTGTTCCCGGAAAATTTTCATTTTCGTCTTGAAAATTCCTACTCGTTCAGTCTAGCTCGTAGCCAGAATCCTCCCGACTTATAATCATCCTAGGTTCTAGAACGATTAATAAACACATAGCACATAATATTATTAATAAAAATTCATTTTATTAATAACTAATTCTTTAAACTTAAATTCTGGAAAAATCCAAATTTCTGGGGCGTTACAATTTCACCCAATGAATAAGATGGAAATTACATTGGAATTTGGGTCCACTTTGATATCAGTATCAACCACACAAGAGAAAATAGAGGCAAATGCTAGTTAGAAAACAAAAAACTAATGATTATACTAGCACATAAATCTACAATTCTGGATTCTAAAAGTAAAACCTCCACTAAAGAACCACATTTATAGACAAATATAGTCAACAAGTCAGACCTTATGGCATTTTTGAAGAGAACCCGATATTAAACTTCAGAGCTAAAAATATAATCAATAACATTTAAAGCAATCCTCTAGATTTAATTAGCCTTCAATAACACTTAAAAGCTCCAATTTAGCTCCAAATATCGTAAATTTTCTAATTAAATCCTAAATTTTAGGGAAAATTAACAAGTTAGAAATTAAAATCTAATTTTTAGTGGAGGAGACAGAGAAACCACCTCTGCTGCCACTGCAGCCACCACTATGCTACAAATATGAAAGCAGAAAAACCATTATAACAAAACAAATTGAGTAACTCAAACACGTTTATATACAAAGACTATAAATGGGTTGAAAATAAACACATGCAATAACAAATCCAAAGAGATGAAGAACTTACGATGAAACCCTAGCCCCAAAACAGCTTATCTTCAAACACCCAATTAAAGATCTTCAGATTTCAGCCTCAAAGAGAAGGTACACCCAATCAGAACACAACCAAAACTGCATAACGAGAGAAGAAAACCGAAAGAGAAGGAATGAAGAAAGGAAACTGAAGAGAGAAAGAACGAAGAGAGGAAACTGAAGAGAGAAGGAACGAAACTGAAAGAGAAAGAATGAAAAACTGCAAGTACTTGGAGAAGGAAACTGAAGTTCTACACAGAGACCAAACTGACGAGCACAGATATAAAAGAATGGAACTGACGAGCCTTGGAGAGAAAAAACTATATGTCTTTAAATTTTAAGTGTTTAGTTAGAGCTCTGTGTTTTTTTAGATAGACAATGTTTTTTTTAAAAAAAACGTTATCTAGTTAAAACTAAAAAAATACCCTTTTAAATAGATAACGTTTTTGCATATATATCTACAACGTTTTTTTATAAACATTGTGAAAAAAATACCTACGTTTTTATAATAAACGTTGTGGTTTAAGTGTTGTCTATTTAGTACTTTGTACTAGTGCATGTTCGATAGTGATTACTCAATATTCAATATTAACTAACTTGGAATTGTTGAAATCTTTGGATTCTTCTAATAATTCTTGGTCCACAGTGATACTCGGTGATATCTATTCATTCACTTGAAATCATTGAAACCTTTGAATTCTTTATTAACTTTTCGGTCCTTAGGTGTTCATTATAAACTTCAAATGATAGATTTGGAACCATTGATGATTTCTTTGTTCAAAATATTCTTATTTAAATTTTTGAGCTATTATTTATTGTTTCACCCCTTGAGATTATGAACCGTATATATACACTTGTTCACATTTATTGTTATATTATGTGTGACGCCCACAAATCCGGGTATCTTTCAACCCGACAGATGGTGCTACACAGTACTACTATTCATACATTCATTCCATTGAAGAGTTTCAAAAGAACTAATATATCTTCTATATATTCAAAATAATATTACATTTCCCAGTTCTTTATAACCCATTCGTTTGTTCTTATCATAATATCAAATATATTACAATCATCCATCTATATTATTATATAAGAACTCTAAGGGTTCGTCTTTACTTTGCCTTTATCCTTGTCGGAGCCTTCAGTCCGCTCGATCTTGGCTGTGTTCATATGGTTCAAGCAAGAGTGAGCATGACTAGCTCAACAAGTACTACAATTCTAATAAACAACATGCTTGAAACACAGAACTCATATATCTTCAGTAACTGAACAATAGTTTCGAAGTACTAACGATAATTTAAAATAGCACTTGTTTTCATTCAAAAATGTTTTCCAACAACAATATTCAGTAGAATATCAACTAAGGCTCAAGACTATGAGCAGTTCATAATTTCTTTTGAAAAGGACAACCCGGAACTAAGTCCGTAAGTCTGACATAGCTTACGAGCACTTCTGGGTGATCAGCCCATAGTACTCTATGTTGATCAACACTACATTCATTAAACGTGTATACGTTTAAGTTGTGGCAACCTCACGTGCCTGTCATTAAACGACAAAAACATTTTTAGCATTCTCGATCTTCAATTGAAAACCACACCAATATAACTCGGTAAACATTAATCATGCTTGACAAAATCATAATTTAACTCTAGCCAAAAGATTTGGCTTAGACTTCATCATTCAAAACATCATGTAAAAGAATATATGAATTAAAAATCTTGTCCAGACTGAACTGGAACAAGGGTTAGAATACTTGCCTTCAGCGTCTGCTTATTGATTAACACACGTACACTTTAGGTCTCTAAATTTCTACAATACATGATCATATAATGTACCACATTAGGTCATATATCATCAAGTATGTATACTATTATATCTCACCCTTCAACTCAATGTAAATCCTAACTTATATCTACTAGTATGAGTTTCCGGCTTTCATTATGTCATTCACATTACGTTCACTTTCAATTGATTATTAACTCTTAATCATCCTACATCAGTGTCTAACAATGCCTTTACAATGTCATGTTCATATCTTTGATCATTACTAACAAGTTCTCTTTCATGTTGTACTTAAAAACATTCTTTACTGTCCATTGCATAGGGTTGGCGCTGCGGCGCCACCCATTGCCCTTAATCTCGCACTGCGGTACGAGTTAGCAGTGTCTGGCTTCCGGACATGGAGCTACGGCGCCATAATTTGTTCTTTATCTCATGCTGTGGTGCGAGTTAGAAGTGTGCTTAGACACTGTTACGGCACTGTGGCGCCATCATTTGTCCTTGGGTTGGCGCTGCGGCGCCAACTCTGTGCCTCAGATAGTTTGTAATTTTTGAAAATTTTACGAAACTCGCGGACTCATAACTTCTTCGTTATAAGTTTGAATTGGCTCATTCAAAAGCCTACTGTTCATAAATTACTTACTCTATGCGTTCATGCAAGAATTTTATCTATTTGACTTTGTTTGCTAAAAATTCACCTATTAGTCCATTTTTAACGAAAACGATAAACGTTCGTGAACGTTCAACGCTTGTTTCTTCGTTCTAAGTCGGAATTCAGTCATTTTTGAGTCCACAACTCTATAATGCCAAATATGACTTGTCTCCATCGAAAACCAACGTTTCTGACTTCAAACACAAAATACGACTTCCATTCCGAGAATTTCACGAATTCGACGATAATTGTCCAATCGTGTGAATTCCGGCAAAGCTTCATTACTAAACGTTCTAAATGGATTTTAAACAACATATGAACAATTCAAGTTACTTATTACACCAACTTATTAATAAAGTAGATTTTGACTTATTCCCATAAGTCAATGACTTATTTAACTTATGAACTACAATTCCTCATGCTTATGACTTACTATGAACTTAAGTCCATCAATCAATGTTCTTATACTATATTCAACATACTAACATCATATGACAAACATATGCTAAGTTCTTCATGATTCTAGCAAATTATTAAAGTTCAAGTTGCTTAATCAACTTATTCGGCATAAGTTCATTCATTAATAACTTATTATATGTTCTTAACAAACAATCTCCCGTCTCTATAAATCCTATCATAGAAGAGATGGAGATAAAAGATACGAATCTTACCCTTGAAGACTATTACTTCACTTCACTTTGGAAAATCTAGCAAAAGTTGAAGTGGCTTATAAGTCTTAAGTGGCTTATTCTCTCTATCAAATACGTTGCTTATCTTTGAGAGGAAAGTATTGGATGAATAACAACCAATAAAATGAAATGGAGCCTTCTATTTATAGGCAACTCAAAGCTAGGGTAGAATGGTCTTTAAACATCCCACCTCCTTATTCCACCTCCACATTCCACCTCCTCAATAACCTCCTTACTTTCCACCTCCTTACTATTCATTCCTTGCTCAACACAACATTTGGTCATCACACTAACTGTTTGCCCATCAAGTTTACCCACTTTACACTTGGATTGCTCCATGGATCATGGCTTCTCACTGGGCTTGTTAATTAAATCTAACTACTTCCTTATTGGGCTTATGCTGCCATAGTTTTGACTAATGATCTATCAAACACTTGGGCTTGATTGTCACCTTCTATTGGACTTCTCTTATTAGGCTAATAATCCTACAAGTCCATTACCTTAGATTTAACAACTTAACATTTATACCCCATGTATAATCTTCGTATGCTAGCTCGTATATTAATTCGTAATATAGTTTATCTCATTCTTTATACATAATAGTACAATACATCGTATTATACTTACATTCATTACCTTCATATAATGAATACACATTATTCGATCACAAGTTTCTTCCTTTAACCTTTAATAAACCTAATGTTCCCAATTTAGGTCCAGATGCAAAATATTACGTTTTCCATACTTAGATTATTATTACATAATAAATATCACCTTGATATTATAACATTACGTATTCCTCGGAAGTTCAAAAATAATTCTCGAGCAGATATCAGAAAGTTTTTATTTTCAAACACTTTAATTCATTCACGTAGTAAAAATACTACGATGTTCTGACGTTTCTAGGTTATAAAACGGCATTCATCTTATCCACACGGAATAATAATAAATAATATTATTTTATTCATTATTAAAAGTATTTACAAAGGTTCGATTTTCTGGGGCGTTACACTCTCTCCCCCTTATAAGGATTTTGTCCACAAAATCTCGCTAAAAAAAATTACACAAATAAATGAGGGTAATTCTTTTTCATTATTTCTTCTAACTCCCACGTTGCTTCTTCTGCATCGTAGTTCTTCCATATCACCTTTACCGAAGATATGACTTTATTCCGTAGAATTTGTTCTTTTCTATCGATAATTTGAATTGGCGTTTTCTCGTACGTTAAATCCTCCTCGATATGAATAGGCTCATATTCTATCACGTGCTTATAATTCGGTTTATAAGGTTGTAACACGGATACGTGAAATACATTATGTATTTGTTCTAGGTCTGGAGGTAATGCTATCATATAAGCTACCTAGCCCACCCGTTTTAATACCTCAAAAGGTCCTATGAACCTCAGACTTAACTTTCCCTTCTTCCCAAAACGTATCTTTCCTTTTCAAGGAGATAGTTTTAGGAATACGTACGAACCTACGATTCTCTCTATACGAATCCGTAAACTTCTTCTGTCTGTCTTGAGCTGCTAGAAGACGCATTTGTATCTTCTTGACAATGTCCGCTGTCTGTTGCACCAATTTTGATCCCAACATTCTGCGTTCTCCTACCTCATCCCAATACAGTGGCGTTCTGCATTTCCCCCTATATAAAGCTTTATAAGGCGGTATACCTATGCTTGCATGATAACTATTGTTATACGCAAACTCCACTAATGGTAGATGATTATCCCAACTACCCTTGAAATCCACGACGCAAGATCTTAGCATATCTTCTAACATCTGAATTGTTCTCTCGCTTTGTCCATCCGTTTGTGGATGATACGCTGTACTCAGCTTCAACTGCGTTCCTAACTACTCTTGTAGACTCCTCCAAAAGTTCAATGTGAATCGTGGATCACGATCTGACACAATCGATACTTGTACTCTATGTCTGGAGATTATTTCCATAATATAGAGTCTAGCTAACTAATCTAAGTTATACTTGACCCTAATTGGCAAAAAGTGAGCCGATTTTGTCAATCGATCCACTATTAACCAAATCGCATCATACCCCTTTGTTGTAGTCGGAAGTCCTACCACAAAATCCATCGTGATATTTTCCCACTTCCACTCCGGGATTTCCAATGACTGTAACAAGCCACTGGGTCGTTGATGTTCGGCCTTAACTTTCTGGCAAGTTAAGCACCTACTCACATACTCTGCTATCTCTCTCTTTATGTTCGGCCACCAAAAACTCTGTCGAAGGTCTTGATACATCTTAGTGCTACCAGGATGAATCAAAAATCTTGAACTATGAGCCTCTTGCAATACCTACTCCTTTAATTCCGTCTCATTTGGAACCCAAATTCTTCCTTCAAATCTTTATAATCCCTCATTATCAAGATTGTACTTAGTAGCTTTTTCAATGGCCATTCGCTCCTTCATCTGGTTACACTCATCAGTTTTGAGTTGTACCTCCTTAACACTCTCTACGATGGTAGATTGCATCTCCGTCGCAAATAACATTTGTCCTCCTTCACTTGGCAGCTTCACTTCCAACTCCATCCTAGCCATCTCTGTTATTAACTCAGTTTGAGCTGTTAACAAAGACAACTTTTCCCGACCCTTCCTACTTAAGGCGTCGGCAACTACATTGGCTTTTCCCAGGTGATACAGGATTTCACAGTCGTAATCCTTTAACAACTCCAGACATCTCCTCTGCCTCATATTCAACTCCTTCTGGGTGAAATATATTTTAGACTCTTGTAGTTCGTGTATATCTCACATTTTACTCCATAAAGATAATGTCTCCATATCTTTAGAGCAAAAACTATTGCGGCCAGTTCCAGATCATGAGTAGGATAAACTTTCTCATAATCCTTCAGCTGCCTAGATGCATACGCAATGACCTTGCCATGCTGCATGAGCACACAACCAAGTCCTCTGTGCGAAACATCACTATAAACTACAAAATTTCCTGTGTCATTAGGCAGTGACAAAACAGACGCTTCACTCAACCTCTTCTTCATTTTTTGAAAACTGTCCTCACATTTATCAGTCCAAGCGTATTTTACCGTCTTCCTCGTCAAGCTAGTCAACGGAGTAGCTATCTTCGAAAAATCCTGGATGAATCTTCGATATTAAGTCGCTAACCCTAGGAAACTCTACAGCTCAGTCGACGTTTTCGGTTGTTCCCAATTCATCACGGCTTCCACCTTCGCTGGATCTACTGAAATCCCCTCTTGGTCAATGACATGACCTAAAAACTGTACCTTTTCCAACCAAAATTCACACTTAGTGAATTTCGCATAAAACTTCTCCTTCCTTAGTGTCTCCAACACTAATCTTATGTGTTCAGCATGATCTTCTGGCGTCTTAGAATAGACTAGAATATCATCTATAAACACTACGACGAACTTGTCAAAATATTGTTTGAACACTCTGTTCATCATATCTATAAATGCAGTTGGTACATTTGTCAACCCAAATGACATCACCTGAAACTCGTAATGACTATAACGAGTCCTGAATGTTGTCTTTGGTACATTCTCCTTCCTAACCTTCCACTGGTGATACCCCATTCTTAAATCTATTTTAGAAAAATACTTAGCCCCTTTCAACTGATCAAAGATATCATCGATCATGGGCAATGGGTATTTATTCTTTATCGCTAACTTGTTCAACTCTCGATAGTTGATACACAGTCTTAACGATCTGTCTTTCTTCTTGACAAACAGTACCGGTTCTCCCCACGGTGACACACTCGGCTGAATGTACTTCCGGTCCAACAGTTCTTGTAACTGTACCATCAACTCTTTCATCTCCACTGGCGCCATACGATACGGTGCCCTAGAAACTGGTGCTGCTCCTGGCACAATGTCTATCACAAACTCGGTCTCCCTATCTGGCGGAAGACCCGAAAATTCACTCAAAAATACATCGGAGAATTCTCTTACTATAGGTATTTGTTCCATGGTTGCTACCACTCTCTGGGTATCAACAACATGACACAGATAGCCTACGCATCCCTTCCTCAATAATTTCCTTATTTGTGTCATGGTTACACAACATGAACGTCCCGGTGATCTATTCCCGTAAAATACTACCTGAGGTTGTTTTAAAGTCCTAATGTTCACACATTTCTTTTAACAATCTATAATTGCCCCATGGTTATCTAACCAATCCATTCTTAGAATTACATCGAATTTGCCTAACTTTATCGGTAACAAATCTACCGATAATTTACAACCCTGTATATCTACGCAACAACTCCTATGAACATCTTCAACATGAATTATTTCTTCATTTGCTACCTTAATATTTAAAGGTATAGGAAACTTTTCTGGAAGTAATCCCAATCGTCTAGCAAAATCGCATGTTATAAACGTACAAGTAGCACCCGAATCAAACAGCAAGTACGTATTTATATCCTTGATCGGAATAATATCTGCGACGACGTCCCCTGATGCAAATGCACCTTGGACTTTCATGTTAAAGGTACGGCCCATCGGACTACCCGGCTATGCTGGTCCACTAATAGCTAACTTACCTGTAACACCCCCTTCCCGAAAAGGAAAGGGACGTCACGTGCAAAGCACAACAAACCTCAAAATAAATAAACAGAGTACTAATAACTTCAAAATATTAATAATGATATCCATCAATGAAGTACTAAATATAATTCTCCAACTAGAATCAAAATAATCAAAACAAAAAAAAATCCAAACAACCTAGATGGTCAAAGACAACTCTCTCATCACACTAGCCCTGAATCACCCCTGCAAATCTGCCGGAAGAAAAACACAGCATGAGCCAATTGCCTAGTACGGATACAGATATACAACTTATATATGAAAATAACTGAGACAAAATACTGAACAAAGCCTTAAGTCCAAATACGAACAAAAATATAATATCCAAAGATCTGAATGGAATATATCTGAATCAACGTAATTAACGAAACCAATAAAAGAATAAAGAAATAATGAACTGAAGTAACTAACTCAATGACTTGAACTGAACAGAAACCAACAAAACTAATCCAATAAAATAATAGGCTGAAACAAATGGTTGGAGTTATTTTATATCGAATGAGCTCAGAAATACTCATTGCCACACAGGGAAGTAAAAATAATGTCACACAGGCAAGTCAAAATAATGCCACACAAGCAAGTCAAATGATGCCACACAGGCAAATCACACATTGGACCCCGAATCCAAATGTATGCAAATCGGATAGGTGTGTTTGGCACAACATCACAAATCCGCATAATAGAAAACTAGGGTTAACCCATACGCCTCCCATAACAAAATACCAAATCGCTCACTTCCTCCGGAGCCCAAAATGGAGACACCGTAGACTAATCAAACCGCCACGAAAAGTGTCACGTCTCTCGTGCCTGTGGTACCCCCACAGGTGGTTATAACTCCGGTATACTCTACGGTATATTATAACAAAAATATCATGTCACAACACATGCGACATAATACCAACAAAAGGGTTCTATATGTACATGTTGAACCGAATCAAATTATAGTCACAAGGTTTCAAAAGGAAGGTAGTAACATGTACCGCTCTACAATTATCAAAATAAATAATACTAAACATGATAACCTAATTTAAAGAGTACAAATACGAGTCATACGTATCAACTCTATAATGAAACTAATATATTTATTTCACAAGAAACAATTATGTGAAATCATAATAGAATTCTAAATAAGGAAACAAACGAACAAATTAAATTTAACTAAGGTATCGCTGAAAGAGTACTAAATCCATACCAGATACTTCCAAACCATTTATAGCACACTCCACAAAATCTTACCCTCAAATGCCAATGATATCAAATACGAAACGTTATTTATCACCTAAACATATTCACCTCAAATTAAAAATAATCCAAACTAATAATTCTAAAATAATTCATAATCTATTTAATATGCCTTTAATCATCGCTTTATATCAATTATTAGTACTCCAAAATTTATATTCCAAGTATAACTCTTTAAATCCCCTTCGTTCGAACTAATTACACAAATTAACAAAAATTAATAAATATCTATAAGTTAAATTACTAATTACAAATTTACCCACTAACAACATAATACTGTTAAATTTATTATCAAATAAATTTTATAATTTTATCAACAAGATTAATGAGTTTAAATTAATATTATAACTTTCAATTTAATTCGCTAATTCCGTTTATAAATTTTATGGCCAAATAATTATTGAAAAATAAAATACAATAAAAACAAAATAAAATAAAATAAAATTCACGAAATCACCGCCTGCATATTACTTGCAAGCCTGAAATCAACTATATATCTTTTTATATTCACAAATCATTCATATAATTATATATATATATATATATATATATATATATATATATATATATTTATATATATAATTTACATGAATCATTGCTTTGCAACTTGAACCAAAATCATGTTCCGAAATTTATTTATTTAGCATATTCAATATATATATATATATATATATATATATATATATATATATGTATATATATGTATATATATATACACACAAGTCAAATCAGTCATGTATGCTTTTTTTCCCATTCTAAATCATGAAATTATAAGAAGTTTGAAACATAAAAATCCTTGATATGGAGAAACACACCAAAAAAAACCAACCTGATGATCCTTTTCTGATTATTTTGTACACAACTTCCCTCATAATATAATTAGATACGGCTTTCTCCTTTTCTCTTTCTAAGGTTGTATAAGGAAAAAAATAAGATTAGGTTTAGTTATTTATTTATTAATAAATCTTATTAATTCTCCTAATAATAATTGGATTTATTACTACCCACATTTAATTAAATTAAACTCAATTAATTTTAAAGGCCCAAATTGTACTAAATTAATTTACACATCTCTTATTAATATTTATTAGCCCACACAAATTAAATAACTAGTTTGACCAAACATAAATGACAAAGTCCAATTAATATATTTTAAAACAAAATAATTTTTATTATGAAATATTTATTTATTAATTTTTTACCGGGTATTACATCACCTACCCCTTAAAAAGGATTCCGTCCCTGAAATCAAAAGAATAAAAAGTAGCTAATTATAAAAAAGATGCGGATATTCCGCTCGAATAGACTCCTCCATCTCCCAAGTAGCTTCCAGCTCCGTAAAAAAGGAATTATCTTCCTCAATTTTAATTTTATCAGTTATTTAATTATCTACTAAAAGAATTTAATCTTCCAAACAAAACAAGGAAGAAAAGAGGGAAACAAAATTATTTACCTTTTTTTATTTAAACACAATTGTATAAGATAAAATCAATTAATATTTAATAAAAAAAAATTAGTTATTACATTTTTCACCACTTAAAAATAATTCTGTCCTTGGAATTCAAAAAAGCTACAAAAAATAATAATTTAGTTACGACGTAGCGCCGCCATTTGTAACGATCAAGCCTGGTAAGTCCATAAGTCCACACAATTATCCATGTACTCGTAAAATATTTGTCGGCTACCGTGTCTAGCCTTGGTAAGGTTCTTCACGTTAAATCACATGATCCACTGTTGGTGCGGGCCCCCTGTTAATATCTTTGAGTTTCATTCTTGCAAGCGTACGTACTCTTCGGAACATAATTCGAAATCACAAACATTTTTCTTCATCTAAATACTATTTAAATAACCAAAATATTTAAAATTATTTTTAACTCGTTAAAATGTTTATATTCCACACATGACAAAGATCTAACAAATTATTTTTATTTAATTTTACATAAATTCACGCAAAACTCTAAATACATCAGATAACCAAAACAACTATGCAAACCATATTATCAACTCTCCCCAGTCCTCAAGAGCTTCAAAATATCTCATCCTTAATTTGAACTATTCACCAAATAATATTACACCAAAGAATATACTACTAATATTTCTTTATCACCAACTCTCCTAAGTCCTTAAGAGTTTCAAAATATCATAACCTCCAATAAAATTAGTTCTCAAATATTATTACACCAAAAATATACTACTACTAAGATCTCTCCATCACCATACCAAACTCCAAATCATATATCCTACTATCTGAATAAACAAACGATAGCTTTCAAAATCTCTTAAAGATTCATCACTTAATATCTAATCATTTAATAAATCAATCATTCTCTTAGTGCAAACCTTAACCCAACAAATTCCAAAATCTCCTCATATTATCACTCAAAATTTCATATAAGATAACTCCAATATTCTACTAGGAAATAATCGCAAAATTCATTTACTCCAAAAAATTAATCTAATTACCTCGAATCTTTACAACAACTCAAAATTACAAGAGATCCTTTGTACTTAATAGTTTTCACTTTATCATATTATCCCACCGATTCACATACCTCAAATTATTCACAACTTAACAAAAATCAGAATCTAACCCAAATAAAATCCTCAATTCCAAAATCATAATAATTTGTAATTACCTGAAATAACTCTAACAAATAATTATCCAATATCAAAACTCATTGATACAACTGCTCATATCATAATCGTATAATCATTTCTTAACTGAACAAAGTATGACATTATTCTCCTTAATGATCAAATACCATCCTTAACTAACACTATTGCTCCAACGAATATAACAATAATAATCTTAACAAGTTAACTCACCTTTCTCAAATCAATTACAATTTAAAGAGCTAAAAATACTTGGTCAAAATCAAGACCAACCAAACAGAGAACAAAATCAAATCAATCTCCTACGTCTACCCAATGATTTACCCACAACTCACAGGTCAAACCTAAATAGGTTTTCTAAAAGAAAGAACCTAAGCTTTGATACCATCTATGTAACACCTCCTTCCTGAAAAGGAAAGGGAGGTCATGTGCAAAGCACAACAAACCTCAAAATAAATAAACATAGCACTAATAACTTCAAAATATTAATAATGATATCCATCAATGAATTACTAAATGTGACAACCCGAGAAATTAGAAAATTTATGAAAATCTTAAATGATTGGTTTAAGGTTAAATATTAGACCTAGACAGAAAATAAGTGTATGCGTTTGATGTTATTAGGATTGAATTTTGAGGATTTCAAAATTCGGTGAAGGATATAGGTGAATTATTGAGGATTAAGGATTTAAGGGCTCAAATTTGGAACCTTGACTGTTTTTAAATTTTGGAAACCCAGAATTTGTCTGACATCATATTGGAGACCTTATAACTCTCTGATTTATTGTATTTTGGCCATGAATGTTACCATATGTTGTAGTGCTACATTTTTACTACAGGATCAATGTTTTAGAAAGCCAAGAAACGTAATAATCAAGGAATTAGAGCCGGTCAAACCAGCCCCCCGCACACTGACTTTGTCAGTGTTCTTGAGCCAAGAACACCTAAAGCGACAGACAAGTGTCGCTAAAGGTCTACAGCGACGGTTTAATTTATTTTAAATTCTGAATATTCCGAAAATTAATTAAAAATAACAATAAATGGTTTTTAATTATTAAAAATACATAATAAATTATGAAAAATTAATTTAAAGTCTGAAAAATAGTTTTTAATTATTTTAAGTATATTTCGAAAATATTTATTATTTTTGGAATGTAAATGGTATTTATTTATTTAATTATAATATTAAATAAATTATTTAAAAATGGTTTTAATTCATGAAAAATCATGAAAAATAATATTATGGTGTTAGAAAATATTTTAAGTTATTTTTAAGGACTTTTGATATTTTGTGATGAAATACATTATTATATTAATATTAATGATAATTAATTTATTTAATAGATATATTAAATAAATTATGGAAAATTAGAAATAATGATTTAAAAATCATATAAAAATGATTTAAGTGTTATAAAAATATTTTAAGTTATAAAATATAACTTTTGATATTTTGGCATGAAAATATTAATATTTTAATATTAATATTAATTATCGGATAATGGATTTAATGGTATAAAAATCATATAATTAGGATTTTAAGGTATTAAAAATACTTTGGTATATTATAATTATATATTATAATATTATGTTATGATTTTCATTAATATTTTATATTAAATGAATATTAATGATTAAGGAATTATGTGGTATTTAAATTATTTAAATACAGTTTTAAGGATTGAAAAATATTGATAAATGGTAATAATTATCCTAAAATTATTACGAGCCTAAGAAAAATGTTTTGTCTGATAAGAAATTATCTGTGATAATTGTTAAGTGTTTAGGCAGAGTTTAATTGAAATTAAACTCGAGTATTGTCTAACTAGACTGTCAGGATGTTAGAATCGTGTCAGTTTCAACTCAGACTTTAATAGTTTGACTTGATACCTAGTCTTATGTGTGTTATAGACTGATAGGCTTATGTGTTATGTGTTTAGGTTATTCTGTGTGTATAAATATAACAGTATTATACTGTGATGATATTATTCTAATATTGGAGATCTATATTACTAATATTAGGTCTTCGGGTAAAGCGTTATAAATTGTGTTGCGATAATCAATGGTTCAGGCAAGTTTCTTTGTACTTAACTCTAATAAGAGTAGTTTCTTCAAGCTTATGGTTAATCATTGTTGATTGCCATGAAATTTGTACTCTGTACATTTTGCATGTATAAGTCAAGTTTGAAAGGCTGATCACCTTCATTACCAGTTGGTTCAGAAATGTTTGTTCATGTAAAATACTTGTTCAGTCAAAAATTTGTTCGTGCTAGTTCTCAATTATATTGATGAATTATAGCAAGCCCATTATTCATACTCTTCAATCATGATATATCGTTATATTATTGTATATAAACTTGCTGGGCAACTTTCATGCTCACCCTTGCTATATCATGTTAAAACATTGCAGATAAAGCGAATGCGTTCGGATACAGAAAAATGATAATACCAAGTTCCGCTTGGGGATATAAAGTGCAGCTAGTTTGTAATAGCGTATTTGATAAATATTGTTGTGTAATAGATATTTTATGAAATGTGTATTAAGTTAAGGTTACTTGACCTTGGGGAATAGTGTGTAATGTATTGTATAAACAATTTATGTTTATATCTTCCGTAATTAGTGAAAGAAATAGTATACCGGATCCTAGGTGATTTGGGACCTGGATTCGGGGATGCTACAGTTGGTATCAGAGTTGTTGGTTATAAAGCTTAGGTAGGAATACCTGAGACCAATAACCGCAGTGATTAGGACAAGACTACCTGAGACCAATAACCGCAGTGATTAGGACAAGACTAACTCAAATAGAGTTAGTTGGTCGGTAATATTCAAAGATGAATCTCGGCGAGTGTAAAGACACAGAGTTCCCTAACTCTGATAATAAAGTTGAACAATAATTATGAATAGATCTAGTCTAAAAGACTGAAAGTGCTGTGATAGGAGATCGTAAAACAAAACGATCATAGGCATAGAAATAAATCGTAATATATACGATAAGATCACCTCGTGATCTGATAAGGTTATGACAACCAGAAAGAATCAATCTTGTGATTGAAAAGTTTACAGCAAGATGCTATGTGTAAGTTGTAATATGAAATGGTACTATGAAAACTCATAAAAGAGTTATGGATTATGAATACGAATTGAATTCGTATTGAAAAAGGGGGTTAAGATTAGGTGGGGATTTCAATGAGGACTCGTGTCAGCAACTGAGTTGTATGATTCCTTGTATGGGCGGGGAATTGTACTTGGTGTAAAAACTACTTAGTTGGTGGCATTGGTAATAATTGAAATGTCGTGTCACGCTAGTTGTTATATACAGATAAATAGGTCATAGGTAGAGAATATAGGATTAAGTACGAGTTCTTAGAACTCATACTTATGTGACATTCTTGACTCATAGTTATATGAAATGTTTATGAGCCCCTCAGCGAACGGACGCCAAAGGTCAGACTAGGGTAAGTTCGTAAACTCATATAATTGTGGTCAGGTTATGAACTCATAAGTGTGGTTTTATGAACTGGGTATAGTTGTGTGTGAATGGAGTGCTAAGGATTATAGGAACAGATAGATTGTTAAGCATATGATCATTAGTGGAGATTTAGGTTTTCCTAAACCCCTAGCTTTGCTAAACTTCAATTTTTGACATCAAGCTAAATACGCACTATGTGCCTTTAAAAAAAATATTTTTATTTATCACTTATATACCATGTGACCTGGTGCAGAGATGATAAAAAATGATTGAGTTATCATTGCAGAATTACTTGGTGTTGGATGTGATCTAAGGATCGTCAGCCCGCTACAGTATGATGTAGTATGACAAAATCACCAAATGACGAAATCCTCAACGGACTGTAAATACAGTTCGGCATCATGACGTCATTCTCGAAAATGTTTTCAAAAAGTTTAATTTACCAAATTGCTTTGGAACGGAATCCTATGATAAGACTGAGGTGAACTATGTTGTTTGGATAAATAATCCAATCTAATAGCGTAAATATTCGCTAAAAATAATTATTACGTTATGCATGACGTAAGTGTACGATAGGCTAATCACCTAAAGTACTAGTAATGGTAGTGTACCTTCTTTGTGATTGTAAACGTACCAAGTAATATTTTGTTTTGCGGTATAACTACCGTCAAATCTATGTGTTCATGGTCTATATGACCCCTCAGCACAATTTGAACCTTTTTACTCTTGTGAGTGGTGTATTGGGTAGCATGTGATATGTGTGAATGGTGTAAGGTGTAAGGTGTAAGGTGTAAGGAGGGGTGAATGTGACAACCCGAGAAATTAGACAATTTATGAAAATCTTAAATGATTGGTTTAAGGTTAAATATTAGACCTAGACAGAAAATAAGTGTATGCGTTTGATGTTATTATGATTGAATTTTGAGGATTTCAAAATTCGGTGAAGGATATAGGTGAATTATTCAGGATTAAGAATTTAAGGGCTCAAATTTGGAACCTTGACTGTTTTTAAATTTTGGAAACCCAGAATTTGTCTGACATCATATTGGAGACCTTATAACTCTCTGATTTATTGTATTTTGGCCATGAATGTTACCATATGTTGTAGTGCTACATTTTTACTACAGGATCAATGTTTTAGAAAGCCAAGAAACATAATAATCAAGGAAATAGAGCCGGTCAAACCAGCCCCTCGCACACTGACTTTGTCAGTGTTCTTGAGCCAAGAACACCTAAGGTGACAGACAAGTGTCGCTAAAGGTCTACAGTGACGGTTTAATTTATTTTAAATTCTGAATATTCCGAAAATTAATTAAAAATAACAATAAATGGTTCTTAATTATTAAAAATACATAATATATTAAGAAAAATTATTTTAAAGTTTGAAAAATAGTTTTTAATTATTTTAAGCATATTTCGAAAATATTTATTATTTTTGGAATGTAAATGGTATTTATTTATTTAATTATAATATTAAATAAATTATTTAAAAATTGTTTTAATTCATGAAAAATCAAGAAAAATAATATTATGGTGTTAAAAATATTTTAAGTTATTTTTAAGGACTTTTGAAATTTTGTGATGAAATTCATTATTATATTAATATTAATGATAATTAGTTTATTTAATAGATATATTAAATAAATTATGGAAAATTAGAAATAATGATTTAAAAATCATATAAAAATGATTTAAGTGTTATAAAAATATTTTAAGTTATAAAATATAACTTTTGATATTTTGGCATGAAAATATTAATATTTTAATATTAATATTAATTATCGGATAATAGATTTAATGGTTTAAAAATCATATAATTATGATTTTAAGGTATTAAAAATATTTTGGTATATTATAATTATATATTATAATATTAAGTTATGATTTTCATTAATATTTTATATTAAATGAATATTAATGATTAAGGAATTATGTGGTATTTAAATTATTTAAATATAGTTTTAAGGATTGAAAAATGTTGATAAATGGGAATAATTATCCTAAAATTATTACGAGCCTAGGAAAAATGTTTTGTTTGATAAAAAATTATCTGTGATAATTGTTAAGTGTTTAGGCAGAGTTTAATTGAAATTAAACTCGAGTATTGTCTGACTAGACTGTCGGGATGTTAGAATCGTGTCGGTTTCAACTCAGACTTTAATAGTTTGACTTGATACCTAGTCTTATGTGTGTTATAGACTGATAGGCTTATGTGTTATGTGTTTAGGTTATTCTGTGTGTATAAATATAACAGTATTATACTGTGATGATATTATTCTAATATTGGAGATCTATATTACTAATATTAGGTCTTCGGGTAAAGCGTTATAAATTGCGTTGCGATAATCAACGGTTCAGGCAAGTTTCTTTGTACTTAACTCTAATAAGAGTAGTTTCTTCAAGCTTATGGTTAATCATTGCTGATTGCCATAAAATTTGTACTCTGTACATCTTGCATGTATAAGTCATGTATGAAAGGCTGATCACCTTCATTACCAGTTGGTTCAGAAATGTTTGTTCATGTAAAATACTTGTTCAGTCAAAAAATTGTTCGTGCTAGTTCTCAATTATATTGATGAATTATAGCAAGCCCATTATTCATACTCTTCAATCATTATATATCGTTATTGTGACACCCCCAAATCCGTGTAACATCGATTACAGGACTTGGTGGTCACGATACAACATACAACATCATCTATCTAAGTAAACTTTAACAATAATAACAATATTATATTACCCATTACACAAATAGTCGAAATAAAATCCCAAGTCTTTACAACCTTAAAACATACTGGAACTTAGTCTTAGCGTTTATCGCTACATTACACATATGAGGAAATAATTAACTTATTACATAATCATTAGCATCACTTCATCTTGGACTTTCCCTTGTCCTTGCCCGAACCCTCAGCCATCTCACCCTTAACTTAAAGGTTTAAACAAGAATGAGCACAAATTGCCCAGCAAGTATACGGAATAAATGGAAAATATACATCAGGATAAAGGCATTGAATTACTAGATCTCAACTGTTGAAAGATTATCAAGTGTTAAATAGAAACATCAAGAATGGAAATTTAAGAATTTTCAATATCATACTAAGGCGTGTAAAAATACCCTGAACATATTTCTTTCATAAAAAAAAAAACATCAGACGAATTAACAATCAAATAGACTGTAAACTGTCTCTGCAAGTACACCAGGTGATCAGCCCATTGTACCCTACATTGTGCACATGTATTAAGTTTAAAATGCATAAGCATAAATGGGACTATTTGCCCAACATCTGTTTTTTCCCGTTCATTCGGGTTGTTCATCTTATTAATCATGCGAGACCTCACCAAGGCAACTTGGATTGATAAACATTCAATAGCTTCGAAAGATGTGTTTTAAATCATTTTTCATCAATAAAAACTAGCCAGAACCAAAGGCTAGGAACATACTTTGAACAATTTGATAATGAAATAAAACTTAAACATATGGCAGTTAAAATATTAACTGAATAATCATCGATAAGCTTGCAAGATAATTGAAGTTTGTATGACTTTTCAATGAAGAAACTTGCATGAATAACTAACACAAGTCCAATAGTTACCCTTACTGCGATACGATTAGTAAGGATTTAATGTACCTAAAAGAAATTAGGGTTAGGAAACTTGCCTGATGAGCCTGCTACAATACACGCTAGTAATTAACCTTCACGTAACCTAATTACATGTGTCTCGTTAATCACCATTCATACATAATCTAGTTTGAAGTATAAGGGTCTCCTATTGGATATGCTATAAACATCATAAGAGAATATATTTAGAAAATATATGCCACCCATTTTAGACATCATATCCAGCCTAAAACAGAAATTAAAAGTGCCCAAACATAACAGTTTTTACATTTTTTTTCAGCTTTACCATATCTCGCTAAAATAGGCATAACTAATTCGTTTTAAAACTTTTTTGAGCGATTCTTGCGCCCACGCGAAGCTAACTTCTGGGGCTACAACTTTCGTTCATGGACCAACTTCAAATTCCAAGCACAAAATTCCAGAAAATCCGTGCAAGAGGACTGCACCGAATTTGTTGGACAGATTTGACACAACTACTTTGAAAAGTCATAACTCCTTGCTCCAAAGTCGGAATTAGTCCGTTCCGGAGTCTATGGAAAGCTTATTCATTGTAATATAATAATCCAGAAGCCCATAATTTTCTAGAAACTGTAGCTAGTACCGAAATTTGTGTTTAGGGTCAGCAGTTCACAATTTTTTTTCTTTTCGGTTTCTAACATGATTGCTTACGATTTTCATATCTCACTCAAAATAGCTTCGATCCGAACAAAATTTGGACATGTTATACCTCATGCTACATAATATTTTACAAAATTATTACATGCACCAAATGGATTATCTAAGACATGATTTCGAGTGACCAAAAATCCTAAAAAAAATCATGCAAACTAGTTTAACCCAACTTTTGAGAAAATCATGATTTTGATTCTAGCATGCATGGGTTTTGATTCCTATTATCTAGACCACTTCTAATAACATATATATACATGTTACAACCATTCAATTCTCTAAAGTTTCATGTTTTCATCAAATTAGCATCTAAGAGGCATCTTATCAATTAGCTAGCATACATGGCAAGATTTCTTGACTTTCTATGAATTAGAGCATGTACTAAATCAGAATTTTCACTCTCTACTGCCACATATCAGGAACAAACCCTAGCATGACATTACAAAGTCAAAACAAACCATCTACCATGCTTATACAATAATTTTCTTACTAGTTTTCTCATAACATAAGAAATAGTTTGAAGCTTACCTTTTGGACGAAATTTTCTCTTGGTTTAATCTTGTTAGAGTCTCACCCCTTTGCCTGCTAACTCCTTTGCAACCTCCAAAATTCTTAGGCCACCTAGCACCACTCTCAACTCCCAATATTTTTCTCTCTCGGTTGGAACTTGTTGTGAAAGGAAGAAAAACTTTGATGGAATGTACATATATATGGTGTATTCAACTAAACTCTCTAGCCCCTTGTAACTCTCCCATGATTAGATATCATTATGTTACCATTCATTCCTCTAATTATTAGCCTAGTTATGGAGGGGGTTTAGAAAATGAAAAGGTTTGAGTTTAGAGAATAAACTAGCTCCCTCCTCTTCTATCTTACTATATACGTATATACTCCTTACTTTTTGTCCCAATATGTAGTTCACATGGCCCCAGCTATTGTTCATATGAACTTAAAAATATTATTTTAATCATTTAATCAGTTAAATAATTATTTTGACCATTTTGCCCCTCGTAGTCAAATGTGTCCGATACTTATATCGATTCCTACTAAAGTCGACGTCCCGAACTTCATGGGACTATCCGTTTCGTCAAACTCAACTCATATTTGTAAGTCATCCCACAAAATTAATTAGAATTAATTCCATATTTAAATAATTGGCCTAACCGTAACAACCATTAATATGCATCTTATCACATAACATATAAAAAAATAAAATAAATAATTCATCTAAAAATAATTGTCATCTAAAAATAATTGTCACGTAAGAATTTTACATAAGTTTGTTTATTGAAATTATTTAATTACATGGAAAAATCTAGGATATTACATTCACCCTCCCTTATAAGGATTCCGTCCCCGAAATCATTACACATCAAACAAACAGATTAGGGTAGTTTTTCATCATTTTCTCCTCGAGTTCCCACGTAGCCTCCTCGGCGTTGTGGTTCCTCCATAGTACCTTAACAGAAGGTATTATTTTATTTCTTAACACTTGCTCTTTTCTATCAATTATCTGCACTAGAACCTCTTCGTAAGTTAAGTCTTTTTTGAACTGAATGAGTTCATACTCTATGACATGTTTGTAGTCCTGCTTATATGGTCTTAAGACTGAAATGTGGAATACGTTGTGTATATGTTCTAGCTCCGGAGGTAAAGCTATTTCATAAGCTACCTCACCGACTCGTCTCAGAACTTCAAAGGGTCCTATGAATCTGGGACTAAGTTTTCCCTTCTTCCCAAATCTCATTTTCCCTTTCCAAGGTGATACTTTCAAAAACACATAAGTGCCGACGTTGAAGTCTCGTTGTTGCCGGTGTTGATCAGCATATTTCTTCTGTCGATCTTGAGCCGTCACTAGCCTCGCTCGAATAGATTTGATCACATCCGCAGTCTGCTGTACCAATTCTGGCCCTAGCAGTTGACGTTCTCCTACTTCATCCCAACACAATGGAGTTCTGCATTTCCTTCCATATAAAGCTTCATAAGGTGGCATCCCGATGCTCGCATGGTAGCTATTGTTGTATGCAAATTCCACCAACGGTAGGTGGTCATCCCAATTCCCTTTGAAATCCATCACACATGCTCTCAGCATGTCCTCTAACGTTTGAATAGTTCTCTCACTCTACCCATCTGTTTGAGGATGATACGCGGTGCTCAACCACAGATGCGTGCCCATGCGTTCTTGAAAACTTCTCCAGAAGTTCGCTGTGAACCACGGATCGCGATCTGACACAATTGAAACTGGTACACCGTTTCTGGAAACGATCTCTTTGATATAAAGTTTAGCCAACTGATCCAAGGTATATCTGAGCTTGATTGGCAAAAAATGCGCTGACTTGGTCAATCGGTCGACGATCATGTGACGCCCCCAAAATAGGTCCATTCCATCCAACCCATTTTGAGTCGCCAAATACATGGTACAGAAACAACCACAACTTTTACAACCCATAAACTGTGAGTTTGAATACAAACATTGTCATCTAGACAATATACATACCCAACTATGTCCTCAATACAATTATTGATATATTATTTTACAAAAATGGTGAGGACTACTAAACAACTCTCTCAAGGACCATCAATTCATACCCCGACTCGTACCCGCTATATTCTCGTCTCCTGAGAAGAAAAATGGAACAAAAAGGAAAAGGGTGAGCTCAACTAGCTCAGTAAAGAATATTATGACTAAGATAATATACAACAAATTATCGTTAGTCTTCAACAGGGAAAAATCTGATAGAATACAATAGACAACAAGTTTTAAATCAATATTCGCAGCGGAAAATATTAATTCATAGAAGAGTTACGTAGAGGATGAAATCTACTAATGTCTATGAATTTAACAGTCCATCAACAGTATTTTTTATCCCTGTAACATCAATCAATGCACATCTTGAATCATATATTCATCCTTGCACTATAGGCCAAGGATATTCATCTGTTGGTCATGTTCATCTAAACACCTGTTCATCTTTGCACTACGGGCCAAAGATATTCATCAGAAATCATTCATCTTTGCACTACAGGCCAAAGATATTCAATAATAACCTCCTTTAAGACTGAAGATGATAAAAAATATTTTTAAAGAAGCGAATCCAGTGAAACAAAATGACAAGGATTAAGGATTAAGGATTCGTACTTTGTTTTATCCATGTCCAAAAATACCTCAAAATTAATCATAGTGGTGTAAAATTCAAGAATGATCAAAACATGGATACAATCAAAGCTAGTATCCACAATAGATCTTTTGGACGAAAAGAAAAAAAAATAATTTTTTTCTGTGAATAGTGCCGTATTCGTGAATAGTGCCGTATACGTGAATAGTATCGTATACGTGAATAGTAACTCCGACACAAAAAGTTCCAAATTTGATAAAAACGTTCACCAATATTTCGGCATAATGATATTGAAGAAAATAATATCATTTAAGAAGAAAATAACATCCCTTACCTCAAAATAGCCGTACTTCTGACTGAATTTCGGTATAGTGCTGACAGAAACTCGCACCGTATAGCAACACTCAAAGTATACTCACAAGAATACGCTCGATAATATAGAGAGAGAAAGAGAGAAAACTTTGTTTCTGGTGTGATTTTCAATTCTAACCTAGCCCTCTATTTATAGGAAAATGTTAGAACGCCAAAGGAGACTAAATAATAAAATAATATTATTTACTTAAAATTTTTCTCTACGCATGCTTTGAAAAAGTCTAGCATGCCTCTTTGGAAAAAAATATCAGCAGCCCATGTTTTATTTTACCAACCAAAAAGTGGGTCCCACCCATAAATTAATAAAAATCATTTTATTCTCCGAAACTTCAACAATTCGTAGAAAATAACTCGGTTATCAGAAAAATTCGAAACTCGCGATTTTCCATGGGAAATTCCATTCTCTACAACTTTGCAGAAGAAAATTTTTCCAAATTCCAAACAGAAATTGACCGAAATCCACAAACGAGTGATTTTACAGTCTATAATCAATTTTCGGTCAAGAATTATGTCCACCGACACACAAAACATATGTTAAATATTTAATGCCACAAAAATACTCTTCCTTCTTATATTCTCATATATCCCAAATTCATTATAAAATATCACCGTTAATATATTATTAAAATAATATATTTAAATGAATTATTTTATCAGAAAAAGATAAAATATTAATTTTCAACAATTGTCACATTAAAAATTTTCTCCATCTATATCCACATAAAATAAATATTTTCTTTATCATAATAATCAATAATTAATTATTAAAAATAATATTACCGAATCACAGTACTGACAACCAGGCCGTTCCCAGGATAGAGGGGGCTTTCCAATAAGGATTTCTCCTTACTGGCGCGCAATTAGATGACCAAACCTCTCCTTGACAGAACTTTCTAGACATTGCCAATAATGTTATCTGGTAATATTATTCAAATAATATGAATTATTGATCTGATAATGGAAAATACTGTGCAATGACAATTATCGAAACAATAATAATATAAATATCAACGCAACAATTATTGAATCAATAAAGTAATGAACAGTAACTCCTGTAGCAATTATTGAGTAGTGCCTTCTTACGTAAGGATCAATAATTCAAAATACTGTGCAATACCGTGTGCTACTGTGCAACAACGCGTATTACTGTATTTTAACCACCGGGTATTCCAACAGTGTAAACGGTAACAACTACGCCGTTATTTTTAAACAGCTTATATTTGTCGTTTTCTTCCTCCAATCGCTTTCCGTTATGGGGCCCACACATGGCTGCGCCGTCGTACGAATATTCCCCGACAGTACGAATATTCCACGACCAAACGAATATTCCCCGACAACAATGAATATTTTATAACCACTTGCTTATTTTGAAATGTTTGCGTATTTTACCTATAACTATCCACATTATTCAAATCAACCCTTACTATTCAAAATAATAATTAAAGGAAATTAAATTTCATTTATTAATTATTTGGGGTCTTACAACCTCCCCTCCTTATGAAATTTCGTCCTCGAAATTGACATACGTACCTGGTGTTTCGAAAAGGTGAGGATACCTCGCTTTCATTTCCGTTTCCAGCTCCCAGGTCATTTCCTCTATAGCATGATTCCTCCATAATACTTTAACTTGTGGTATTACCTTCGTGCGTAGGACATGCTCCTTCTTATCCAAGATCTTGACAGGTACCTCCTCATACGTTAAATCTTCAGCTATCTCGTCCGGTTCTAACTCAATGACGTGGTTCGGGTCTTTCACATATTTACGAAGCACAGATATATGAAAAACATTATGAACACGAGACATACTTGGAGGTAACGCGAGTCTATAGGCTACATTACCTACTCGATCAAGAATTTGAAACGGACCAATAAATCGTGGATTAAGCTTTCCTCTCTTCCCGAATCTTGTAACTCCCTTCCATGGGGCAACACGCAACAATACATGATCCCCAACACTAAATTCTACGTCCTTTCGATGAAGATCCGCATAACTCTTTTGTCGATCTTGTGCCGTTTGTATACGTTGTCGAATCGTTTGGATCTTCTCTGTAGTCATACGTACTAACTCGGGTCCCAACAATGTTGCTTCACCCACCTCGTCCCAACATACTGGAGAGCGACACTTTCGTCCATACAATGCTTCAAATGGGGCCACACCAATGCTTGCCTGATAACTGTTGTTGTAGGAGAATTCCACCAATGGTAAATATTTATCCCAACTGCCCTTGAAGTCTAGGACACAGAGTCTTAATAAATCTTCAAGAGTTTGAATAGTCCTCTCTGATTGTCCGTCCGTTTGAGGATGGTATGCCGAACTGAATCGTAACTCCGTACCAATAGCTTTTTGCAAGCTAACCCAAAATTTTGAAGTAAATCTTGGGTCACGATCCGAAACTATGGATACTGGCATGCCATGCAATCTTATAATCTCATTTACGTACATTTGAGCAAGACGTTCAAGGGAATAAGTCTCTCGTATCGGCAAGAAATGAGCAGACTTGGTTAATCTATCAACAATAACCCAAATAGCATTGATGCCTTGAGAAACCGTAGGAAGACCCGTAACGAAATCCATAGTAATGTGTTCCCACTTCCATTTCGGAATCTCAAGTGGTTGCAATGGACCCTTTGGCACTTGATGCTCCGCCTTTACACGTTGACAAGTTAAACACGTTGAAATAAACTTTGCAATCTCTCTTTTCATATTGTTCCACCAAAATGTATGTCGAAGGTCACGATACATTTTGGTACTTCCAGGATGAATTGCAAACGGTGTATTGTGTGCCTCCATCATGATCTTGTACTTCAAATCAGGATTGTTAGGAACACAAAGTCTGGAGTGGACTCGAAGTATTCCTTCTTCATCAATTCTCGCTTCTGGAATGGCACCTTCTTGTACTTTCGTCTTCATATGCATCAGCTCCGGATCGGTGGCTTGAGCAACCTTAACTTTTTCTATTAAAGTTGGCTCTATGCGTATACTTGACATCATTGCACTCATTCCTGCATATGATCTTCTACTCAATGCGTCAGCTACCACGTTCGCTTTTCCAGGATGGTATTGAATAGTGTGGTCGTAATCTTTCAACAACTCGAGCCAACGTCGTTGCCGCATGTTGAGTTCTTTTTGAGTGAAGAAATATTTGAGGCTTTTATGATCTGAATATATCTCCACTTTCTCCCCGTATAGATAGTGCCTCCAGATCTTTAGCGCGAAAACGACTGCTGCCAACTCTAGATCATGAGTAGGATAATTCCTCTCATACTCTTTAAGTTGTCGCGAGGCATAGGCTATGACTTTCCCACGTTGCATGAGAACACATCCTAACCCTTTGCCTGAAGCATCGCTGTAGATAACAAATCCATCCGAACCAGATGGTATTGTTAGAACAGGTGCCGAAATAAGTCTCCTCTTAAGCTCTTGGAAACTCTTCTCGCATTCCTCGCTCCATACGAATTTTGTATCCTTCCGAGTTAGCTGAGTTAATGGAGTAGCAATTCGAGAAAACCCTTCCACGAATCTCCGATAATAACCAGCTAAGCCCAAAAAGCTACGTACTTCAGTGACCGACTTCGGTTGCTCCCAACTTTGTATTGCTTCAATCTTCGTCGGGTCAACAGATACTCCATTTTTTGACACCACGTGCCCAAGGAATGCTACTTCCTCAAGCCAGAACTCGCATTTCTTCAACTTAGCATATAACTTGTTTTCACGAAGCCTTTGGAGTACCAGCTTCAAATGGTGCTCATGATCTTCACGGCTTTTGGAATATATGAGGATGTCATTAATAAAGACAACAACGAATTGATCCAAATAATCTTTGAATACTCGGTTCATCATATCCATGAAAGCAGCAGGAGCATTAGTCAATCCAAAAGACATGACTAAGAATTCATAATGCCCATACCGAGTTCTGAAGGCAGTCTTTGGAATATCCTCAGTTCTAATTTTCAGCTGATGATATCCAGATCGAAGATCGATTTTTGAAAAGAATTGTGCTCCTTGCAACTGGTCAAACAAGTCATCAATACGAGGTAGAGGATACCTATTCTTGATGGTGACATGGTTCAATTCTCGATAGTCAATACAAAGTCGCATACTCCCGTCTTTCTTCTTTACGAATAAAACAGGAGCACCCCAAGGAGATGTACTAGGACGAATGAAACCGATGTCCAATAACTCCTGTAGTTGGACTTTTAACTCCTGAAGTTCAATAGGAGCCATTCGATATGGGGTTTTAGAAATGGGCTTTGTACCAGGTTCAAGATCAATAAAGAATTCAACTTCACGTTCTGGGGGTAGACCGGGAAGTTCTTCAGGAAATACGTCAGGAAAGTCAATAACAACAGGAATATTATTCAATTTTGACGTGTCTTTATTCAAATCCATAACATGGGCTAAGAAAGCTTGACATCCGTTTTTCAATAAACGAATAGCTTTATGATTAGATATGATAGTGATTGATTTTAATGGTTTAGTTGCCTGAATTCGAACAACAGGTTGATTAGGAATATGAAAACTAACAACCTTACGAAAACAATCAATTTTGGCATGATGAGTAGTTAACCAATCAATCCCTAAAATCACATCAAAAGCAAGTATCTTTAAAGAGATCAGGTCAACAGGTAAGGTGATGGTGCCAACTTGAATGAAACAAGATTTATAAACAGTGGATGTGATAAAAGTTTCTCCTAACGGAGTTTCCACAGATAGGTCAAAGTCTAATTTCTCCGGAGTCAAGTTTAAACGTTGAGCGCAAGCAGGAGAGATAAATGAATGGGTAGCACCGGTATCAAGTAAGGTATAAACTTCGCAAGAATTTATAAATAGCTTACCCGTGATCACCTCGTTTGGGTTCCTCGCATGTTGACCAGTTACAACAAACGCTCTTCCAGGAACCATTGACTTTGGCTTTTCTGGGACAGTCTTTTGAGTCACCGTCCCCGCTGAACTAGGTTTCACTATCGTACAATCTCGAGCGATATGTCCTTCCTTTCCACAATTATAGCATACCTTGAACTGTTGTGGGCAGTTTGGACTGATATGTCCCTCTTTCCCGCACTTATAGCATATGACCGGTGGTCTTTCTCCTCCCTTAGAACCAGTTGCTGCCGGTACTGTCGTCTTCACATGGTCGTTGTTAAATCTCCTCTTTTTAAAATCTCCTCCTGACTCGCTTCTTCTATTTTCATGGCCATGATTACCACCAAAGTGGTTACCATTTTTATCCGTCTTTTTCTTTCTCCACTGGTTATCGTTATTTTGTTGACTGCTATCTCCGGTATGATCCTGATTGTGGTACCTCGGTTGACCGTAATCGTTATCTCGCTCCAACAATTGAGCCCTGTTAACAACATCTGAATAGAGAGAAAATTTATGAGAGATGAGATATTGTCGTATGCCGGGTTTCAAACCTCTCAGAAACATTCGCGTCATACGTTCCTCATTCTCCACCAAATGAGGTGCAAACCTGGATAACTCTACAAACTTTGCCTCGTACTGAGACACCGTCATGTTATTTTGTTCTAATCTGATGAACTCCACTTCCTTCATATGACGAACACTTTCAGGAAAGTATTTGTCATTAAATAGTTTCTGAAACGTCTCCCAAGACATGCTGAGTGCGGCTAGATGGGTACGCTTCACAGACTCCCACCAGTAGTCTGCCTCGCCACGGAACATAAAGGTGGCGAATGGAACCTTCTGTTCCTCCGTACAACCCAAGACATCGAATATCTTGGTAATTTGCTTGACCCATGTCTCCGCCATGATCGGATCTGGCTTTCCCTTAAATTCTGGTGGTCCCAACTCTTTGAACTGCTTGGCTGTGACAACCCGTGAATTGTTATCATTTCCTCCTGTATTTTGAACACGAGTCTCCCTCGTCTGATTTTGCATGAACTGCAAAAAACTTCTAAACATTGCGTCGTTCATCGTCTGATCAGTGGTGTTGTTCACAGGAGGAACATTGTTAGCCTGTTGCACGTTCTCCTCGTTAGTAAGTACAGGCATCTCCACGGTCTCATTAACTCCACTGTTAACATTCTCGGTTGCCATTCTTAAATACTGCCATAAAACAAGGGTTAATTAAGCAAATCACATATCACATAATATCCCTATATACTGACCAACTAACAAATAAGCTTAGGTAGGACACACTAGCGAAGGAATTACTCGTCTCTCCCCTCCTAGTTCTATTCCCCGATCTCCGCCAGAGATCATATCCCTAAGCTCTGATACCAACTGTGACGCCCCCAAAATAGGTCCATTCCATCCAACCCATTTTGAGTCGCCAAATACATGGTACAGAAACAACCACAACTTTTACAACCCATAAACTGTGAGTTTGAATACAAACATTGTCATCTAGACAATATACATACCCAACTATGTCCTCAATACAATTATTGATATATTATTTTACAAAAATGGTGAGGACTACTAAACAACTCTCTCAAGGACCATCAATTCATACCCCGACTCGTACCCGCTATATTCTCGTCTCCTGAGAAGAAAAATGGAACAAAAAGGAAAAGGGTGAGCTCAACTAGCTCAGTAAAGAATATTATGACTAAGATAATATACAACAAATTATCGTTAGTCTTCAACAGGGAAAAATCTGATAGAATACAATAGACAACAAGTTTTAAATCAATATTCGCAGCGGAAAATATTAATTCATAGAAGAGTTACGTAGAGGATGAAATCTACTAATGTCTATGAATTTAACAGTCCATCAACAGTATTTTTTATCCCTGTAACATCAATCAATGCACATCTTGAATCATATATTCATCCTTGCACTATAGGCCAAGGATATTCATCTGTTGGTCATGTTCATCTAAACACCTGTTCATCTTTGCACTACGGGCCAAAGATATTCATCAGAAATCATTCATCTTTGCACTACAGGCCAAAGATATTCAATAATAACCTCCTTTAAGACTGAAGATGATAAAAAATATTTTTAAAGAAGCGAATCCAGTGAAACAAAATGACAAGGATTAAGGATTAAGGATTCGTACTTTGTTTTATCCATGTCCAAAAATACCTCAAAATTAATCATAGTGGTGTAAAATTCAAGAATGATCGAAACATGGATACAATCAAAGCTAGTATCCACAATAGATATTTTGGACGAAAAGAAAAAAAAATAATTTTTTTCTGTGAATAGTGCCGTATTCGTGAATAGTGCCGTATACGTGAATAGTACCGTATACGTGAATAGTAACTCCGGCACAAAAAGTTCCAAATTTGATAAAAACGTTCACCAATATTTCGGCATAATGATATTGAAGAAAATAATATCATTTAAGAAGAAAATAACATCCCTTACCTCAAAATAGCCGTACTTCTGACTGAATTTCGGTATAGTGCTGACAGAAACTCGCACCGTATAGCAACACTCAAAGTATACTCACAAGAATACGCTCGATAATATAGAGAGAGAAAGAGAGAAAACTTTGTTTCTGGTGTGATTTTCAATTCTAACCTAGCCCTCTATTTATAGGAAAATGTTAGAACGCCAAAGGAGACTAAATAATAAAATAATATTATTTACTTAAAATTTTTCTCTACGCATGCTTTGAAAAAGTCTAGCATGCCTCTTTGGAAAAAAATATCAGCAGCCCATGTTTTATTTTACCAACCAAAAAGTGGGTCCCACCCATAAATTAATAAAAATCATTTTATTCTCCGAAACTTCAACAATTCGTAGAAAATAACTCGGTTATCAGAAAAATTCGAAACTCGCGACTTTCCATGGGAAATTCCATTCTCTACAACTTTCCAGAAGAAAATTTTTCCAAATTCCAAACAGAAATTGACCGAAATCCACAAACGAGTGATTTTACAGTCTATAATCAATTTTCGGTCAAGAATTATGTCCACCGACACACAAAACATATGTTAAACATTTAATGCCACAAAAATACTCTTCCTTCTTATATTCTCATATATCCCACATTCATTATAAAATATCACCGTTAATATATTATTAAAATAATATATTTAAATGAATTATTTTATCAGAAAAAGATAAAATATTAATTTTCAACAATTGTCACATTAAAAATTTTCTCCATCTATATCCACATAAAATAAATATTTTCTTTATCATAATAATCAATAATTAATTATTAAAAATAATATTACTGAATCACAGTACTGACAACCAGGCCGTTCCCAGGATAGAGGGGGCTTTCCAATAAGGATTTCTCCTTACTGGCGCGCAATTAGATGACCAAACCTCTCCTTGACAGAACTTTCTAGACATTGCCAATAATGTTATCTGGTAATATTATTCAAATAATATGAATTATTGATCTGATAATGGAAAATACTGTGCAATGACAATTATCGAAACAATAATAATATAAATATCAACGCAACAATTATTGAATCAATAAAGTAATGAACAGTAACTCCTGTAGCAATTATTGAGTAGTGCCTTCTTACGTAAGGATCAATAATTCAAAATACTGTGCAATACCGTGTGCTACTGTGCAACAACGCGTATTACTGTATTTTAACCACCGGATATTCCAACAGTGTAAACGGTAACAACTACGCCGTTATTTTTAAACAGCTTATATTTGTCGTTTACTTCCTCCAATCGCTTTCCGTTATGGGGCCCACACATGGCTGCGCCGTCGTACGAATATTCCCCGACAGTACGAATATTCCACGACCAAACGAATATTCCCCGACAACAATGAATATTTTATAACCACTTGCTTATTTTGAAATGTTTGCGTATTTTACCTATAACTATCCACATTATTCAAATCAACCCTTACTATTCAAAATAATAATTAAAGGAAATTAAATTTCATTTATTAATTATTTGGGGTCTTACAGATCACCCACACTGCATCGTAACCCTTCTGCGTAGTTAGAAGTCCTACCACAAAATCCATCGTGATATGCTCCCACTTCCATTCCAGAATTTCTAACGGTTGAAGTAACCCGCTCGGTTTCTGATGTTCTGCCTTGACCCGCTGGCACGTTAAACACTTGCTGACGCACTCTGCGACTTCTCTTTTCATATTGGGCCACCAATAATGTTGACGAAGATCCTGATACATTTTTGTGCTTCCTGGATGGATTGAGTAACTTGAACTATGAGCTTCCTATAAGATTTCTTCCTTTAACTCAGATAACGCTGGCACCAAAATTCTCTCCTTAAATTTTAACAGACCATCACCACCCATGTTGAATTTAAGCTCCTCTCCGTCGGAAATTCTTTTCTTCATTTTCTCACATTCTTGATTACCGCCTTGTGCTTCCTTGATCTTGTCCAATAGAGTCGGACGAACCTCCACTGCGAACAATTTTCCGTCTGGCTCTCTCGGCCTCTTTATCTCTAGCTCCAAACTAGCCATCTCCTTGATTAACTCCTCCTGAGCTGTTAACATTGCCAATCTACCACTGCCTTTTCTGCTTAACGCGTCCGCTACCACGTTCGCTTTCCCCGGATGATATAAAATATCGCAATCATAATCCTTTATTAGCTCCAACCATCTCCTCTTCCTCATATTTAACTCCTTTTGCGTGAAGATATACTTCAGACTTTTATGGTCTGTGTATATTTCATACTTCACACCATATAAATAGTGCCTCCAGATCTTGAGGGCAAATACTACCGCTGCCAACTCCAGGTCTTGGGTAGGATATCCCTTCTCATAATCTTTCAATTGGCGCGATGCGTACGTAATGACTTTACCGTGTTGCATAAGCACACAGCCAAGTCCCTTGTGTGACGCATCACTGAAAATCACGAAGTCACCTGTATCGTCTGGTAACGACAACACCGGTGCCTCACTCAATCTTTTCTCGAGTTCTCGAAAACTCTCTTCACATTTCTCAGTCCAGACAAACTTCACCGACTTCTTCGTTAAATTCGTCAATGTTCCTGCTATCTTCAAAAAATCTTGAATGAACCACCTGTAGTAGCCCGCTAATCCTAAGAAACTTCTTACCTCCGTCGGTGTCTTTGGTTGTTCCCAATTCTGAACCGCTTCCACCTTTGTTGGATCCACAGAGATTCCGTTCTTGTCGATCACGTGACCCAGAAATTGAACTTTTTCTAACCAGAACTCGCACTTCGAAAATTTTGCGTATAATTTATCCCTTCTCAACGCCTCCAATACCAACCTTAAATGTTCAGCATGATCTTCCTGAGTCCTGGAATAGATTAGGATATAATCTATGAACATAACTATGAATTTATCTAAGTACTATTTGAATACCTGATTCATCATGTTATAAATGCTGCTGGCACGTTTGTTAACCCGAACGACATTACCAGAAACTCATAGTGACCGTAACGAGTTCTGAACGCTGTCTTAGGTACATCCTCCTTTCTCACCTTTAACTGGTGATACCCCGTCCTCAAATCGATTTTGGAAAAATATTTCGCTCCCTTCAACTGATCAAACAGGTCATCTATCCTAGGTAACGGGTATTTGTTCTTGATCGTCACCTTGTTTAGCTCTCGATAATCGATGCACAGTCTCATCGACCCGTCCTTCTTCTTTACAAAAAACACTGGTGCTCCCCAAGGAGACACACTCGGTTGAATATACTTCCTATCTAACAATTCCTGCAACTGTGCCATCAGCTCCTCCAACTCTGCCGGTGCCATTCTGTAAGGGCCTTTCGAGATCGGCGCCGTTCCCGGTACTAAATCTATAACGAATTCGACCTCTCTATCCGGCAGAAGACCTTGCAATTCTTCCGGGAATACATCTGGAAATTCATTCACTACTGGTATTAGTCCCATTTCTAACCCTACTTTCTAAGTATCGACGATATGGGCCAAATAACCTACACATCCCTTTTTTAGTAACTTCCTCGCTTGCATCATCGTCAGACAACTCGAGAGTCTTGGTGACCTACTCCCATAGAACACTACCTTCGACTGCTCGGGAGTCTTAAGGTTTATACACTTTTTCTGGCAATCTATCATCGCTCCATGGTTAAATAACCAATCCATCCCTAGAATTACATCAAATTCTCCTAATTGAATTGGGATTAAGTGCACAGGTAACTTAAATCCCCTGATATCTACAACGCAATTCCTATGGACATGGTTAACGGGAATGACTTCCTTATTAGCAACTTCTATGTTCATAGGATATTCTAATTCTTCTTGAGGTAAGTTTAGTCGTTGGGAGAATTCATGCGAAACGAAGGAACAAGTAGCACCCGAATTAAATAATATGTAAGCAGATATATCATTTATCGGAATGATACCTGAAACCACGTCCCTGGATGCAACCGCATCCTGAACCGTCATGTTGAAAGTCCTTGCTATTGGTCGATTCTGAGTTGGTGGTCCACCAATTGTGAGAGTTCCACCGCTTGGTCCCCTCCCTCCAGTTCCTCCTGCTGAGTTTTTCTTTGGGTAGCTCCTCGCCTGATGATCTAAAGCTCCACAGTTGAAACATCCATTTCTCTTCGGTGCAGAGCAGTTGGGAGAGATGTGCCCCTCCTGCCCGCAATTGAAACATACATTCTTCCCTTTTAGAAATGCCCCCGAGTGATTCCTTCCACACTCCTTGCACGCCTCAGTATTCTTCTTTGTTTCCCCTGGTTTGCCCCCAGAGTTTCCCGAGTTGACATTATTGTTGTTGTTGTTATTGTTGTTGCTGTTCCACTTCCTCTTATTTGCACCGTTGCTGCTGCCATCTCCACGGTTTCCTCCTTCAGTCTTCTTCTTTTTCTCCTTGTTGAACTTCATTAGGGCTTCACTTCCGCCCTCAGCGATTATAGCTTTCTCCAGGAGAGTCGCGAAACTATTCGTCTGCAGCACTGAAAGTCTGCTGTATAGCCATGGTTTGAGGCCTTGCTCAAACCTCCTAGTCTTTCTCTCCTCAGTGTTGACCTGATGAGGTGCGAATCTCGCCAACTCGTTAAACTTTGCATCATACTGCGGTACCGTCATATCTTCTTGTTTCAGCTCCAGGAATCGCATCTCCATGCGACTCTGTATACTAACATAAAAATAGTTCTCGAAAAAGATTTTCTTGAACCCTTCCCAAGGTATCACACCTTCTCCAGCTCGGGTCTGATTTGCCTCCCACCAGTAGTTGGCTTCACCTTTCAGCATATACGTGGCGAAGATAGTTTTCTGGTCGTCTCCTACTCGGGCGATAGAGAATGCCTTTTCGATTTCCTTAACCCAAGTTTGGGCTTCAATGGGTTCAGTAGTTCCTTTGAACTCAGGTGGTCCCGCGCTTTTGAAGTCTTTAAAGTGTTCTACAGGGGGCACTGGAGGGTTATTGACATTCGGGGTTCGATTTTGAAGTGCCCCCACTAACATGTCTACAAACTGCTGCATAGGGTTCGGTGGATCCCCAGCATTACCGTCTGACCCCTCGGGTGCTTGGTGACGTCTTCCTCTAGCCATCTATCTGTTCAAAATGAACTTAATATTATTCTCTCATAATTTACTCTACAGTATATAAAATTCGTAAAAACTAAACCATCACATCACATACTTAAATAAAAACATATTTATTTATAAACATAATACTCAAAGTATTTCATCGTTTTATGGCATTACGCCATTTACATCACGTGGCATCAATCACTTGGTAAAAACAGAAACCAAGCTTTTTATTACATAGATAAGCATTTTATTTACTACTAGGAAAAAGTTTATCATAATAACTAAAGACCCCGACTAATGGCGTCCTTATGCTCCTCATCCGCTATCTCTTTCAACATCTCTCGGCTTATAACCCGGCCAGACCGACGCTCCTCACGTGGAAAGTGACGCACCCTATGCTGGAACCTTCCATGTGCCGACTTAAACACGTATTTCATCTTGTCTATCTTAACCTTCTTGTCTCTAACTTCTCCCTCCAACTCTACGGTTAGCTTCTCTGCCCTAACACGATCTCTTCTCTCATCTCCCCAGAAAGTGGTAATAATCTGCTTGTCAAGTTGGAGACTCTGAATCCTCGACTCCAACCCATTAATGGTATGTCCCAAGTGGATTCTGATAGCATCCCTCTCATCCTTCAGCCTAACCGACTTCTGGCCTTCAACCCGCAGTTTATCAGCCAGATCCCCATTCCTAATTACCAGGTGCTCCACCAATGCTCCCAGCAAACCTGCAGCTTGTTGTTCCCCCTGATACAGCTCCTCTAACTCATGGACCTTGTCGTCCAGTTCAACGATCCTGTCCATCAACTCATCCAGCATAGTGTCTTCAGGTACCTCCTCGGGGTCCTCCTCGGGCTCCTCTTCCTCTTCCGGATACTCCTCCGGGTCTGACTCAGCTGCTGCCTCAGCTATAGGCTCAGGTACAGCTGTCACTAACTGCTCACTTACTACATAAATATCTCTAACTTCCTCTTCTCCTGACATCCTATAATCAAAACACAAAGCAAATCAATTAGAAAAATAGATATTGATTTTGTTTTTAGAAAATAGATTTGACACTACACGTATAACTCTATGTGAGTTCATCTCCCTATCATCTCCACTAACTCTCTCTAAGGTTATAGCCCAAGGTTCCCCACCTAAGGTTTATAGCATAAAGCTCTGATACCAACCTGTGACGCCCCCAAATCCCTGTAACATCGATTACAAGACTTGGTGATCACGATACAACATACAACATCATCTATCTAAGTAAACTTTAACAATAATAACAATATTATATTACCCATTACACAAATAGTCGAAATAAAATCCCAAGTCTTTACAACCTTAAAACATACTGGAACTTAGTCTTAGCGTTTATCGCTACATTACACATATGCGGAAATAATTAACTTATTACATAATCATTAGCATCACTTCATCTTGGACTTTCCCTTGTCCTTGCCCGAACCCTCAGCCTTCTCACCCTTAACTGAAAGGTTTAAACAAGAATGAGCACAAATTGCCCAGCAAGTATACAGAATAAATGGGAAATATACATCAGGATAAAGGCATTTGAATTACTAGATCTCAACTGTTGAAAGATTATCAAGTGTTAAATAGAAACATCAAGAATGGAAATTTAAGAATTTTCAATATCATACTAAGGGGTGTAAAAATACCCTGAACATATTTCTTTCATCAAAAAAAAAACATTTTACGAATTAACAATCAAATAGACTGTAAACTGTCTCTGCAAGTACGCCAGGTGATCAGCCCATTGTACCCTACATTGTGCACATGTATTAAGTTTAAAATGCATAAGCATAAATGGGACTATTTGCCCGACATCTGTTTTTTCCCGTTCATTCGGGTTGTTCATCTTAGTAATCATGCGAGACCTCACCAAGGCAACTTGGATTGGTAAACATTCAATAGCTTCGAAAGATGTGTTTTAAATCATTTTTCATCAATAAAAACTAGCCAGAACCAAAGGCTAGAAACATACTTAGAAAAATTTGATAATGAAATAAAACTTAAACATATGGCAGTTAAAATATTAACTGAATAATCATCGATAAGCTTGCAAGATAATTGAAGTTTGTATGACTTTTCAACGAAGAAACTTGCATGAATAACTAACACAAGTCCAATAGTTACCCTTACCGCGATAAGATTAGTAAGGATTTAATGTACCCAAAAGAAATTAGGGTTAGGAAACTTGCCTGATGAGCCTGCTACAATACACGCTAGTAATTAACCTTCACGTAACCTAATTACACGTGTCTCGTTAATCACCATTCATACACAATCTAGTTTGAAGTATAAGGGTCTCCTATTGGATATGCTATAAACATCATAAGATAATATATTTAGAAAACATATGCCCCCCTTTTTAGACATCATATCCAGCCCAAAACAGAAATTAAAAGTGCCCAAACATAACAGTTTTTATATTTTGTATTTCAGCTTTACCATATCTCGCTAAAACAGGCATAACTAATTCGTTTTAAAACATTTTTGAGCGATTCTTGCGCCCACGTGAAGCTAACTTCTGGGGCTACAACTTTCGTTAATGGACCAACTTCAAATTTCAAGCACAAAATTCCAAAAAATCCGTGCAAGAAGACTGCACCGAATTTGTTGGACAGATTTGACACAACTACTTTGAAAAGTCATAACTCCTTGCTCCGAAGTCAGAATCAGTCCGTTCTGGAGTCTATGGAAAGCTTATTCAGTGTACTATAATAATCTAGAAGCCCATAATTTTCTAGAAACTGTAGCTAGTACCAAAATTTGTCTTTAGGGTCAGCAGTTCACAGTTTTTTTTCTTTTCGGTTTCTAACATGATTGCTTACGATTTTCACATCTCACTCAAAATAGCTTCGATCCGAACGAAATTTGGACATGTTATACCTCATGCTACATACTATTTTACAAAATTATTACATGCACCAAATGGATTATCTAAGACATGATTTCGAGTGACGAAAAATCCTAAAAAAAATCATGCAAACTAGTTTAACCCAACTTTTGAGAAAATCATGATTTTGATTCTAGCATGCTTGGGTTTTGATTCCTATTATCTAGACCACTTTGTCAGGAATAAACATGTGAATGTTATTCCTATTTATATATGATTTGATTATGATATATATGAATGAATATGCAAGTATGTTTGCATGAAGAAAAGCTGTTAAGTCCTTTGATAGATAATAGAAATATATGTACAAGGACTTAGAATGAATTGATCAAAAATGTTAGGTTGATCCTACATAAGCAAAATGGTTTTGTAAAGTCCTTAAAAAGAAATGATGTACAAGGACTATAAATATAGAAAGATCAAGCTTGTTAGGTTGATCTTATGATGTAATAGATAGGCTTGTCTGATCGTCGAGCACTGCACCAGAAGTCGTAGTCTGCCAGGAGAGTCAGAGTCAACTCGGGAGCTATCGAGGCAGAATAGGAGTATGCAAGATAGTGAGATCTCAGAGTTCGTAGACTTCCAGGGGAAACGAAGAAGGATCGTATTGTGTCGAGAAGAGCCTCCTCGGGATCGTAGTGTACTAAGGAAGTCATGTTCTGAATCGTAGAGACAGCCTGCCTATAAGCCGAACGACAATCTGCCGAAGCTAAGTATGAAATGCACTCTACGCTCAGAGTCGTAGAGTCTAGCGATGCCGAAGTCAAAGACAAGGATCGTAGACCATACTCTGCGATTGTAGAGACTACTGAACAAATGCAGAGATCGTAGTCGGACAAGATCAGATGAAGACAACAAGCTCAAGGCAGAAATCGTAGAGTGCCAATGATCTGATCTCGGGATCGTAGTGTTTGCACTGCCGAAGCATCTCGGGATCGTAGTGTCTGCACTGCCAAAGCATCTCGGGATCGTAGTGTCTGCACTGCCGAAGCATCTCGGGAACGTAGAGTCTGCACAGCCGAAGCTGAATCGTAGAGTGCAGAAATCGTAGAGTGTCAGGATCTGATCTTCGGGAACGTAGTGTCTGCACAGCCGAAACTGAATCGTAGAGTGCAGAACTACGACTCCAACAGTAATGCTCACAATGCTAAGTTAGAATCGTAGAGCAGATACGGTTCTCAACGAATGAGCACTCCCAGAATATCCAAAGGTACGAAGCCTCTGGTTGGCACTGCAAAGATGTAATCCACAGTAAGGGAACTAGAGAGCACTCAACGAATGGCATGCATGCTAGCAGAAGAAGTAAGCACCAAATCAATCAGCATCAAGATTGAGTTGAAAGGCCGTTCGTGATGAAGTCTTCCACAAGATGATTCAAAGAAGACTTCAGCAGTTGACTAAGGAAAAGTCAGCTAATGCAGTTGCTATCAAGAAAATAGAAGACAACGATCTTGGAAGCAACCAGGATCGTAGTGTTTATCAAACAAAGAAAGAACTGATGGAAGGTGAACCGAGATACTGGTCAGCTTCTGAAGAGCAAGGCTAAAGTGATTAAGTGCAGGGTCAGTTCATTGATGATAAGTGAGCGGAATATCACTAGGAGAAAGCAAGCTGGACGCGCCACAAATCTGAAGTGTCTTGATATTCAGAAGGGAACCAGAGCAAGGAATTAAGCCATCAGTATCTGAGAACAGTCGAAGCAAACAGAAGTATTGAAGCACTGCACAATACAAGGAAGAGGTGTTCTATATTGAAGATCCAATCAACACTCTTCAAGATCGTAGTGTTGTCTCCACCAGTCAACAAGATACTACGATCAGGTCCCTGAAGACGTGCATCAGAATCGTAGAGCTCGGATACCTGAAGATTGAGGCATTGGCAACGGTTCAATCTGAAGGGTAATTCGGACAAGTGCTTATTGAAAGCATCGATGCAAAAGGACAACCTCTGATCAAGAAATCAGAAGAAATAAAGTCTTCGACCTGTCCAGGACAATAAAGTGATACATCTGACAGGGTAGGTGAAAAAGTAGACTGCAGAGTCAGAAAAAGTATGTCATGTCACATCAAGCAGTCTACATCAAGCAACTTGGGATCTGTGAAGACATTTGAAGGATTGGGAAGGTGTATAAATGTAGAAGAGCTTCAAAGATCAAAGGTTGCTGGAATAGTTGAGTTTTGGAGAGAAGGTGGACTGATCGAATCAAGTAATAGTAAGTCCAGAGACTCACTCTACGATCCACCAAGAACACTCAAAAGTCAGATCAAACAAGAAGTAGAAGTGTGAGTTCTACTATGTAGAAGTGAGAGTTCTACTACATTTAGAGTGTTCTGAACTGCCGAGAGAAAGAAGAGCATCATGCCATCTGGATGTCCATCATGGGAAGACTCTAAGTACAATAGAGAAGAGCTTACGGTCATCTTAGAAATTCCATCATGGGAAGGCATCGAGTAGCAAGAAGGGAGATCATAAAAGTCATCTTGGTGTCAAGCTTGAGAAAGCTTCTAGGTACCTTGCAGAAGAGCTTACAGTCATCCTAGAAGCCTCTCATGTGCAGCCATCAAGTACCAAGGAGAATGATCTTCAAGGCAGTTCATCAAGGGGTCATCCGGAGTAGTTGAGCCACCTAAGAAGCTGAGCATCATGCACCACTCAACTGCTCTTCAAGGATGATCAAGCCGAAGCTGCTCAAGATAGAAGATGTCCAGAGCATGAAGACATCTTAGCAGCTCAACACCGACTCCAACAACAACAACAACAACTCAAGAAGTCAGGGCCTGAGAGGTCCTTGTCCAAAGGGACTAAACAAAGCAGGGCCAAAGGGTCTTGTCCAAAGGGACTAAATGAAGTTCCAAGCCTGTTGGGCTTGAAGAGTTCCTAGGGAACTAGAGGAGTCCCAAGGCTTCCGGCCTTGAAGAGTTCTTAGTGAACTGAAGTCCCAAGGCTGCTGGCCTTGAAGGAATCGTAGAGATTCATGGTGCTGCCCTTCCTTAGTGGAAATCCTGCTAGTTGAAAGCAGAAGAGTGGATTAGGAGCTTGAGTCTCTGAACCACTTAAAACCCCTTGTGTCTTTTACATTATGTCATTTACATTATGTCTATAACTGCTATAACTGCTATGCATGTTTTAACTGCTTACAACTAAACTAACCCAACGAACAATGTTTGTATGATTATGAATATATCAATGAAGGAGGGGAATCTTTTACTTATTCCGCTGTGCTTGAAAAGATTCTATGTTTGTCATATAATCTAATATGAACAATACATCATAAACCAGAAAAGTATTTTAAAAGAAAAGAATCTATTCAACCCCCCCCCCTTCTAGATCTATTGTGCCCTCTGGGATCTAACAATTGGTATTAGAGAAGGTTCTCATGCTGTATTCTAAAGCTAATCGCTTTGAGTCTGATGCAAGGCACCAACATTGTTTTAAACTTAGTTTAGTAGTAAGTAACCTGTTATATGCAGAAGAGCTCACATGTTGGAAATATTGTGTATAGGTAAAAATGTGTATACACCTGAAGCTGCTCAGATTGGTTCATATCCTCGATTGCTATATCGACAAGACCAATCCTAGCCTGCAGTCAATCTTGTAGTCTGAAGATCAGATGAGAGAAAGAGTGCAAGAGACATCAGTAACAAGGAGTAAAGCATTCATCAGTCTGAAAGATGAAGAGGTCATGCGTACGAAGAAATGACTGATCAAGTGGAGATAGAAGATCCTCTCAATCTTATGAGTGACCAACCAACAACCGAGTGCTGTCTCTGAAAACTCAAGGATGTCAAAGATCTTAATGCCACGATTCTCTTGATCTACATCTTCAAGACCACGACTGATTGATGAAAGGCCGACAAGAGCATTAAGCTGAAAAGGGGCCAAAGTAAAAGCTATGCAAATCAATACCTGAACTCAGTATATCTAAAGTAAATGACTGTTAAGAAACTGACAGTAAAAAGGTACGGTTCCTCACCATCATTAATGTATACATCATAGTTGCACCATCTTATGAACTATGACAGTATTCTGTCAACAAGTCATAATCTTCCTAAAAAGGTGAATAGAGAAAGTAGTCTAAAGATGGAAAATTCAAATGTCTACAAACTTTCTCTTTAACCAAGTTTTAGGCTGAAGATGACATGTTGAAGAAAATCTGAAATGGATCACAAGAGTGTCACAGACCAAATGAATCTTATGTTAAGTAATCATTGCTGTTGTGCTAGTATGTGTGTACAAGCCTATGTTCTAAGTGTTTAACAACACACAGAGAATGATCAGTTCTACAAGAGGATCTTGTTGATTTGTAGAAACTGATCACATCCATAAATTAACTAGATACTCATAAATCGCAGAGTTGATTCACACTATGTGAAAACTTAAACATTGTGAACATAACCCAGTAATTGATGAAACCATCATAGATAAAGAGTGTGTCATTAATTGTCAAATCCTACACACACTCACCGTCATGCATCTAAAATGTATTATCCCAAGATAGTTGCATGCATGAATGTCTGTTGGTGATAAACATGATGATTATCCAGATAAGAGGAATATGGGTTTAGAAAACTAACCTAGCAGGATCCATTCAACAATGGGGACCAAAAGTAGGAATTACTTGAACCTGCAGGTACTTGGTCAGTCTGACCACACTAAGGAATGCTGAAGCAGAAGACTTCATTCAAAATGATTTAACCAGCAGAAGGCTAAGGACTATTCAGAGAAAAGTCTGATAAAGTCCATATATGTCCAAGCCTGTCCTTGAAGACCATCTGAGTTAACCTGAATGGAGCTCACATGGCTGTAAATCTGTATATGGGAGCATGCCATGCAGCAGAAGATAAAAGAGGATTCTATGTGCCCATGCCAAGAGAGATACGCTTTATGGAAAGGATCCTCAAGGGAAGCTCACAATAGAAGATCTTTGAGCTTGAGACAAAAGGAGTTCTCTACGAAGCAGAACTTCTCAAAACTAAGGACTGTCAAAGAAGACTACGTTCGTAGTACTGTCAAATGATCGTAGAGTGATCAATCTTGAAAATACTCATCTCTACGATACAAGAAAGACTAAGCAACGATGACGATTCCAGTCAGAAGTAGAAGTGCTGGGCAGCCCTCAAATGAACATGAAGAAGGAATCACATCTATCTGAGATGACGACATCAACAATGAGGGAGCAGTGATCTGTTAAGGAATAACTGCACCATTAACCTGGAAGAGATGTACCAGCTACAAAGTCCCAAAACCTTGTGGCTGATGAACCAAATGAAGATCCATAGTCAGTAGGATCGTCTCAAAACGAACTACTGATAACCCTTCAGCCACCTAATCCATAATCGTGAAGTGCCTACGATCAAACACATGATCGTAGAGTAAGAGTAGAAGGACACCACGATTTTAGCAATGCAGATACTTAAAGATGATAGAAGATCTTCCCATCAAAAAGGGTCTAATGAGATGTCATTAAAAATCACTGTCTTAGTATTTCATCTGGAAAGCGCCTCAGGGACAAACCTGACCCTTATCTAACTCTAAGAGGTTGGCCCTTCCTGAGCTACCTTATCCCAGAAGGAATGCTTGATCTAGTTCATCTCAAAAGAACCAAGTCAGTCAACGATCGTAGAGTTGAACTTGAAGAGGTCTAAACGATTGTAGTACAAACTCAACAATCGTAATGCTGTCTAAACGATCGTAGTGCAACCTCAGCGACAGAAGAAGATAACTCAACGATCGTAGTCCTACCAAAGGGTATTCCAGTTCAAGGAGTATGAAGAATGAGACATCTGCTAAGCCATTCAAGTTGAGGAGATAAGTTCGAATACATCAGTGATTGAGCTGTGCTGCATCGAAGTAAGGAGGAAAGACGAAGCCATCCAATGCAGCATCTCTCAAAAATTGATCGTTGAGTAAACAAATAAAATCGTAAAGTCTATAGCTATCTCATCATGTTACTCTACGAATCAAAAGGTCAACGGTCAAAGCCACGTCAATTAAACGTCCACTCCTCTAATAACTGAAAAGTTGTGGGAAGTTACAGCTCATTACTGGGCAACGTGCAACCAATGGACAGTTGACACATCACTAAGTATGCAGAGTTAGAAGGAACTGCCATAAAGACAAGTTCAAATCTGCAGAAAGTTACCAAAAGATATCGAACCTTTCTCCCTCCCATTTTCAAAACCCTAGAAAGCTTTTCAAGAGCAAAATCAGTTAACCTCTAGAGCCTTACCAACCAGACAGTCATCTCGCATAAACCTTTCTATATTTAATACCCATATTCTTCAAACTACTCAAAATGGAAAACTTGCAAGTGATCACTGGTATTCAGCTTGGAACCAAATCGTTTGAGAAATCTAAAAAGAAGTTCAGAGATATTCTCGAGCTTGTAAAGAAGGCTGGATTTTCAGAATGCCTTGAAGCAAATACTCGAGTCTACTGCAACCTGGTTAAAGAATTCTACTCAAACGTCTCTATAAATTCGGAAACCCTTACTACCAAGGTTAAAGGTCAGTCTCTCAAGTTAAAATCTTCTGACCTAAACCAATGCCTAGGATTTCCTAACCAAGGACTGAAGAACCTTGATAATGTCAACACTGAATTGGCTAAGGAAATTATGGGGTATCAAAGAAACCCTAGTTTCAAGGACATGAAGAAGAAGGAGTTCCCTGAGCAATATGAGTTCCTTGCTGAAATAGTTGGAAAGTGCATACTATGTAAGAACACTGCACATGACACAGTGATCGACCAGCAGTTGAAAATCATGTCTGCAATAGTTTTGAAGAAACAAATCGACTTTGGATCTATCTTGATTGATCAGATCTCCAAATGGGTAGAAAAGACTGAGAAGAAGCCCCTGACCAAGGTATATCATGGAAGGCTGTTAAGTATCATACTGAAGAAAAAGCTAGGGGGAAAGATCAAGGATGATGAGGGAGAAGCCCTGAATGTGCACAAGGTGATGTCTCCACAACTATTTGAAAACTTGAAGAAGAACCCTAAGGAGAACAAAAGGCTGACAGCTGGGAGCAGTAGTAGAGCCTCTGCAAAGAAGAGGAAGACAGTAAAGGCAGAGAGCTCTGAGTCCAGTGACTCTGAAGCAGCTGAAATCACACCAGCTAGGAAGAAATCAAAAGTGGTGAAAAGAGCTGGTGACATGAAGAAAGCCCAGACCCCACCAAGGAGAGTCTCCTCCTTGAACAAGAGTAAAGAAGAAAAGGCCCAAACTGCTGAGACCAAAAAAAGAAGAAGCAGCAGGTTGCTTCAAGGGCCAGTCAGCAAGAAAGCCAAGGTGGAGGACAAACCAGCCTTAGCTTCTCAAATCAATACATCTGCTAATAAGGAAAGGTGCTCTAGCCCCATGGCCAATACTCAGAGAAGCAACTCTGATGAAGAAAAAGAAATTTCTGATCAAAGTGCATCCCCAAATGCAACTGCCCCAACCAGCCCAGAGAATGGGTCAGAAAATGCTATCCAAGAAGAAGAAGAAGAATATGTCCCCTCAATCCAAGAGAGCTTTCACGATGACTCCGAAAGTGATGAGGACAGGGAAGAAGAATCTGCCCCTTCCAGTGCTGATATTCAAAGAAATTTATCTGATAAGGAAGAGGAGTCAGAGACTGAGGAAGAAGAAGAATCTGTCTCTCCGATAGTTGAACCTCCACAAAGAAGAAAGAGCTACAGGCTGCAAGCCCAGTTTGCCTCCAAAAGGAACAGTGGCCAATCAAATGCCATCATTGAATTAAGTGATGATGAATCTGTATCCCCATGAGAAGATGCTGAAGAAGAAGCCATCAATGGAAAAGAAGAATTTATGGAAAGACTTGCTGAAGAAAGTTTAGATGATGAAATTCAGCAAGAAGGATTTTCTGTTGAAGATGCTCAAGAAGAGTCTGAACACGAAATGCAACAAGAAGACCTCTCTGCTGAAGCTGATCTAAATGGCTCTGGTTCTGAGAAGGAAGAAGTTGGAAATGATTCCAACTCTGAAGATCAAGAATCAGGAAATTCAGAATTTCACCCTGTTCTCTCACATGCAAGATTTATCAGGAGAATAGTAGTAGAAGTTCCCAATGAACCATCAGAGACTCCTCCTGAAAGATGGGTAAACTATGGAGGTGAACAGATCAGAATAGTAAGAATGACCTCCTTTGACTTGGTCAAGAACTGGAACAACATGGAAATCGACTGCACAACCATTCTCTACAACCCTGATGATCTGCTAATGAGATGGTTCTTCCAGTGGATGCCATGGCTAAAGGCCATTAATGAAAAAGATGGAAGCTACTTCAGTTGGTGTTATAAGCAGTTTCCAAGCATGGAACTGGTGGCTCAAAACTTTCCAAGAGTGAAGAAGTTTGCCACCAAGCTGATCACAAACCAGCCCCACTTCAAGATCTATCGACATGCTGGAAATCTCTACATCCCCTACGATCGTAGGGTGGACTCTGAAGGAAGAAGGATCATGACCAAGGAGCTGATCATAGAGTCTGTTAACTCTACGGCTGATCATGTTCAAGCCCAATCCAAGAAGCCTTCTTATAATCATGCACTGCTATCAGACACTCCATCATCCTCCACAAGCAATTGGTACTCCACGATTGTTCAGATTATCCACACCTTTGAAAATTGTCCAAAGATGACAATCGTAGAGTCCAATCCATTGCTCCACCTGAAGCTGCCAATCAAAATGATCAAACTGCTTTGGAGCAGGAACTACTGAAGAGCTCTGATGATTTAAGCAAGAAGATATCTATGCTCACTGAAGAAACACAGAAGCAGACAGCAGCAGGAGATGATTCTTTCCAGCACAAGTTTCAAGCTATCTTGGCTGATATATCTCTCAAACTCCAAGAGAGAGATAACATCTATCAGAAGGCCATCCAAGATCAGAAGGCAGAAGCTCTACAAGTTCAGAAGGCCAATGCAAAGCAGATCGAAGCCCTCTCTGATAAGATTGACGATCTGAAACAGTCCTTCTCTGTGCAAATTGAACTCGGACAACAAGAGCTAAAGTTTGAAGTTGCAAACTCCTCCTACCTGATGGAGCAGCTTATGTCCAACATGGAGCAGCTCTCTCAAATGATTGATGACAAAAAGGGGGAGAAAGAGAGGCGAAGAAAGAAGAGGAGCAAGAGGCACCAAAAGAAGAGCAGAGGGTTAAGGGAGAAAAAGTCAAAGAAGAAGAAAGCAGCAGCAGATAGAGAATCATCATCTGAGGGGGAGCCTGAAGATGATGTTACCAAGATCACAGAAGCTGAAGGGGAGCCAGATCAGAAAGATAATGAAGGGAAATCAAGCAAAGAGAGAAGGTCATCATCAGAGGGGGAGCAAGAGCAAGAAGCAGCAGCTGATGAGTAGCCGATCAACAAGAATCCTGGAATCATACATGGAGCCAAGGAGGTATATCTCTAGTCTGTTAGTATGTTCTGGATCCAGGATTTAGAATGTCTGAATATATAATTGCCATATTAATATAAAGGACATTCATGATTAACTGTTTAGAAATACAGCTTCTCACTGTATCTAAGATTCATTCATAACATGCATATGCACTTATTGTTTTTGTCATAATCAAATAGGGGAGATTGTCAGGAATAAACATGTGAATGTTATTCCTATTTATATATGATTTGATTATGATATATATGAATGAATATGCAAGTATGTTTGCATGAAGAAAAGCTGTTAAGTCCTTTGATAGATAATAGAAATATATGTACAAGGACTTAGAATGAATTGATCAAAAATGTTAGGTTGATCCTACATAAGCAAAACGGCTTTGTAAAGTCCTTAAAAAGAAATGATGTACAAGGACTATAAATATAGAAAGATCAAGCTTGTTAGGTTGATCTTATGATGTAATAGATAGGCTTGTTTGATCAGTCGAGCACTGCACCAGAAGTCGTAGTCTGCCTGGAGAGTCAGAGTCAACTCGGGAGCTATCGAGGCAGAATAGGAGTATGCAAGATAGTGACATCTCAGAGTTCGTAGACTTCCAGGGGAAACAAAGAAGGATCGTATTGTGTCGAGAAGAGCCTCCTCGGGACCGTAGTGTACTGAGGAAGTCATGTTCTGAATCGTAGAGATAGCCTGCCTATAAGTCGAACGACAATCTGCCGAAGCTAAGTTTGAAATGCACACTACGCTCAGAGTCGTAGAGTCTAGTGATGCCCAAGTCAAAGACAAGGATTGTAGACCACACTCTGCGATCGTAGAGTCTACTGAACAAATGCAGAGATCGTAGTCGGACAAGATCAGATGAAGACAACAAGCTCAAGGCAGAAATTGTAGAGTGCCAAGATCTAATCTCGGGATCGTAGTGTTTGCACTGCCGAAGCATCTCGGGATCGTAGTGTCTGCACTGCCAAAGCATCTCGGGATCGTAGTGTCTGCACTGCCGAAGCATCTCGGGAACGTAGAGTCTGCACAGCCAAAGCTGAATCGTAGAGTGCAGAAATCGTAGAGTGTCAAGATCTGATCTTCGGGAACGTAGTGTCTGCACAGCCGAAGCTGAATCGTAGAGTGCAGAACTACGACTCCAACAGTAATGCTCACAATGCTAAGTCAGAATCGTAGAGCAGATACGGTTCTCAATGAATGAGCACTCCCAGAATATCCAAAGGTACGAAGCCTCTGGTTGGCACTGCAAAGATGTAATCCACATTAAGGGAACCAGAGAGCACTCAACGAATGGCATGCAGGCTAGCAGAAGAAGTAAGCACCAAATCAATCAGCATCAAGATTGAGTTGAAAGGCCGTTCGTGATGAAGTCTTCCACAAGATGATTCAAAGAAGACTTCAGCAGTTGACTAAGAAAAAGTCAGCTAATGCAGTTGCTATCAAGAAAACAGAAGACAACGATCTTGGAAGCAACCAGAATCGTAGTGTTTGTCAGACAAAGAAAGAACTAATGGAAGGTGAACCGAGATACTGGTCAGCTTCTGAAGAGCAAGGCTAAAGTGATTAAGTGCAGGGTCAGTTCATTGATGATAAGTGAGCGGAAGATCACCAGGAGAAAGCAAGCTGGACGCGCCACAAATCTGAAGTGTCTTGATATTCAGAAGGGAACCAGAGCAAGGAATTAAGCCATCAGTATCTGAGAACAGTCGAAGCAAACAGAAGTATTGAAGCACTGCACAATACAAGGAAGAGGTGTTCTACATTGTAGATCCAATCAACACTCTTCAAGATCGTAGTGTTGTCTCCACCAGTCAACAAGACACTACGATCAGGTCCCTGAAGACGTGCATCAGAATCGTAGAGCTCGGATACCTGAAGATTGAGGCATTGGCAACGGTTCAATCTGAAGGGTAATTCGGACAAGTGCTTATTGAGAGCATCGATGCAAAAGGACAACCTCTGATCAAGAAATCAGAAGAAATAAAGTCTTCGACCTGCCCAGGACAATAAAGTGATACATTTGACAGGGTAGGTGAAAAAGTAGACTGCAGAGTCAGAAAAAGTATGTCATGTCACATCAAGCAGTCTACATCAAGCAACTTGGGATCTGTGAAGACATTTGAATAGCTTCCAACGGCTACTTTCCAACGAAGGATTGGGAAGGTGTATAAATGTAGAAGAGCTTCAAAGATCAACGGTTGCTGGAATAGTTGAGTTTTGGAAAGAAGGTGGACTGATCGAATCAAGTAATAGTAAGTCCAGAGACTCACTCTATGATCCACCAAGAACACTCAAAAGTCAGATCAAGCAAGAAGTAGAAGTGTGAGTTCTACTATGTAGAAGTGAGAGTTCTACTACATGAAGAGTGTTCTGAACTGCCGAGAGAAAGAAGAGCATCATGCCATCTGGATGTCCATCATGGGAAGACTCTAAGTACAATAGAGAAGAGCTTACGGTCATCTTTGAAAGTCCATCATGGGAAGGCATCGAGTAGCAAGAAAGGAGATCATAAAAGTCATCTTGGTGTCAAGCTTGAGAAAGCTTCTAGGTACCTTGCAGAAGAGCTTACAGTCATCCTAGAAGCCTCTCACTGTGCAGCCATCAAGTACCAAGGAGAATGATCTTCAAGGTAGTTCATCAAGGGGTCATCCGGAGTAGTTGAGCCACCTAAGAAGCTGAGCATCATGCAACACTCAAATGCTCTTCAAGGATGATCAAGCCGAAGCTGCTAAAGATAGAAGATGTTCAGAGCATGAAGACATCTTAGCAGCTCAGCACCGACTCCAACAACAACAACAACAACTCAAGAAGCCAGGGCCTGAGAGGTCCTTCTCCAAAGGGACTAAACAAAGCAGGGCCAAAGGGTCCTTGTCCAAAGGGACTAAATGAAATTCCAAACCTGTTGGGCTTGAAGAGTTCCTAGGGAACTAGAGGAGTCCCAAGGCTGCTGGCCTTGAAGAGTTCTTAGTGAACTGAAGTCCCAAGGCTGCTGGCCTTGAAGGAATCGTAGAGATTCAGGGTGCTGCCCTTCCTTAGTGGAAATCCTGCTAGTTGAAAGCAGAAGAGTGGATTAGGAGCTTGAGTCTCTGAACCACTTAAAACCCCTTGTGTCTTTTACATTATGTCGTTTACATTATGTCTATAACTGCTATAACTGCTATGTATGTTTTAACTGCTTACAACTAAACTAACCCAACGAACAATGTTTGTATGATTATGAATATATCAATGAAGGAGGGGAATCTTTTACTTATTCCGTTGTGCTTGAAAAGATTCTATGTTTGTCATATAATCTAATATGAACAATACATCATAAACCAGAAAAGTATTTTAAAAGAAAAGAATCTATTCAACCCCCCCTTCTAGATCTATTATGCCCTCTGGGATCTAACACACTTCTAATAACATATATATACATGTTACAACCATTCAATTCTCTAACTTTTCATGTTTTCATCAAATTATCATCTAAGAGGCATCTTATCAATTAGCTAGCATACATGGCAAGATTTCTTGACTTTCTATGAGTTAGAGCATGTACTAAACCAGAATTTTCACTCTCTACTACCACATATCAGAAACAAACCCTAGCATGACATTACAAAGTCAAAACAAACCATCTACCATGCTTATACAATAATTTTCTTACTAGTTATCTCATAACATAAGAAATGGTTTGAAGCTTACCTTTTGGACGAAATTTTCTCTTGGTTTAATCTTGTTAGAGTTTCACCCCTTTGCTTGCTAACTCCTTTGCAACCTCCAAAATTCTTAGGCCACCTAGCACCACTCTCAACTCCCAATATTTTTCTCTCTCTCGGTTGGAACTTGTTGTGAAAGAAAGAAAAACTTTGATGGAATGTACATATATATGGTGTATTCAACTAAACTCTCTAGCCCCTTGTAACTCCCCCATGATTAGATATCATTATGTTACCATTCATTCCTCTAATTATTAGCCTCGTTATGGAGGGGGTTTAGAAAATAAAAAGGTTTGAGTTTAGAGAATAAACTAGCTCCCTCCTCTTCTATCTTACTATATACGTATATACTCCTTACTTTTTGTCCCAATATGCAGGTCACATGGCCCCAACTATTGTTCATATGAACTTAAAAATATTATTTTAATCATTTAATCAGTTAAATAATTATTTTGACCATTTTGCCCCTCGTAGTCAAATGTGTCCGATACTTATATCGATTCCTACTAAAGTCGACGTCCCGAACTTCATGGGACTATCCGTTTCATCAAACTCAACTCATATTTATAAGTCATCCCATGAAATTAATTATAATTAATTCCATATTTAAATAATTGGCCTAACCGTAACAACCATTAATGTGCATCTTATCACATAACATATAAAAAAATAAAATAAATAATTCATCTGAAAATAATTGTCATCTAAAAATAAGTGTCACGTAAGAATTTCACATAAGTTTGTTTATTGAAATTATTTAATTATATGGAAATATCTAGGATATTACAGTTATATTATTGTATATAAACTTGCTGGGCAACTTTCATGCTCACCCTTGCTATATCATGATAAAACATTGCAGATAAAGGGAATGCGTTCAGATACAGAAAAATGATAATACCAAGTTCAGCTTGGGATATAAAGTGCAGCTAGTTTGTAATAGCGTATTTGATAAATATTGTTGTGTAATAGATATTTTATGAAATGTGTATTAAGTTAAGGTTACTCGACCTTGGGGAATAGTGTGTAATGTATTGTATAAACAATTTATGTTTATATCTTCTTCAATTAGTGAAAGAAATAGTATACCGGATTCGAGGTGATTTGGGACCTGGATTCGGGGATGCTACAGTTGGTATCAGAGCTGTTGGTTATGAAGCTTAGGTAGGAATACCTGAGACCAATAACCGCAGTGATTAGGACAAGACTAACTCAAATAGAGTTAGTTGGTCGGTAAGATTCAAAGATGAATCTCGGCGAGTGTAAAAACACAGAGTTTCCTAACTCTTATAATAAAGTTGAACATTAATTGTGAATAGATCTAGTCTAAAAGACTGAAAGTACAGGGATAGGAGATCGTAAAACAAAACGATCATAGGCATAGAAATAAATCGTAATATATACGATAAGATCACCCCGTGATCTGATAAGGTTATGACAGCCAGAAAGAATCAATCTTGTGATTGAAAAGTTTACAGCAAGATGTTGTGTGTAAGTTGTACTATGAAATGGTACTATGAAAACTCATAAAAGAGTTATGGATTATGAATACGAATTGAATTCGTATTGAAAAAGGGGGATCAGATTAGGTGGGGATTTCAATGAGGACTCGTGTCAGCAACTGAGTTGTATGATTCCTTGTATGGGCGGGGAATTGTACTTGGTGTAAAAACTACTTAGTTGGTGGCATTGGTAATAATTGAAATGTTGTGTCACGCTAGTTGTTATATATAGATAAGTAGGTTATAGGTATAGAATATAGGATTAAGTACGAGTTCTTAGAACTCATACTTATATGACATTCTTGACTCATAGTTATATGAAATGTTTATGAGCCCCTCAGCGAACGGACGCCAAAGGTCAGACTAGGGTAAGTTCGTAAACTCATATAATTGTGGCCAGGTTATGAACTCATAAGTGTGGTTTTATGAACTGGGTATAGTTGTGTGTGAATGGAGTGTTAAGGATTATAGGAACAGATAGATTGTTAAGCATATGATCATTAGTGGAGATTTAGGTTTCCCTAAACCCCTACCTTTACTAAAATTTAATTTTTGACATCAAGCTAAATACGCACTATGTGCCTTTAAAAAAAATTGTTTTTATTTATCACTTATGTACCATGTGACCTGGTGCAGAGATGATAAAAAATGATGGAGTTATCATTGCAGAATTACTTGGTGTTGGATGTGATCTAAGGATCGTCAGCCCACTACAGTATGATGTAGTATGGCAAAATCACCAAATGACGAAATCCTCAACGGACTGTAAATACAGTGCGGCATCATGACGTCATTCTCGAAAATGTTTTCAAAAAGTTTAATTTACCAAATTGCTTTGGAATGGAATCCTATGATAAGACTGAGGTGAACTATGTTGTTTGGATAAATAATCCAATCTAATAGCGTAAATATTCGCTAAAAATAATTATTACGTTATGCATTACGTAAGTGTACGATAGGCTAATCACCTAAAGTACTAGTAATGTAAAGTCCCCGAACCCGGATACTTGAAACCCGAACTCGGTACTTCACGATACCATTTCTATGAGCGGAATACTACTAATAATAATAAAAATAATATAAAACTTAAACTTAAATTATAATTACATCAGAGTCTTTCTCCCAAGTACGTAACCTTTAATCATTCATTAAATGTCATAACATATATAAATATATATATATATATCATAGTCTTCATAATCTAAAATTATTACAATCAGTAGCATAAAAAGTCATTCAGCAACTTTTCCTTTTCCTTTGCTCTTAACAGATCCTTCTGGTCCTTCACACTTAGCTGAAAACATTTAAATTAAGCAAGTATGAGCATTTGATTGCCCAGCAAGTATTATATATATATATAGACTGAAAGAATTTAAATGTTTTCTTTATAATATTCTTCTACAACTAGTCAGTAGTTGTGAAGTAATCTGTACCAATAATAACATAACAACCCTCTTTCAAATTTTTGAAACTACGTATTGACTATACATGGGGTTTCTGTGACATACTATGAACATTGTTTTTCATTTTCGAAAAGGTTTGAACAGAAATTCATCTGTAAACTGTCATGACTTACGGCCACGAAGGGTGATCAGCCCCGTTGTACCCTGTATTGATCAATACTACATGTATAAGAACGATGTTATCGTTCACTCTGTCCGCCTTGGGCGCATAAAAATTTACCCATTATCGGGATGTTCATACCTGTCGGGTTTTCATAACAAAAGTCTTATATTATTCAACAATAATATATAATTCAACATATATGTATATCAAAGGTGTATCAACATGCAATTGAATACAATGATTATCCAAGTGGGGACACTCGTATAATCATTTCTAGAAATTAACGAACAGAATATATATATATATATATATATATATATATATATATATATATATATATATTCGAATTATCATATACTAACATGTTGATAATCAAAGGGCGTATATAATATAAGTTTAACAATCTGTACAATAATAACAATAATTCTGAACTTCTCACTTCTGTCCATTGCATAAAGAAAATGCAAAGTTAGGATACTTGCCTGATGCGCTGCTTACACTTACGCAACTCAGATCTACCCTTTTCTATCACAACCTATCATTAATCAGATAATTTTACTGATTAGTACAACATAACGTATACACAACACTGCCTATTGTAGTCAGCATATTCCCTATTCACATTATCACACATGTTCAACAATCGTTGACTCATAATCAAACATCAACACCTTCCTAATCACATTGTCATACAACCTTAATAACCATTGAATCACAAATAAACACATATCCAATAAATTATCTAAGTCCAGATCAATTTCTGAAACATGTCGGTCTACCGACAGCTTTTTCGGTAAATATCGAGTCTAAGATTCTAAACCGTAGTTTATTATCCATTTGGATAACTTAAACATCAGTCGCACTATTTTTCATGGCCTTATAATAATTATTAAAATAATTATTATCATTTATCATATTTTTGAAATATCAGAATTATTATTAAATTATTTAAACAATTCTATTATCATTAATATTTAAGTAATATTAAACTATTAATGAAACCATTGCCAAAACATTAAAGTTATGTATAATAACTCAAAATATTTTTAAAGTATTTATAATACCCTTAAATGATTTTTAAAACATTTATATTACCTTTAATTGATTCTTAAACATTTAAAATCATTATTACCATTAATATTTAAATATTAATGAACTATTTATCCAAATATTAAAAGTCATAATTATAACTTAAAAATATTTTTAAATCATTAACATCCTTTTTAAATGATTTTTAAATAAATAAAACCATTTTTAAACTATTTATTTAATATAATTATTAAATAAATTTAATATCATTAATCATTAAATATCATTAATATTAAAAGTTATATTTTATAACTTAAAATATCTTTAAACACTTTATTTTCATTTAAAATGATTATTATAATATTAAAATCATTTTTAAACTAAATTATTTAATATAATTATTAAATAACTTTATTATCATTAATCATAATTAATTAATGAAATTTACCTTTAAATATTAAAAGTTATATTTTATAACTTAAAATATTTTAAATACCTTATTATTATTTAAAATGATTTTAATATAATAAAATCATTTTTAATTTATTTATTTAATTCATTTAATAAATAACTTAATTATCATTAATATTAATTTATTAATGAAAATTATCACATAATATTAAAAGTTATCAAAAATAACTTAAATTATTTTCTTATATCATAATATAATTTTAAATGATTTTTCAAATATTAAAATTATTTTTAAATAATTTATTTAATATTATAATTAAATAAATTAATTACTTTTAATATTCCAAAAATATTAAATATTTATGAAATATATTTAAAATAATTAAAAAATAATTTTTAGAATTTAACATAATTTTTAATAATTTATTTTGTATTTTTAATAATTAAAAACTATTTTTTTCTATTTTTTTATTAATTTCCGGAATTTTAAAAAAAAAACTGTCGCTAAAGACCACCTATAGCGACAGAACCGTCGCTATAGGTGTTCTTGGTGTTCTTCAATAAACCCAGAAATTCATCACCAGTTACCGAGTATGCTAGTTTGACCATCAATAATTCCGTGTGTGTTGTGTTTCTGGGTCTGTTGTTCATCAGATCAAGTATTACAAATACAAGACTACACGATCCAACAACAAACATGATCAAACAACCTAACACAAGCTAGATCTAAGCGTACCAAGATGCTGTCAGAGCTGTTCTTCATTTCTGGGTTTTCCAGAAATGAAGAACAGTTCGTACTGCCTTCATTCGATCTTTATAACTTGCAACACATGAACTGGTTTCGTGATCTAAGGCTTTCATATTGTAGACGACATACAAGGCTACAACTCTATTACATAATATTGACCTAACAACAACACAATGAACAGAAAAGATTCGGTCAAACCCTGTTACAAATAACCTTCAAACTTTTCTGGAAAATTTCCAGAAATCCAAAACCGTGAGCGATTTAGCTACTTTGACCATCCATTAAATCCATTTCATATGTTATTTAGGTTATATAGAAGCTTTAAACTATATTCCATTTACCAGTATAGTAGTATATTACAACAAATACAACAAAACAACTAAAATCTGCAAGATCTAGCCGATTCAAAACTTGTCAGACGCTGAAAATAATTCTGGGTTTACCCAGATTTCATCTGGTCATGCCCGGTCAACGGGTTTTGACCGATCATAACTTCATATCCACAACAGATCTGACTTTGATTCTTGTACTAGATGAATGATCTCATACAAGACTACAAAATGAAACACTTAAACAATAAAAACAATAAACACACAACAATCTACAAGCTCTGACATTCACTGTCAGAGAACAAAAAAATAATTTTCCAGATTTTTGAAAAACATAAATTTCGAGCATTAGATGCTATAGATCCACTTCCTACCAACCTAGATCATGGATTAACACTATATACAACATATTTAAACACTTAAACACAACATCTATCTACGAATTTTGGACAGAATTTAAATTAGGGTTTTATACATTTAATGCTCAATTCTTGATTTATGGCTATTGATTTGTGGTTGGATTTCGTGGGGCTGATATTTAAGACTGATCTAGCTTAATATTTCGGATATAAGGGTCTTGAGAGAGAATGGTTGAGTGTTGCACAAAATAAGGCTTCAAAATGATATTTTTCTCTCTCTCAACCTATATATATGATACAAGATGCAATGAATGGACTGAATTGGCTGATTTGCTGGCTGGTATAAGTCACATGGAGTGGGTAGAAGTTGTTGGAGTGGTTCAACAACTTAACCTATTTGTCAAAACCTACATCTTAGGCTCTTTAATGCTAAATTGGGCATAAAGGTCATTTGATAAATCAATTAAATGGTCAAAAATGAAACTTGACAAATTAATGGCATTCTTGTCATTTACAAACCCTTAGGGTTTAGGGTTTGTTTAGGGTTTGAGCTAATTTAACAAATATCTAGAATTTAGCAATTAGGGTTGGTACAAAAATAATAAAATAACTAAATTTTAGTTTCTAAAATTTTGAAAATAATAACTTTGTTAATTAAAGTAAGTTTGTAATTATCTAACACATGGACATTAGGGTTTGGATCAAATAATTATTGTGGACTTGGCTAATTTAACAATTAGGGTTTATTCTTTTGGTAGTTAGGGTTACTAAATTACAATAAGGGTTTTAAATTACTAAATTAGGGTATAATAATTTAGGGTTTCTAAATTTAATAATTATGATCGTAATACCTGTGAATTAATCACATTAATACAATAACCAACAATCTCAAACTCTAATTTTAAATTAGGGTTACTAATTATAGCAATTAGGGTTTCCAGAATTTTAATTAGGGTTTACCTAATTAATACCTTAATACACGATATAATTAATATTATATACTTATAAAATAATCTTGTATTCTAATTTGGATCTCAAATTAGGGTTTAACATAATTACTAGGGTTTGGTCAAAATACACCGTAATTAATCAACCATTATCAATACGGACATACCGTACATATTCATAACACTGAAAAATCAAAATATAATTAATATAATATTATTATTCTAATACCTTGACTATAATCCAAAATTAGGGTTTGGATTCCATATCTGATTATCTTTTCATATTTAACCTTGATAATTAAAGTAAAATATTTAACTTAATAATCTGTACAAAATTCATATAATAAAATAATTAATATATTTATTTTAAAAAAATTCACTTCATATATTATTTAAATAATATATTATTATATATTTATGGAAAATAATTAATAAAAATATTTCTATCTTAAAATTAATTATTATAAAAATATACTTTATAATAATCAATAATTCTAAAATAAATTTACTTGTAAATATTCCTGTAATAAATATATTTTTATTTACCACATAAATACATATACACATAATCTTGTACAAATCCTCATCCTTAAATAATTAAAAAAAAAATTATTCGCAAAATTTAAGATTTATTTATATAGAAAATATCGGGTTGTCACAAGTAATGCTAGTTTACTTTCTTTGTGATTGTAAACGTACCAAGTAATGTTTTGTTTTGCGGTATAACTACCGTCAAATCTATGTGTTCATGGTCTATATGACCCCTCAGCACAATTTGAACCCTTTTACTCTTGTGAGTGGTGTATTGGGTAGCATGTGATATGTGTGAATGGTGTAAGGTGCAAGGTGTAAGGTGAATTTCGGGGTCGAAATTTTTATAAGGAGGGGTGAATGTGACAACTCGAGAAATTAGACAATTTATGAAAATCTTAAATGATTGGTTTAAGGTTAAATATTAGACCTAGACAGAAAATAAGTGTATGCGTTTGATGTTATTAGGATTGAATTTTGAGGATTTCAAAATTCGGTGAAGGATATAGGTGAATTATTCAGGATTAAAGATTTAAGGGCTCAAAATTGGAACCTTGACTGTTTTTAAATTTTGGAAACCCAAAATTTGTCTGATATCGTATTGGAGACCTTATAACTCTCTGATTTATTGTATTTTGGCCATGAATGTTACCATATGTTGTAGTGCTATATTTTTACTACAGGATCAATGTTTTAGAAAGCCAAGAAACGTAATAATCAAGGAATTAGAGCCGGTCAAACCAGCCCCTCGCACACTGACTTTGTCATTGTTCTTGAGCCAAGAACACCTAAGGCGACAGACAAGTGTCGCTAAAGGTCTACAGCGACGGTTTAATTTATTTTAAATTCTGAATATTCTGAAAATTAATCAAAAATAACAATAAATGGTTTTTAATTATTAAAAATACATAATAAATTATGAAAACTTATTTTAAAGTCTGAAAAATAGTTTTTAATTATTTTAAGTATATTTCGAAAATATTTATTATTTTTGGAATGTAAATGGTATTTATTTATTTAATTATAATATTAAAAAAATTATTTAAAAATGGTTTTAATTCATGAAAAATCATGAAAAATAATATTATGGTGTTAGAAAATATTTTAAGTTATTTTTAAGGACTTTTGATATTTTGTGATGAAATTTATTATTATATTAATATTAATGATAATTAGTTTATTTAATAGATATATTAAATAAATTATGGAAAATTAGAAATAATGATTTAAAAATCATATAAAAATGATTTAAGTGTTATAAAAATATTTTAAGTTATAAAATATAACTTTTGATATTTTGGCATGAAAATATTAATATTTTAATATTAATATTAATTATCGGATAATGGATTTAATGGTTTAAAAATCATATAATTATGATGTTAAGGTATTAAAAATACTTTGGTATATTATAATTATATATTATAATATTATGTTATGATTTTCATTAATATTTTATATTAAATGAATATTAATGATTAAGGAATTATGTGGTATTTAAATTATTTAAATACAGTTTTAAGGATTGAAAAATGTTGATAAATGGTAATAATTATCCTAAAATTATCACGAGCCTAGGAAAAATGTTTTGTCTGATAAGAAATTATCTGTGATAATTGTTAAGTGTTTAGGCAGAGTTTAATTGAAATTAAACTCGAGTATTGTCCGACTAGACTGTCGGGATGTTAGAATCGTGTCGGTTTCAACTCAGACTTTAATAGTTTGACTTGATACCTAGTCTTATGTGTGTTATAGACTGATAGGCTTATGTGTTATGTGTTTAGGTTATTCTGTGTGTATAAATATAACAGTATTATACTGTGATGATATTATTCTAATATTGGAGATCTATATTACTAATATTAGGCCTTCGGATAAAGCGTTATAAATTGCGTTGCGGTAATCAACGGTTCAGGCAAGTTTCTTTGTACTTAACTCTAATAAGAGTAGTTTCTTCAAGCTTATGGTTAATCATTGCTGATTGCCATTAAATTTGTACTCTGTACATCTTGCATGTATAAGTCAAGTATGAAAGGCTGATCACCTTCATTACCAGTTGGTTCAGAAATGTTTGTTCATGTAAAATACTTGTTCAGTCAAAAATTTGTTCGTGCTAGTTCTCAATTATATTGATGAATTATAGCAAGCCCATTATTCATACTCTTCAATCATGATATATCGTTATATTATTGTATATAAACTTGCTGGGCAACTTTCATGCTCACCCTTGCTATATCATATAAAACATTGCAGATAAAGCGAATGCGTTCGGATACAGAAAAATGATAATACCAAGTTCAGCTTGGGATATAAAGTGCAGCTAGTTTGTAATAGCGTATTTGATAAATATTGTTGTGTAATAGATATTTTATGAAATGTGTATTAAGTTAAGGTTACTCGACCTTGGGGAATAATGTGTAATGTATTGTATAAACAATTTATGTTTATATCTTCCGCAATTAGTGAAAGAAATAGTATACTAGATCCGAGGTGATTTGGGACCTGGATTCGGGGATGCTACATTAAATATAATTCTCCAACTAGAATAAAAAAAATCAAAAAAAAAATCAAAACAACCTAGACGGTCAAAGAAAACTCTCTCATAACACTAACCCTGAATCACCCCTACAAATCTGTCAGAAGAAAAACATAGCATGAGCCAATTGCCCAGTACGGATACAGATATACAAAAGATATACAACTGATATACGAAAATAACTGAGACAAAATACTGAACAAAGCCTCAAGTGCAAATACGAACAAAAATATAATATCCAAAGACCTGAATGGAATATATCTGAATCAACGTAATTAATATATCTAAATCAACGTAATTGACGTAACCAATAAAAGAATAAAGAATTAACGAACTGAAGTAGCTAACTCAATGACTTGAACTGAACAGAAACCAACAAAACTAATCCAATAAAATAATAGGCTGAAACAAATGGCTGGAGTTATTTTATTCCGAATGAGCTCAGAAATACATATTGCCACACAGGAAAGTCAAAATAATGCCAAACATGCAAGTCAAAATAATGCCACACAGGCAAGTCAAATGATGCCACACAGGCAACCAGAATAATGCCACACTGGCAAATCACACATTGGACCGCGAATCCAAATGTATGCAAATCGGATAGGTGTGTTTGGCACAACATCCCAAATCCGCAGAACAGAAAACTAGGGTTAACCCATACGCCTCCCACAACAAAACACCAAATGGCCCACTTCCTCTGGAGTCCGAAATGGAGACGTCGTGGAGTAATCACACTGCCATAGAAAGTGTCACGTCTCTCGTGCCAAGATGACGTGCCTATGGTACCCCCACAGGTGGTTATAACTCAGGTATACTATACGGTATATTCTAACAAAAATATCATGTCACAACACATGCGACATAATACCAACAAAAGGGTTCTATATATACATATTGAACCAAATCAAATTATAGTCACAAGGTTTCAAAAGGAAGGTAGCAACATGTACTGCTCTATAATTATCAAAATAAATAATACTAAACATGATAACCTAATTCAAAGAGTACAAATACGAGTCATACGTATCAACTCTAAAATGAAACTAATATATTTATTTCACAATAAACAATTATGTGAAATAATAATAGAATTCGAAATAAGGAAACAAATGAACAAATCAAATTTAACAAAGGTATCACTGAAAGAGTACGAAATCCGTACCTGATACTTCCAAACTATTTATAGCACACTCCACAAAATCTTACCCTTAAATGCCAACAATATCAAATACGAAACGTTATTTATCACCTAAACATATTCACCTCAAATTAAAAATAATCCAAACTAATAATTCTAAAATAATTCATAATCTATTTAATATGCCTTTAATCATCGCTTTATATCAATTATTAATACTCCAAAATTTATATTCCAAGTATAACTCTTTAAATCCCCTTCGTTCGAACTAATTACACAAATTACCAAAAATTAATTAATATCTATAAGTTAAATTACTAATTACAAATTTAGCCCACTAACAACATAATACTGTTAAATTTATTATCAAATAAATTTTATAATTTTATCAACAAGATTAACGAGTTTAAATTAATATACATAACTTTCAATTTTATTCGCTAATTCCGTTTATAAATTTTATGGCCAAATAATTATTGAAAAATAAAATAAAATAAAATAAATAAAAATTCACGAAATAACCGCTTGCATATTACTTGCAAGCCTGAAATCAACTATATATCTGTTTATATTAACAAATCAATCATATAATTATATATATATATAATTTACATTAATCACTACTTTGCAACTTGAACCAAAATCATGTTTCGAATTATATATATATATATATATATATATATATATATATATATATATATATATATATATATATATATATATATATATACACACACCACGGATCCAGTCCGGTCTCCCGGACTGGACTTAAAATACGGACCCCAAATTTTTTTTTGTTTTTTGCTTTTTTTTTTTGAAACAACTAAAAAAAAAAAAAAAAAAATTATGGAACTGAAATTTTTCCATAATAAAGTGTTTTGGGCGTGTTTTTAACACCTACCCCAACCAATGTATGTACAGTCTGCCCAGACTGTACAGACATATTTCGTTATAGGCATCCAAATCACGCCCAAAACACTGTATTATGGAAAAATTTAAGTTCCATAAATTTTTTTTTTTTTAGTTGTTTCAAAAAAAAAAAGCAAAAAAAAAAAAAAAAAAGGTCCGGATTTTATAAAATCCGGGAGTCCGGACCTGATCCGGACTCTCTCTCTCTCTCTCTATATATATATATATATATATATATATATATATATATACACTCCAATGTCCTCCATTCCAAAAATAATCTGACAAATATATATATATATATATATATATATATATATATACAAGTCAAATCAGTCATGTATGCTTTTTTCTAATTCTAAATCATGAAATTAAAAGAAGTTTGAAACATAAAAATCCTTGATATGGAGAAACACACCAAAAAAACCAACCTGATGATCCTTTTCTGATTATTTCGTACATAACTTCCCTCACAATATAATTAGAGGCAGCTTTCTCCTTTTCTCTTTCTAAGGTTGTATAAGGAAATAAATAAGATTAGGTTTAGTTATTTATTTATTAATAAATCTTATTAATTCTCCTAATTATAATTGGATTTATTACAACCCACATTTAATTAAATTAAACTCAATTAATTTTAAAGGCCCAAATTGTACTAAATTAATTTACCCATCTCTTATTAATATTTATTAGCCCACACAAATTAAATAACTAGTTTGACCCAACATAAATGACAAAGTCCAATTAATATGTTTTAAAACAAAATAATTTATATTATGCAATATTTATTTTTTAATTTTTTACCGGTTATTACATTACCGCTATTAGCGCCCCGGTTCCCGTCCGTCACCTTCTTCAGGCAGTTCTTTGCCATGTGGTCAGTTGACCCACAAACAAAGCATCCGTGATTCTTCTTCAAACTCGGACAATTAGGCGCAATGTGCCCCTTCTGTCCTCAATGGTAACAAACGGCCTTCCCCTTGAGACATACTCCTAAGTTAGTCTTCCCACAGGTCTTGCAGGCCTCCATTCTTTTCTTAGGGTCTCTTTGCTTCACTCCGGTATTCCCAGAGCTAAATACCTTCCCCTTCTGACCCTCGCCACTACCGTTAGCTCCCTCAATCTTTACTCCCCCATCTACTTTACCATTACTCTTCTTGTCTTTGTGGTATTGACTCAATGCCTCGCTACCACCTTCAGTGATTATCGCCTTCTCAAAAACAGTTTCAAAAGAAGTACTTTGGAACACCGAAATACGGTTATAGAGCCAGGGTTTCAAGCCCTGCTCAAATCGTCGCGCCTTCCTCACCTCAATATCCACTTGGTGTGGAGTGAACCTTGCCATTTCATTAAACTTGGCGGCATATTGGGAAACTGTCATATCCCCTTGTTTCAACTCCAGAAACCGCATCTCCATCCTTCCCTACATCTTTGTGGGAAAATAGTTCTCGAAGAATATCTCCTTGAACCTATCCCACATCAAATTTGTTACCCCAACTGTAGCCTGATTGGCTTCCCACCAAAAGTTGGCCTCTCCCTTCATCATATAGGTCGCAAAGGAAACCTTTTGGGCCTCATCGACATTTGCTATTACAAATGCCGTCTCTATTTCCTCAACCCACATTTGGGCTTCAATAGGGTCCGTAGTTCGTTTGAACTCTGGCAGACCTACACTCTTGAAATCCTTAAAGGTAGTAGCTCATGCTACTGCTAGATTTACGGGGATATTAGCCCTGTTCTATTAAAGGCAGTTGTTAATAAGTTAACAAACTCCTACATCGGATTAACTGGACCTCGCTCCAGTTGATTCGTGTTAGCACCTTGATTACACTGCACTCTTCTCGGTGGCATTTTGCTGATACAATAAACACATTTCGTTATTATTTCTTTCTTTATTTATTATCATTTAATATTAAACAATAACTCCAACATCCATAACTCATTACTTTCTATAAAAAGGGCTTATATTTATTCTTTGTAGTATAATACTACATCGGTTACGTACACAGCCTAAGCTGATTACATTACTTTCCCGCTATCACTCTCCAAAAATTGGGATTTGCAAGAGACTACCCTTTACTATACAAAAATGCTTTATGTCACTACTAATTACAAAATATGTACATACTACTCTAGCTACCCCTAATCTACATCTACCTCAAGGTATTATCGAAATCTTCCTTGGCAAGACCGACAATGATATCATGGCTAATAGTATGTCGTGTTTGCCCCACCTCCACAGGATAACCAGCTACCTGCTGCTGGAAATCTGTATGAGAACTCCTAGAGATATAGGACATTCTCCCTATCTAATGCACCTTGGTCTTTACCTCCTACTTGAGCTCAAAGACCTCTTGCTTTAAATTGTGGACTTTGTCCTTAGCCAAAATCCTCGTATCATGTTTCTGCTCCCATATGGACTCGACATCAGTCTTGTCCTCTATAAACATTTGGAGCTCTGCCTTCAGCTCCTTGACTTCCTGACAATAATGGATATTCCTATCCAACACTGACATAAACAAAGACACCATTGACCCCCGAGGAGCTATCTCCGCTGCTATATCCATTGGATTGAAGGACACTATCTCTACCTCCTCCTCTATCATTCCGTCAAATACTGACATGTAGTCAGCTTCATCCGAGTCTCCAGACTCAATAATCACTACATCTGGCTCTACTGCTATAGGATTCGGTATAACCTCTACTTGGTTCACTAATTCTTCACTAATGGCTTGGCCATCTACATACATTCCATTTACTCCTGACATCTACATAAAGCAGTTAAATTGATTAGTACACGTCAGTAGAATAATAAAAACACATAACATAATCATAATGAAATTTTATAAGGTTATTTTCTTCTTGTACTTCTTTGACTTCTCTTAAGGTTATGACATAAGGTTTTTAATCCCCCCTTAAGTTTTATAACCTAATGCTTTAATACCAACCTGTGACGCCCCCAAATTCAGGTATCTTCCAACCCGACAGATGGTGCTACACGGTACTACCATTCATACATTAATTCCATTGAAGAGTCTCAAAAGAACTAATATATCTTCTATATATTCAAAATAATATAACATTTCCCAAGTTCTTTATAACCCATTCATTTGTTCTTCTCATAATATCAAATACATTACAATCATCCATCTATATTATTACATAAGAACTCTAAGGGTTCATCTTCGCTTTGCCTTTATCCTTGTCGGAGCCTTTAGACCGCTCAATCATAGCTGTGTTCATATGTTTCAAGCAAGAGTGAGCATGACAAACTCAGCAAGTACTATAATTCTTATAAACAACATGCTTGAAACATAGAACTCATATATCTTCAGTAACTGAACAATAGTTACGAAGTACTATCGATAATTCAAAATAGCACTTCTTTTCATTCAAAATGTTTTCCAACAACAATATTCAGTAGAATATCAACTAAGGCTCAAGACTATGAGCAGTTCATAATTTCTTTTGAAAAGGACAACCCGACACTAAGTTCGTAAGTCCGACATAGCTTGCGAGCACTTCTGGGTGATCAGACCAAGTACTCTATGTTGATCAACACTACATTCATTAAACGTGTATACGTTTAAGTTGTGGCAAGCTCACGTGCCTATCGTTAAATGACAAAAAGATTTTTAGCATACTCGGTCTTCGATTGAAAACCACACAAATATAACTCGGTTACCATTAATCATGCTTGAAGAAATCATAATATAAGTCTAGTCGAATGATTTGTCTTAGACTTCATCATTTAAAACTTCATGCAAAAGAATACATGAATTACAAATCTTGTCCAGACTGAACTGGAACAAGGGTTAGAATACTTACCTTCAGCGTCTACTTATTGATTAACACACGTACACTTTAGGTCTCTAAATTTCTACAATACATGATCATATAACATACCACATTAGGTCATATATCATCAAGTAAGTATACTATTATATCTTACTCTCCATCTCAATATAAATCCTGACTTAGATCTACTAGTATGGGTTTTCGACTTTCATTATGTCATTCACATTACGTTCACTTTCAATTGATTATTAACTCTTAATCATCCTACATCAGTGTCTAATAATGCTTGAACAATGTCATGTTCATATCTTAATTCATTACTAACAAGTTCTCTTTCATTCTGTACTTCAAAACATTCTTTATTGTCCATTGCATAGGGTTGGCGCTGCGGCGCCAGCCATTGCCCTTTATCTCGTACTGCGGCGCGAGTTAGCAGTGTCTGGCTTCTGGACATGGCGCTGCGGCGCCACAATTTGTTCTTTACCTCGTGCTTCGACGCGAGTTAGCAGTTTGCTCAGACACTGTTACGGCGCTGTGGCGCCACTCATTTGGCCTTGGGTTGGCGCCGCGGCGCCAACTCTGTGCCTCAGATAGTTTGCAATTTTTAAAAATTTTATTAAACTCCCGGACTCATAACTTCTTCGTTATAAATCCGAATTGGCTCGTTCAAGAGCCTACGGTTCACAAATTATGTTCTCTATGCGTTCATGCAAGAATTTTATCTATTTGACGTTGTTTGCTAAAATTTCACCTATTAGTCTATTTTTAACGAAAACGATAAATGTTCGTGAATGTTCGACGCTCATTTCTTCGTTCTAAGTCGAAATTCAGTCATTTTCAAGTCTGTAACTCTATAACGCCAAATATGACTTATCTCCATCGAAAACCAATGTTTTCGACTTCAAACACAAAATACGGCTTCCATTCCGAGAATTTCACGAATTCGACGATAATCGTCCAATCGTGTGAATCCTGGCAAATCATCATTACTAAATGTTCTAAATGGATTTTAAACAACACATAAACAATTTAAGTTACTTATTACACCAACTTATTGATAAAGTAGATTTTGACTTATTCCCATAAGTCAATGACTTATTTAACTTATGAACTACAATTCTCACGCTTATGACTTACTATGAACTTAAGTCCATCAATCAATGTTCTCATACTATATTCAACATACTAACATCATATGACAAACATATGCTAAGTTCTTCATGATTCTAGCAACTTATTAAAGTTCAAGTTGCTTAATCAACTTATTCGGCTTAAGTTCATTTATTAATAACTTATTACATGTTCTCAACAAACAATCTCCCTTTTCTATAAATCCTATCATAGAAGAGATGAAGATAAAAGATACGAGTCTTACCCTTGAAGACTATTACTTCAATTAACTTTGGAAAATCTAGCAAAAGTTGAAGTGACTTATAAGTCTTAAGTGGCTTATTCTCTCTACCAAATACGTTGCTTATCTTTGAGAGGAAAGTGTTAGATGAATAACAACCAACAAAATGAAATTGAGCCTTCTATTTATAGGCAACTCAAAGCTAGGGTAGAATGGTCTTTAAACATCCCACCTCCTTACTCCACCTCCTCATTCCACCTCCTCAATAACCTCCTTACTTTCCACCACCTCAATAAACTCCTTACTTTCCACCTCCATACTATTCATTCCTTGCTCAACACAACACTTGGTCATCACACTAATTATTTGCCCATCAAGTTTACCCACTTTACACTTGGATTGCTCCATGGATCATGGCTTCTTATTGGGCTTGTTAGTTAAATCTAAGTACTTCCTTATTGGTTTTATGCTACTATAGTTTGGGCTCATGATCTATCAAACACTTGGGCTTGATTGTCACCTTCTATTGGACTTCTCTTATTAGGCTAATAATCCTACAAGTCTAATACCTTAGATTTAACAACTTAACATTTATACCCCATGTATAATCCTCGTATGCTAGCTCGTATATTAATTCGTAATATACGTTATCTCATTCTTCATACATAATAGTACAAATACGTCGTATTATACTTACATTCATTACCTTCATATAATGAATACACATTATACGATCATAACTTTCTTCCTTTAACGCTTAATAAACCTAACGTTCCCAATTTTGGTCCACATGCAAAATACTACGTTTTCCATACTTAGATTATTATTACATAATCGATATCACCTTGATATTATAACATTACGTATTTCTCGGAAGTTCAAAAATAATTCCCGGGCAGAAATCGATGAATATTTTTCAAAAAAATTCTTGGAAAGCTTTTATTTTCGTCTTAGAAATTCAAACACTTTAATTCATTCACATAGTCAAAATATTATGATGTTCCAACATTTCTAAGTTTTAGAACGACATTCATCTTATCCACACGGAATAATAATAAATAATATTATTTTATTCATTATTAAAAGTATTTACAAAGGTTCGATATTCTGGGGCGTTACATTACTTGTTAAGCAAATTTGTTGCTCATTCTTGCTTCCCTTAAACATTTCATTTAGGACAGAGGAAGGTGGATCCTCAGGAAAGGACAAGGGCAAATACAAAGCTATAGAGTAGATTTGTTCTTCTATGCTTAGATGTTATCCTTATATTGCATTAATACTAAATGAACGTTATGTATTAAATTATGTTTTGGATTAAGTTATTGAGTGTATTAGTAATAGTTTCGAGACTTGGGACGAGAATATTTATAATATATTAATGTAAATATTTTTATTATTCAATTCTACGTATTATTAATATGTTTTATAAGTTAGATCGTGGCGCACCAGATTCAAGGTAAAGGTATCTGAATTTAGGAGCATCACGGAAGGGACAAAGAGAGTGAGTGATGAAATGAGAATGGTAGGATGAACTACGCTCTTCTAATTTTGAGGAGATATTTTAAGATAGGGTATGGTCATAATCTGAAAAGTTAAGATAAATTATTATGTTAGTAATTGGTGTCGTGTGATTACCGTTATTGAGGAAGAGTGTGTTAATGTTATTTATAAAGAACTGTGGTGGTATCATAGTTAATGTATAGGTATATGTATATCAATATATATATATATATATATATATATATATATATATATATATATATATATCTGTGTGTGTGTTTGTAATGTTGTGAATCCCATCTTTTGTATAATTTGTGGGATGTCTTTTGTAGCTCCCAACTTTAATATAAGTTGTGGAATAACTATGTAACTCTTATCATTTATAAGAAATAGAGGAAAGTAGGTTGTAAATAGCAGTAAATTCTATAAGATTGTAAATAGCATCAAGTGCTATAAGATTGTAAATGGCAATAAGTGCTATAAAATTGTAAATAGAAGTTATAATGATGTAAGAAGCATGAATTGTAAGAAGCATATTAATATGATATATTTATTAAATGGTCTTTGTGATGAGTATGTGTTAACATTAATATAAGAATGCATTAAAGTAAGAAAAGAAATAATAATAAAATATTTCATTGAGAAGGAATGTCGTCAAGAAGAAGTTATGTAATGTAAAGAACACAAGAAGGAGAAATTCATAATAATAAATGAGTATAAGGGTCAAGAGAACCTAAAGCAGTAAATTAGAGACCTCCTAATAGAGGCATTTAATAGGAATTCCACCGGAGGGAATGTAAATCCTATATCTATGCAAGTAGACAGTTTGAAAGGATTTCTAAGAGTGTGGGACCTCCTAAGTTTAGGGAGACCACTTAGTTGTTAAAGGTTCAATCATAGATTGAGCAAGAGAGAAGGAATCTAGTAATGCCAGATTAAGTAAGGAATTGTAGTGAAAGTGATCGTATGAGAATGCATATTTTTGAAAGAAAAGTAGAGGTATGTGTTAGATCCCAAGTACACCGCAAAGTTCACTGAATTGGCTAGATTTGTTCCATATTAAATGGTTAATAAGGAGAGGAAAGAAAACAATAAAATTTGAGCAGGGATGGAAACCTTGGCTCTATAATAAAGTATTTATACTCTGGAAGAGTTATTTAAAGAAATTTTAAGGAAGGCTAATATAGTCAAATAAAGAAATAAGTTAAACATATATGTTAAAGAGAAGAAGAATAAGGTAGAAAATTCTATGGTGTTTTATCATAGGAAGTGATGTGTTAAGACTAGAAGATGTAAGATGTTGATAGATGTAATGAGTTAATGTAAATATATGAAGGATTGGTTGTTTAACCAAAGGGAAACGATTAAATGTTATAGGAAAATTGTAAGCCTTAAATTTTAAGGTAGTCTAAAGTAATGTTTTTGAGGTTGTAAGTCGCCGAGATATTTCTCATGATTTGAAGTTGGTAAGGGCTTAAAGCCTATTAAGAAAATGGTAAGTATTGATTACATCATTTATGTTATAGATACCCAACGGGTAAGAATAAGAGACGGGTTAGATACTTGTAGTAAGGAAATTAGTGGATGTAATTCTAGATGAATTGTCAGGTTTTTTGCTAGATAAGGAGAACAAGTTGTGGAGTAGGTTGTGTAAGAAAGGCACCAGTTTTGAGGATACTAGATAAGATAGTATAAATGAAATTAAGGAATTGATTATACAATAGGAGAATTATTAGGTATAAAGTGTGCTCAACCAAGTGTGTTTTCATAGGCAGCATTAGTGTTTATTGTAAAGAAAAAGAGTGAAGTGTTGAGAGTTTGTATTGACTATAAGTAGTTGAACAAAGTAACAATAAAAAGTAAGTATAGATTGTCATGATCAATGCTCATTTTTGAATAGCTGAAGGATGAAAAAATAGTTTTTGCAAAAATAGATTTGAGAATTGGGTAATGCATATGACACCCCCAAATCTGGGTACTTCATTCCCACAAGATTTAGTGTTCATTTTTCATTCATTCATTTTTAACTACCAAAATACAATAAAATTTAAATATTAAATCTTCCCATTAAAGGGTTACATAACTTAATCAATAAATCTCACAGATTATCTAACCTTTAAAACATTCATTAAATGCGGAAAATAAAATACTTATATCATAATAAATAAAACAAAGTCTGGCAACATAAAAGTCAATAAATTTACAATTCTTAAATACTTGTTTATTTTTCCTTTTCTATTACTAGTGGTAGGTTCATCAACCATCTAAACCTTAGCTGTAATGGTTATATATGCAAAAGTGAGCAAACCAAATGCTAATTTGAAATGGCAATGAATAATAACAACATAGTAACTGCCAATGAATAAGCTCAATAAAACTGAATAACATTCTCTATCATTCATAATCAAGAACTGAAATCAAAACTTTGAAATTTATTTGAGGGTCACAAGACCATGAACTATGTCCAAGGTTATAAGTATTCTTTCAACTTAAACATAAAAAGTCATAAGACTATAAGGACTCTCTGTACTTAGGGTAATCAGCCTTCATACCATGTATTGTGAACAAACATCTAAATGCTTACGCATAATAAATCCCCTATAATAGGGTTATTCATCCCCGTTTTAACATACAAGTCCGCACCAAAGGAAAGTTTGGTTTGGATAGGTTTCAAGGGTAATTTAGAGTTCAACGAACATCAACCAAGGATTAGTTGAATCAATAAAGTTTGATATCATTTCAAGTGTTCGATAACAATATGATATGGAATAATCATGAATCATAAGTGAATTAACATTATACATCAAAATCATGCCTTAGAAATGAACTAGAAAGCATATGCATTGAATATTATAACAAACCTTGCTTGAGAAACAATAAGCTAAGGCTATAATCTTTCTCAATAAAAGAATTGAATTAATGAACTTGTATAATTAATAACAAGTAGAGGAATAAAACTTGCTCAATATGAGAATAATATAATTTAGGAATTTGTGTAATAAGAAACAAAATACAGATAGGAAACCTTCTCAAAGTAAGAGTTAGGTTAAAGAATTTATGTGAACATAATCAAGTTAGGACACATATAAGTAGGATTAGGAACTTGCTCAATGTATCAATAAGGTTAGCAACATACAAAATAAATAGGGTTCAAGAAACTTGTATAATAATAGACAACATAAGATAATGAACTTGCTCTATGTAAAGAATAAGATTTAGGAACTTGCATAATCGTAAAAGTAGGGTTAATGAACTTTCCTCGTGCGTAGATTAAACAATCACCACTCACGTTCACCACAAGTCCTACATATACCATATGTATTGACATCACTCATTAGTTACACTAATACTAACTTCATTGGTTCAGTTCCCACTTTTAGTATAGCTCACTAACTTAGTTTAAGTTCTTTCTTACAACCACATATTGCAAGACCGATGTCTCGGATGACCATTACATTCCAACTCTTTTACAACTCATCAACTTATCATGCTATGTCAACATATGAATGTTAACAAACTTATATATCATTCTCTTACATGTTCAATATGTTATAATACTCTTTAGGTTAGGTTAGACAAACACATATTAGACTGCGCACAACTGAAACATCACAGTCCTTTCTGCTACCCCCCGTCGGGGCGGGGGTTTTATACTGTAAAAGGACCGGTCGGGGCGGCATAATTTCACAGGTAAAAACAACCGGGGTAGGGTTACCCGACCTCGAATTCTGTAGTTCGCGAATTGAACACAGTAAAAAGCCAATTTATCATAGAAGCAACTTTCTAACAACCAATTTCACACATATAAATTACATAAACTTCACAAAAGCATAACTTAAGGCTTTAAACATGTTTTTTAACTATATAAACAACACAAACATCAAAATTACAACTTTTAGTTTTACTATTTTTATTATTTCTTCACCTTTTGACATTCATAGCGAAATTCATCACTATGAATTCGTTTTTCAACCAAAATAGTTATGACAATCAAAGAATTAAGGCGATTAATAAAAATCTTAATTGATTGAATAAAGGTTAGATAATAAGACCTACACTATAAATAGATTATGGAATTCAGAATTCTGTGAAGGATTAATATGGATTTGAAAGTTTTATGAAGAACTTATAAGGTTAAGTATACGTGTATATGTGATTTTATGTATAGTAATTATGTGTGTACAGTATGTGGTTAAGGGTCAATTATTGATCAGATAAATGTATCGTTGATAAAACCTAAGCTTATGTTAACAACATCAATGTTCATTTAGTAAACCCTAACGATGGTTTATAAACCCTAATTCTAGTTTTTGAAAGCCTAATTTCCTTTCTAGAAACCCTAAACCCTAACAAGGAATTTCAAAATCCTAATTTGGGAGCTCAAAAGCTAAGTATAAAACCCTAAGGGGTAAGATTTATGGTATATGTATGAAAAGACCAAATTACCCTTCGAATTATAAGGGAAATGACCAAAATACCCTTAGTAGGTGAGAAATGACTAAAATACCCTTCTACTTAATCTTTAAGTAAAAGATATTACAAATCTGTAAGGTTTTGTGAAAATCAAAGTAGCAATCAAATTGCAAAAATAGCGGAAGCATAAAAAATCAAATTTTAAAATTTTTCACAAACCAATTACCCCGGATCATCCTTTATGCATATTATTAATTAAACGAAGAATAAGAAGTTATGAAATCATACCCTTCTCGAAACGAGGTTCCACGAGTACGAGTTCACCTCCTACTTCTCCACGACCTCCTTGAATCTCAAGGTAGATTCCTTCATTTGATCAATGTAAGCCATCCAAGTGTATGGCCTCTAGAGGTGATCCACTAAGGAAGAGGAATTTTCAAGAAGAAGGGTGTATTGGCTCAAACCCTAGTTTTTTCTATCTCTATAAAAAAAAGAAGGCGTACTCTCCAACTATTGGAATTACCTATATGTGATATCTGATATAAGACTCCTCTTATAAAGATATCAGGTAACCCTATTAAAATAAGGTATTATCTGTTTAATTAAACTCTTTTAATTAAATGGGCTCCCTAATCCTATTAGGGATAATTAATTAAACTCCTTTAGCAAATTTTCCCTCCTAATCCTATTAAGAATAAATGAGAGTACTTATATTAAATTAATTCCTAAACTCTTTTAGAAACTAAAATAATAATAATTATAATAATATTAATAAGACTCCTCTTATTAATTTATATTTAATATTTCTAAAATATTAAATAATAAATATTAAGCTATTTAATTTATTCTATCACCATAGATTAAATTAAATATACTTAGCATATTATTATGATTATGCCATTAATTTCTTAAATAATTATTCTTCCTTTTATGGTGTGACCCATTAGGTTCTTCATATTAAACCGGTTGTGAATAGATCAATTAGAAAAATTCTAACCTTATTTAAATAAATAAATTAAACGATTAATTTATTTAAATAAATAATATTTATTCTACAATAAGAATAAGCCTCCCTAGCGATCAACGACTTTTCAGATAATATAGATTTCAACATTAATCATAAAAGGACCTTTGAGTTAATAGTTAACCGTATAGTTCAATCCTTCCACAATACAATATCCCAATTAAATATAAGACATGGAATTACTGTCAAGTCTTATTATTTTTTAATTATATTTATTTAGATTCCTAAATGCATAACTCCTAATGAATGCAAATTAGAAACTACTTTTTAATTTCATTCCAGCTTGGCCAAGGATTCCAGGGTTGTCATTTATCGAATCACATAAGACATTTCTCTTCTTTTACTAGAAGTGGTAGATTCTTTATTGATCATTCATTATCTCCATATATAACTTATTACACCCAAGCATACCATTTGATATACTCTAAGAGTCTTAAGGAATAAGTCAAAGTGTAATTCATTATATATACGATACTATGATAATCTCAAGTCTAAGGATTATTTGTACTACTATCACTACAAGAATTCCTAGCGAGTCACGTTCAGTGAACTTATTCTCTAAAATGCACCTACATACTTGCTTTAGTGTCTCCACACAAATGATCATGGGATCAATCATCCTCATCCAACGGGAAAGCAACGTACGTACCAATTTATCCGGATTCAGTAATCCCCTTTTTAGTAATCCATTGATTGGAAATATTTTTGTTTTAAGCTATGTAAGAATTTAGATCTCATTAGCATGATCTCATCATGATTCTAAAAGCATTGCTTAAAACTTATGGGTTTATCACATATTATTAAAATAGTACCATGTTGATAATAAATGCCTTTAATAAATAATTCTTTTATTAATAAACAAATAAGATTGATTACAAAGTATATACTTTATCATCATACATGATTGGCTTGTATGCATACTACTTTTAAAATCTTGGTGTGTCATCACTTGAGTTTATCCCATGTGCTCTTAATCTTCACCAAATAAGATTTGTTGCCACCTTGCAACATCTATATGCCTTGAATCTAAAATTAAAATATTAAAATTAACAAATTTATTACTTTAGTTTATCACTTATCCAAGACACACACTCTCTCTCTAACCCACGAAATGTGGAGAGAAACTAAGTGTTATGTTAAGCCAAGAACAACTCTTAGCAAGCCCAGAACATATTCAATGGATAGAAATTGTAACGACCGAGAAATTTGGATTTATTATAAAATAATTCTATTTAATTAAATAATAAATAAAATTATATTATTTGTTATTATTATGTGTTAGCAAGATGAATGTTGTTTTATAACCTAGAGATGTCGGAATGTCGTAGTATTTTGAAAACGCAAAGGAATTGAAGTGTTTGAAATTCCAAGACGAAAATAAAAGTTTTCTGAGAATTTTTTTGCAAAACACTATTCACTAATTTATGCTCGGAAATTATTTTTGAACTTCTGAGAAATATGTAACGATAGAAATATCGTGGTGAAATGGATTATGTAATAATAATTCGAGTATAGAAAACGTAGTTTTTTGCCTGCGGACTTAATTCGAGAACGTTAGGGAAATTAAAGCGTTAACTAGTTAAAGTGATGATTGTATAATACGTAGGTACTATACGAGGTAATGAATACGAGTATGATATGAAGTATTATACGAGTATGTATGAATGATGGTATGTTGTATATGATGAATAAATATACAAGTTAAAATATGAGATTAATACGTAGACAATACGTTCTAAGACTTTAAGCCATATGTAATGGACTTGTAGGATTGTGTAGGAAGTATAAAGTCTAATTCGGATTATGATTAAGCCCAAAGCTAACTAAAGGTTAAGGCCTAAATGTTTGTTAATGTATAAGCTAATGTGGTTTAATGCAAGCCCAAAGTACAAGTTAAGTTAATTGAACTTAAGGCCCAAATTAAGAATCCAATGGGTAAGGATGATCCATAGGGTAACCATGTGGGCCCCATGATCACATGTGTAATCTTGGTGAGCAAGCAAGGGATTAAAGTTATGATGACCAAGTAAACTAGGTGATTAATTAATGAATAGTAAGGAGGTTTGATGGGTTTAATGACTAAACTACCCTAACTTTGGTTTTCTTATAAATAAGAGACTTGTTAGATCATCTCTCACTTGTTAACTTTCATCCAACAACTTATAACTTATTTGTTAGAGAGAAAAAGTAAGAAAAAGCTAGTTTTTCATAGTAGAAAAGAAGAAGAACAAAGCTTGATCTTCAAAGATAATGATCTTATACCATGATTCTCCCTCTCTTCAATTGTTAGAGAAGTGAGTAGTGGTAGAATTTGTATGCTAAGAAGAATTAGGAATGGCTAATCAATGGACTTAAACCTTAATAAGTTATGAATAAGTAGTTTGTACTTTTATAAGTTATAAACTTATGAAGAACAAGTAATAACTTATCATGTATATAAGTTAATGAAATATATATGTTAAGATGTTAGTATGATGGAATGAATCCATTTGAAACGATGAAAAAATCTTAAGCAAAGAAGTTATGGCGGAATTCACGAGTTTGGACGATAAACGTCAAAATCGTGAAATTCTCAAAATGAAAGTCAAATTTTGGCATTGAGCTCAAAAATGTTAGTTTTCGATGGGGATAAGTCTTATTTGGCATTATAGAGTTGCGGACTTGAAAATTATCGAATTCTGACTTAGAACGACGAAACGAGCGTTGAACGTTAATGAAAGTTTATCATTTTTGTTAAAATGAACTAATAGGTGAATTTTGAGTTAACAGATTTAAAAATGTCAAATTCTTGCTTAAACACTTAGAGTATGTGATTTGTGAGCTAATTGCTTTTGAACGAGCCAATTCGAACTTAAAATGATCAAATTTGGAGTCTAGGAAGTTAGTTGTGTAATAAAAACTGTCAAAGAATCTGGTGCACAGAGCTTTTACCGTGGCGCCAGACCAAGGTCAAAAGGTGGCGCTGTAGCGCCGTGCCATGCCCAGTACCTTATCAAGTTTCTCACCGCAACGCGACCTAATGAACTAGCACTCGCACCGCAACACTGAGTCTGGACCCTGGCCACTGCAGAGTGTGCCAGTACTATGCATGATCAAGAAAGGAATGTTTTTGAATATGAAAGGAAAAAGGTAATTGATTAATGGAAATTTATATCCTTAATTAACTTAATGTAACATCATTTAGGATGATATAAACCTTAAGTATTACACTAAAGGTTGAAGGTAATTCATTTGAATTTGAACGTAAGAACGATGTAAAACGTAACGGAAAGCCGAAACCAATAATAACAAAACTAATAAATGATTAGATTGAGAAGAAGGGTAAGATACGTTAGGTACCATACATATTTGATTATGACCTAATGTGGTATGTTATGTGGTTATGTATTGCAGAGACTCTGAAGACTTAAAGGGAAAGTATAGTAACCGTAGCAGACTGCTAAAGGCAAGTGTTATAACCCTTTACTATGTTCAATCTGGACAAGTTTTGTGATTCATGTATTCTTACGCATGAATTGATGTATGATTAAGTCGAAGCCAATTCTTTCAGCTAGACTTAAGATGTTTTGGATTTCTTATAATCTATCAAAGTATTATCAATGTTTTGCCAAACTATGTTGGTATGGTTTTCGAATGAAGAGTGAGTATGCTAAACAAATATTTTGTCATGAAACGATAGGCACGTGAGGTTGCCACAACTTAAACGTACATACGTTTAAAGAAACTAGTGTTGTATAATATAGAGTACTATAGGCTGATCACCTAGACGTGATCGTAAGTAATGTCGGACTTACGAACTTAGTGTTAGGTTGTTCTTTTCAAAGAAAGCATGAAATGCTTAAGGTCTAGGACCAAAATTGATGTTTTACTGAATGTTGTCATTGTAAAACGTTTTAAAGAAAGAGAAGTACAATTTTAAATTATCGATAGTACTTCATAACTATTTTTCTGTTATTCAAAATATATGATTTGTATGATTCAAGCATGTTGTTTAAATAGAATTGTCATACTTGTTGAGCTAGTTATACTCATTCTTGCTTGAACCATATGAATGCAGCTAAGACCAAACGAACCGAAGGATCCGAAAAAGATAAAGAGAAGGCTAAGGCGAACCTATAGCTTGCTTTTGTAATAGTATAGGTTGAATGTTAATATTATTTGATACTATGACAAAAACGAATGTAATGGTTATTAAGAACCTGGGGAATGATAATATTATTTAGAATATATGTAAGACATATCCATTTTTTTTAGGCATTTCAATTAAATGTATGTCTGAACTGTAGCACCATGTAGCACCATATATCTGGTTAGAAGATACCCAAATTTGGGAGCATCACAGGTTGGTATCAAAGTATTAGGTTATAAAACTTAAGGGGGAATTAAAACCTTAAGTCATAACCTTAAGAGAAGTCAAAGAAGTAAAAGATGAAATTAACCTTCAAAATGCATTATATATATGATATGTAGTTTTAATATTCTTTTGACGTGTACTAATAAAACTAAATTATTTTATTGTAGATGTCAGTAGAAAATGAAATGTATAGAGATATACAAGTAGAAAGAGAAGAATCAATTAATCAAGTAGAGATTATACCGAATCCATTACCAGAAGAGCCTGAAGTGGTGGTTATTGAGTCTAGAGACTCGGAGAACCTAGACCTTATTTCTATGTTCGATGGCATGTCAGAAGAAGAGGTGGAGGTAGTGTCCTTTAACCCAGCAGCACTTACGGAAGAGACGCCTCAAGGGGAGTTGATGATGTCATTATTTATAATAGTGTTGGATAGAAACTGTTAGTCCCCAAATTTTATGAATAAAGATTTAAATTTCTCGAAATATTTTTTTGAATATTAAGGTGTGGATTTGATATAATGTTATAGTTATGGGTAATATTTATAAATTTTTCAAAGTAAGCAAGTTGTTATATAATATTCGATTGGTCGGAGAATATTCTTTTTGTCGAGGAATATTCGTACTACGGCATAATCATTGTTGGACCCCACAACGAAAGTATTGTTGTAGTTAAAAAATGACAGAATTATCATTTTATAAAAATAACGGCTAAAGTGTTACCGTTAAAACTGTTGAACTACCCGGTAGTAAAAGTACAGTAATACGCGTGATTGCATAGTAGCACACGACATTGATTATTGATGCAAACGTAAGAAGTCACTCAATTATACTCAATTATTGCTATAGTAATTGTTGCATCATATCTCTCATATTATTGATTCAATTATTGTCACAGTATCATATGTATAATATGTTATATTATTAAATAAATAATTTAGATAGCAAAATTATTCATATTATTATTTGCAATATTTAAAATGTCTAGAAATTCTGTCAATGAGAGGTTTGGTCACCTAATTGCGCGCCAATAACGAGAAATCTTTATCGGAAAGCCCCTTCTTTCCTGGGAATGACCTGGTTGTTAATATTGTGAATTATAATATTAATGATGAATAATTTCACGTTGATTAAAGATGAAATTGATAGTTCCATTGTGTTGAAATTATTAGTGTTAGTGAAAATCGGCATTTATTTTGATAATAATTGATGTCTAGAAGTTATCGGGTAATTAATCGGATAAATGAGCAATTAATTGCTTTTGATTCATATGATTATAACTATTTATTCACATGTGTGTACTATTGATTCACATTTATTTACTATTAGGGGAGTTGGTGCAAGATTGATAATACTTGCATGACTAAGTTAAAAATGGAGGTATAGATGGAGGTACTATACTGTAATTCATATTTTCACATGTCTAGAACTATTGATTCATATGATTTACTATTGGTTCATATGATTTACTATTTGTGACACCCCAAATTCGGGTCCTCTGACCCCGGTTCGGTCATCACGATAAACTACAAACATCTACCTCTAAACAACATACGATAACTAAAATGCGGAATATAATAAACATATGTTGTTCATTCAAAAGGTGTTACTAGTCCCAAGATATGATAACCTTAATATCATTTTACAACCATACCCTAAAATAAATACTAGGGTTCACATTGCATAATCGTAATTTAAACTAAGCATAAGATAAATTCTGCTTCCTGCAATTGTCCTACATCTTCCCTTTACCATTGTCCTTTCCTGAGGTCTCGGGCTAAGCTGCAATATAATTCATGATATAGCAATGATGAGGAACAAGTTTGCCCAACAAGTTTAAATACAACAATAAGGATATATCATGATGAATGAAAAAATAACTGACAGTGGATTCAACAATATGAATATCATAAGCGAAGAGAATGTTTGCTTTTAGAATAACTGCTAGTAGAAGAGACTTTGAACTATAACTCTCCAATGGAATCAATAGCTAATTGACCCTTTGGTTACTCGCTACTGAATAAGTACTTGAGGGGATCAGCCTCACGTACACTATGTATATGCATAAAATTTAAATCTGTTTATTGTATCTTTATTAGATACCTGCATTCCCCTATCAAAGAAAGGGATGTTCTTTCAGTCTAAGAATCCTTAACATCAATTGGTTTGGATAGCTTTTAAAACTTCATACACTTGTCTGACCGAACAAAGGTTCAGAATCTATCTAACATAGTTCATGAAATATATGAACTTTAAATGATGTACAAATCCAAGAATGTACGATCTCAAGTTCACTAAGTGCAACTATCAATAATATTAGTGTGGAATAATTGTAAGGTAATTAAACCACTTAATATCATGCTTAGAAATAAGATTCAAGCTTAAATGAATAACTTTCGATACAACAATAACCTACTTAATACAACATAAGAAGGATAAGAAACTTTCACAACAAACAAAGTTGTGTAAGTTAGGAAACATTTCGACATACTAAAATAGTTTTGGATACTTGCTCAATATAAATTTGAGTAGGTTTAGGGAACTTGCATAATAAAAATAGAGTTCAAGGAACTTGCACATTTAAGGAGTAAAGTTCGAAAACTTGCCTGATTGCTCAGCTACAATATAATACTAGCTTTAACTAACTCGTGTTGAAACGACCTAAAATTATCAAGTCGATCATTTCAATAAGTACATGTAAACTAATACGAGTCTACACTTACAAGAATCACGACATTCACATAACATGTTTCTCAACACATTACATAGCACATTGGTCACATATTACAAGATAAAGAGATCATGTAAGCATACCTTAAATTTCATAACCAAAAATAGAATCTATTTGTGACTGCAGTGTGGCGCAGCTGCGCCTGGTCTAGGCGTAGGGACGGTGCAGCTGCGCTGTCCCCTGGCCAGACCAGGCTTGAGCCTTGTACTTCATGACTTCAATCCAATTCTAACATACACCTATAAATACAAATTATCATATATACATGCTAGATTTTCACATAGCATATGACCATACATAAGTTTACTTTTACAAGTTTTAGCATAACAAGATTATGTAGTTATCATGGTTTATAACCTGACTATATATCCATGTAGAGATTTCAAAATCTGTTATTACACATGCTCATGATGTTCATCTAGTTTATTCTCAACTAACATTGTTTAACATTTGAAATCATGCTCTAAACTCATGTTCAATTTAGTTATCAACATGCTTAATACATATGAATCATGTTTAGGAGTATTATAGCTATAACATGACATCTTACTACTTTAGTGTCTAAGTACTCATATAATATTCAACTTATGTTTTGAAAACATGTTCAAGGTTGTCTTTGAAATCATATTAGCTTGAATGGTACAATCCAACACCCATAAGACAAATCTAAAACCTTTATCTTAAGTAAATAAGTTATGATAATCTCCTTACAAAATTAGAAACTATAACATGTAGCATTCATGTCCATTAGCTTATTATACTAAGCTTTTCTTTTCAAACTAAGTTCTAGCACAAAGCTTATCAAGTTGGTCATGGATACAACATCTTTGAATCACATACCATGCTAATGTAGGTTCCAAATCAGTTATGTATATGGTCTCATAAGTTTATAATTTGTAAAACTTATATTACTTCAAAGTTTGTTTTCTAAACTCTAAGCATTCATTACAAAACTCTTATTAAAACATGTTGATCTCATCATACAACACAAGAAAACTTTACATAACATGCTATACTACTTTACAGGTATGTATCTAACTCATAACATCATGTTAGTAACACATAACACAAATAGAAACCAAAAACTGAACCTGAGTTACGGCTCAGTTGCGCTACACCCTAGTATAAATAGGGTGCAACTTCGCCATGCCTGCACCAGAAGCAGAAACAGACTCTATTTTGCAGAGTCTTAACCACCTTGGTTTCACTTCATTCAAACATTATTCCAAACCACCATTTAAAATTTCAAACATGTAGACATATATCATAAACATATCGTGGCATGATAATTCACATTGATTAACATATGGATTGTAAAGACCGAGAAATTTGGATTTTATTGTAAAATAATTTTATTCAATTAAATAATAATAAAATTATATTTTATGTGATATCAATATGGTTGTTTTTCTATAACCTAATGATGTTGGAATGTTGTAGTATTTTAGCTACGTGAAGGAATTAAAGTGTTTGAATTTCTATGGCAAAAATAAAAGTTTTTCGAGAATTTTTCCGAAAAACACTATTCATCGGTATTTGCTCGGGAATTATTTTTGAATTTCCAGGAAATACAAAATGATAGAATATCAAGGTAAGAAGAATTATGTAATAATAATCTAGTTATGGAAAATGTAATATTTCTCTTGGGTAAAAGAGATTGAGAAAGCATTTGTAATAGCAAATGTTGATGAAGGTCAGAAGGTTGCCTTTGCAACATATATGATGAAAGGAGAGGCCAATTTCTAGTGGGAGGCAAACCAGACTAGGGCCGGTATAGAAAATCTAACGTGGGTGAGGTTCAAGGATATTTTCTTCGAGAACTATTTTCCCACGAGCATATAGGGAAGAATGGAGATGCGGTTTCTTGATTTGAAACTAGGAGATATGACGGTTCCCCAGTATGCTGCCAAGTTTAATGAACTAGCAAGATTTGTTCCACATCAAGTGGACATTGAAGTGAGAAAGTCTAGATGATTCGAGTAGGGCTTGAAACCCTGGCTCTATAGCTGAATTTTTGTGTTCCAAAGTACTTCCTTTGGAACCATATTAGAGACGACAATAATTACCGAAGGTGGGAATGAGGCTCTCAGCCGGTACCACAAGGATAAGAAAAACAAGGGTAAAGTTGATGGGGGAATAAAGATCGAGGGAGCCAGTGGTAGTGGTGACGTTCAAAAGAGGAAGGGTTTTAACTCTGGGAATACCGGAGTAAAGCAAGGGGATTCTAAGAGGTGGATGGAGGCATGTAAAACATTTGGGAAGACTTGTTTAGGATTTTGTCTTAAGGGAAAGGCGAATATGTTATAATTGTGGGCAGGAAGGGCACATTTTGCCTAACTGTCCAAATCCAAAGAAAAATCACGGATGGTTTGTATGTCGATCAACTAACCACATTGCAAAGAACTGCCCAAAGAAGGGGGCAGATGGAAATAAGGGCACTAATAGCGGTAAGTTGGCTATTAGTGATCCAGCTCAGTCGGGTAGATCAATGGCCCACACTTTTAATATGACAGTCCAAGATGCGGTGGCATCAGGGGATGTAGTTGCAGATATTATCCCGATCAATAACATAAATACTTACGTGCTATTTGATTTGGGTGCTACTTGTTCGTTTATAGCATATGATTTTGCTAGACGATTAGAATTACTTTCCGAAAAGTTACTTATACCTTTGATTATTAAAGTAGTAAATGAAGAGATAATTCATGTTGAGGATATTCATAGGAATTGTTCCGTAGATATACGGGGTTGTAAAATTATCGGTAGATTTAATACCGATAAAGTTGGGAGAATTCGATGTGATTCTTGGAATGGATTGGTGGATTAACTATGGTGTAATTATAGATTGCCAAAAGAAATGTGTGAGCATTAGTACGTTGAAACAATCTCCTATAGTATTTTACGATAATAAATCGTCGGGGCGATCGTGTTGTCTTATGATGACACAAACTAGAAAACTCTTAAGGAAGGGATGCGTAGGTTATCTGTGCCATGTTGTTGACACCCAGCAAGTGTGAGCAACCATGGAAAAAATACCCATAGTGAACGAATTCGTGGATGTGTTTCCAAGTGAATTACCTGGTTTACCACCGGATAAGGAGATCGAATTTATAATAGACATTGTGCCAGGAGCGGCACCAGTCTCAAGGGCACCGTATTGCATGGCGCCTGTGGAAAGGAAAGAGCTAATGGTTCAGTTAAAGGAACTATTAGATAATAAGTACATTCAACCGAGTGTTTCCCCGTGGGGGTCATCAGTGTTGTTTGTTAAGAAGAAAGGTGGATCGTTAAGGCTTTGTATCAACTATCGTGAGTTGAACAAGTTAACAATTAAGAATAAATACCCATTGCCTAAGATATATGATTTTTTTGATCAATTGAAAGGGGCAAAATATTTTTCTAAGATAGATTTGCGGACGGGGTATCACTAGTTGAAGGTTAGGAAGGATGACATACCAAAGACAGTATTCAGGACTCGTTATGGTCATTACGAGTTTCTGGTAATGTCATTTGGGTTGACGAATGCACCAGCTGCATTTATGGATATATTGAAAAGAGTGTTCAAACCATATTTGGACAAGTTCATCATTGTGTTTATCAATGGTATTCTAGTCTATTCTAAGACGCTAGAAGATCATGTTGAACACCTAAGATTAGTGTTGGAGACACTAAGAAAGGAGAAGTTATATATGAAATTCATTAAGTGTGAATTTTTGCTGGAGAAGTTACAGTTTTTAAGTCATGACATTGACCAATAAGGGATTTCAGTGGATCCAACGAAGGTAGAAGAAGTGATGAGCTGGGAACAACCGAACACGCCGACTGAGGTGCGGAATTTCCTAGGGTTAGCGGGATACTATCGAAGATTTATCCAAGATTTTTCAAAGATATCTATCCCGTTGACTATCTTGACAAGAAAGACGGTGAAATACGTATGGACGGATAAATGTGAATACAGTTTTTAAGAACTGAAGAAAAGATTGAGTGAAGCGCATGTTTTGTCATTAACCGATGACACATGAAAATTTGTAGTTTATAGCGATGCTTCGCATAGAGGACTTGGTTGCGTGCTCATGCAGCATGGCAAAGTCATTGCGTATGCATTAAGGCAGTTGAAGGATTATGAGAAAGTTTATCCTACTCATGATCTGGAACTGGCCGCGGTAGTATTTGCCTTAAAGATATGGAGACATTATCTTTATGGGAAAAAATGTGAGATATACACTGACCATAAAAGTCTAAAATATATCTTCCCTCAGGAGGAGTAGAATATGAGATAGAGAAGATGGCTGGAGTTGATAAAGGATTTCGATTGTGAAATCTTGTATCACCCTGAGAAAGCCAATGTAGTTGCCGACGACTTAAGTAGGAAGGGTCGGGAAAGGTTATCTATGTTAACGACTCAAGATGAGTTAATAACAGAGATGGCTAGGATGGAAATAGAAGTGAATATGCCAAGTGACTCGAGGAAGATACTTTTTACGATAGAGATGCAATCTACCATCGTAGAGAGAGTCAAGGAAGTACAACTCAAGACTGATGAGTATAACAAATTAAAGAAGCGGTTAACCGATAAAGAAGATACTAAGTATAGTCTTGATAATGAGGGATTAATAAGATTTGAAGGAAGAATTTGGGTTCCGAATGAGACAAAATTAAAGGAGCAAGTGTTACAAGAAGCTCATAGTTCAAGGTACTCGATACATCCTAGTAGCACTAAGATGTATCAAGACCTTCGACGGAGTTTTTGGTGGCCGAACAAGAAGAGAGAAATAGTTGAATACGTGAGTAGATGCTTAACTTGTCAAAAAGTTAAAGCTGAACATCAACGACCAAGTGGCTTGTTACAGTCATTGGAGATTCCAGAATGGAAGTGGGAGCATATGACGATGGACTTCGTGGTGGGACTTCCGACAACGACCAAAGGGTACGATTTGATTTGGGTAATAGTAGATCGGTTGACGAAATTTTCTCACTTTTTACCAATTTGGATCAAGTATAACATAGACCAGTTAGCTAAACTTTATGTTAAGGAAATTATTTCTAGACATGGAGTACCAATATCGATTGTGTCAGATCATGATCCACGATTCACATCGAACTTTTGGAGAAGTTTGCAAGAACAGTTGGGAACACAGTTGAAGTTAAACACAACATATCATCCAAAAACTGATGGGCGGAACGAGAGGACAATTCAGACGTTAGAAGACATGTTGAGGTCTTGCGTCATGGATTTCAAGGGTAGTTGGGATGATCACCTACCACTTGTAGAGTTTGCGTATAACAACAGTTATCATGCAAGCATAGGCATGCCGCCTTATGAAGCTTTGTACGGAAGAAGGTGCAGAACACCATTGTATTGGGTTGAAGTGGAAGAACGTCGGATGCTAGGACCAGAATTGGTGCAGCTGATAGTGGATGTAATAAAGTTAATTCGGATGCGTCTTGTTACAACTCAGGACAAACAGAAGAAGTATACGGACTCGCATAGATTAAATTGAGAGTTTGAAGTAGGCTCATATGTGTTTCTAAAGGTATCTCCCTGGAAAGGAAAAATACGATTTAGAAAGAAAGGAATGTTAAGTCCAAGGTTTATAGGACCTTTTGAGATATTAAAAAGGGTGGGAGAGGTAGCTTATGTGATAACATTACCTCCAGACTTAGAAAGAATACATAACGTGTTCCACGTATCTGTATTACGTCCTTATAAGCCAGATTATAAGCACGTAATCAAATATGAGCCAATTCATATTGAGAAGGACTTAACGTATGAAGAATTGTCGATTCAAATTATCGATAGAAAGGAGCAAGTTATGTGGAACAAAGTAATACCTTCGGCAAAGGTATTATGGAAGAACCACGATGTCGAAGAAGCAATGTGGGAATTAGAAGAAAAGATGAAGAAAAAATTTCCTCTTCTATTTGATTAAAGTAAGCTGAGATTCTGGGGACAGAATCCTTATAAAGGGGGAAGGATGTAACGACCGAGAAATTCAGATTTTATTATAAAATAATTTTATTGAATTAAATAATAATAAAATTATATTTTATGTAATATCAATATGGTTGTCATTCTATAACCTAATGATGTTGGAATGTCATAGTTTTTTAGCTCCGTGAAGGAATTAAAGTGTTTGAATTTCTAAGACAAAAATAAAAGTTTTCTGAAATTTTTTCTGAAAAACACTATTCATCGGTATTTGCTCGGGAATTATTTTTGAATTTCTGAGAAATACGAAATGATAAATTATCAAGGTAAGACGATTTATGTAATAATAATCTAGTTATGGAAAATATAATATTTCGCTTGCGGACTTAATTTATGAATATTAAGGAAACCGAAGTATTATTAAGTAATTAATAATTGTATGATACTTAGGTATTGTACAATGTAATGAAAATGAGTATTATATAAGTTTGTATGAAGGATGGAATATCGTATAAAATAAATTTCTATACGAGTTAGAATACGAAAATGATACATAGACAATATGTATATGTATTGAGCAATGATAATGGACTTGGAAGATTGGTTAGAATTTGTACAAGCACAAGTGAATTAAATGGTGAAGCCCAACTATTGATTAATAAATAAGTTAGTGTTTGTTAATGCGAAGCCCAAAGGTAAAGTTAATTTAAGCCCAAGCTAGAATCAAATGGGTTGATTGACCCATGGGGAAACCTATATTAGCAAGGTTAATGTGTTGTGACCAAGTTTAATGTGGTGACCAAGTTTAATGTGTAATGACCAAGTGTTAGGAGTAATGACCAAGCAAAGGATAAGATTTGTGATTAGCAAGTAATGAATAGTAAGGAGGTGGCTTAAGGAAGTGGGTTGGTATAATGACTAAACTACCCTAGCTTTATAAGTTCTATAAATAGAGGAAGCTTGCTAGCCATTTATTACTTGTTCAAACAATCCAATATATTAAAAAGTGCTTAAGTGTTAGGGAGAATAAGCCACAATAAGTTACTTTTATTTGTAAGAAAAAGAAGAAGGCTACTTTACAAAGGCTAAGAGTTTATATGAATTTTTATCATGTATACATGAATGATATTATATGTTAAGAACATATAATTAAGGTTATTAAAAAGACCTTAACTTTCATAAGTTATGAGCAATGAAGCTATAAGTAGTTTATAATTTAATAAGTTATAAGCTCATGAAGGAATAAGTCAACATCCAACATGAAAATAAGTGGTTATAGTAGGTATGTTGAGATGTTCATGTGATGAATTGAATTCATTTGAGGTATTAAACAAATCATAAGTAATGAGGATTTGCCGAAAATTGCACTATTAGACGATAATCGTCGAATTTGTGAAATTCTCGCAATAGAAGTCAAATTTTGTGTTTGAACTTGAAAACATTGGTTTTCGATGGAGTCAAGTCATATTTGTCATTCTAGAGTTGTGGACTCAAAAATGATCGAATTCCGACTTAGAACGAAGAAACGAGCGTTGAACGTTCACGAACATTTATCGTTTTCATTAAAAATGAACCAATAGGTGAATTTTTAGCAAACAAAGTCAAATAGATAAAATTCTTGCATGAACGCATAGAATATGTAATTTGGGAATCGTAGGCTTTTGAAAGAGCCAATTCGGACTTAAAACGAAGAAGTTATGAGCCCGAGAAATTAGCAAAGTTGAAAAACTGTCCAAACTATCTGGTGCAAAGAGCTGGCGCCGCGGCGCCAGCCCTAGGCCATTTTGTCATGCTGCAGCGCGAGACTAAAACCGAGCATACTGGAAAGTGGCGCCGCAGCGCAGCCCACTGAGTAAGGACTCGTGCCGTATCGCCAAGTCTGGGGCATCCCCACTGTTAACTCGCACCGCAGCGCGAGATGTAGGTATATGATTGGCGCCGCAGCTCCAACCCTAAAATAAAGATAGTGATGAATGTTTACTAACACAAGGCAAGGAATGTAATTGATTTAAAAGTAAACATACCTTAAGGAACTTGAAATAAAATTGTTAAAACTTTGTTAAACCTTAAGGATAGTGCATAAAGGTTGATGATAACCTATTCAAATATGAATGCAAGAAGAATAACAAGTCGGAATTGATGGTAAACAAATCTAATATATAATTAGATTGAGATGAAGGGTAAGATATAGTCTTATACATACTTGATTATATATGACCTAATACGAGGCATTATGTGATCATGTGTTGTAGAAACATGAAAGATTCAAACATAAAGTAATTATACCGTAGCAGACGCTGAAGGCAAGTATTCTAACTCCTGTCTCAGTTAAATCTGAACAAGTTTTGACGTTTATGTATGTTTACGTATGAATTAATGTATGATGAAATTAAAGCCAATCCTTTCGGCTAGACTTGATATATTGGTTGGATTATTGATAATCTATCCATCTGTTATTAAATGTTGTTATCTTTTGCCAACTACTGGATATAGTTTTCAAAAGAATACTGAGTATATTAATCAAATTTTTTTGTCATCATGCGAAAGGCACGTGAGGTTGGCACAAATTAAACGTACATACGTTTAATGAATTTAGTGTTGATCAACATAGAGTACAATATGTTAATCACCTAGAAGTTCTTGTAAGTAATATCGGGCTTACGGAATTAGTTCTAGGTTGTCCTTTTCAAAGAAGAATGAAATGCTCAAGGTCTTGGTTCGGAGTTAATGTTTTACAGAATATGGTTATTATTGTAAAACATTTTGAAATAAAGATGAAGTGCTATTTTGAATCATCAATAGTACTTCATAACTATTTTTTAGTTATTGAAGATATACTATTCTTATGTGTCAAGCATGTTGTTTAATGAAATTGTCATATTTGCTGAGCTAGTTATGCTCACTCTTGCTCGAACCATATGAATGCAACTAAGACTGAACATCCCGAAGGATCGAATAAGGATAAAGGAAAAGCTAAGGCAGATTGTTAAGCTATCGATGTAATAGTATAGGTTTAATGTTGTAATGTAATTGATATTATGACAAAGAACTTATGTAATGGGTTAGAACTTGGGAAAATGTACATATTATTTTGAATATATAGAAGTCATGTTCGTTCTTTTGAAGCTTTTCAATTGAATGAATGTATGAATGGTAGTACCGTATTGCACCATATGTCGGGTTGGAAGATACCCAGATTTGGGGGCGTTACATGGATTCTAAAAATTCTCAAGAAATAACAAAACCCATTTCAAGAATTTAATTAAAACTTATACCTTCTTAGCCTGAATTGGACATCCTACAAATTTGAGAATGCTTCTACAATACTCAGCAACTTAGGACTTCTCTAACAAAGACTTAACAAACAACAAAAACGGAATTTGAAGCTTGTATTTATAGAAGAAGCATGGAATAGACATTATCATTACACAAGTGTTGGAGCTCATGGTTCAAAGAAAAAACACATTAGTTAATCAAGGGTGGTTGAACAACCCACCATCAGGACATTGGCCTTGAAATCATTGCCTAAGTTTAGCCGAAATGGAAGTCACGTAAATCAAATGTAGGCTAATGTTCATGTACTATAGTGACACTCATTTTGGGATAATAGAGAAATCTCATAAACAAGTTATTTAAGGCTTGGCTTGGACACTATAATTCCCATAATGTAATATAAATGTGTTACTACCACTACACAAAGGAAATTTGGGATTTATTTATATACTCACATTATATAACCCATGTACATTAAATACACGTAGTAAAATAACGCAATTAATTATTATTAACCGGGTAGTTCCATATCAACATAATGTATCTTATTATATGATTTTATGCATGTCACATATTACACTAATGTCCCATTTCATTAACAACAACATAACTAATTTTTTAAGTTTGGACACTGGCGCTGTAAAGTCCCCAAACCCGGATACTTGAAACCCGAATTCGGTACTTCACGATACCATTTCTATGAGCAAAATAATACTAATAATAATAATAATAATAATATAAATTTTAAACTTAACTTACAGTTATCAGAGTCTAATCCGAAGTACGCAACCTTTACTACATTTTTTACATGATATAAAATACATATCATAACTTAGTATAATCTAACTATTACAAATGATACAAATACACAAATCCTATTTGCTTTCCTTTTCACTTGTTTTGGCATGAGCTTTCCAGTCCTTCACACTTAGCTGAAAATATTTAAATAAAGCAAGGGTGAGCATTTGAGTGCCCAGCAAGTATTATATATATATATAAGTTGAATGAATTTAAATGTTTTCTTTATAATATTCTTCTACAACCAGTCAATAGTTGTGAAGTAATCTGTACCAATAATAATAACATAACAACCCTCGTTCAAATTTTTGAAATTATGTATTGACTATACATGGGGTTTCTGTGACATACTATGAACATTGTTTTTCATTTTCGAAAAGGTTAAACAGAAATTCATCTATAAACTGGCATTGTTTACGGGCCTGCGGGTGTACAGTCTATGGGACCTGTATTGATCAATACTACATTGCTAGAACGATATTATCGTTCATCCTTTGTCCGCCGTAGCGCATAAAAATTTTCCCATTATCGGGATGTTCATACCTGTCGGGTTTTTATAACAAAGGTCTTATATAATTCAACATATATGTATATCAAAGGTATATCAACATGCGATTGAATACAATGATTATCCAAGTGGGGTCACTTGTATAACCCTTTATAGAAATTAACGAACAGAATATATATTTGAATTATCATATACTAACATGTTGATAATCAATGGGCGTATATAATATAGGCTTTACAATCTGTACAATAATAATATAACTTTGAAACATTCTTACACTTGTCCAATGCATAAAGAAAATGCAAAGGTAGGATACTTGCCTAATGCGCTGCTTACAATTACGCAACTTATATTTATCTTTTCTACCGAAACCTATCATTAATAAGATCATTCTATCGATTAGAATCATATATCATAACACATAGTACTGCTTATTGCAGTCAGCACATAACCTAATCACATTATCACACACGTTTCACAGTCATTGCATCACAAACAAACACATATACAAACACATTACGTAAGTCCAGATAAATTTCTAAAACTGTCGGCGTACCGACGACTTTATCAGGTAATTATCGAGTCTAAGACTCTATATCGAAGTTCAATATCCATTTAGACTAATTAAGTAACAGTCATATCATTTTTCATGACCTTATAATAATTATAAAATAATTATTACCATGTATCATAATTTTTGAAATATCAGAATCATTATTAAATGATTTAAATATCAAACAATTCTATTCTCATCAATAATTAATTAATATAAAACTATTAATCAAACCATTGCCAAAATATTAAAGTTATTTATAATAACTTAAAATATTTGTAAAGTACTTATATAACCCTTAAATGATTTTTAAAACATTTAAAATTATTATTAAATAATTACCATTAATATTTAAATATTAAAGAACTATTTAACCAAATATTAAAAGTCATTAATTATAACTTAAAATATTTTTAATTCATTTATATCATTTTTAAATGATTTTTAAATAAATAAAACTATTTTTAAACTATTTATTTAATATAATTATTAAATAAACTTAATATCATTGATCATTAAATAAATATCACTAATATTAAATTATTAATGAAATTATTCTTTAAATATTAAAAGTTATATTTTATAACTTAAAATATCTTTAAACACTTTATTTTCATTTAAAATGATTATTATAATATTAAAATCATTTTTAAACTAAATTATTTAATATAATTATTAAATAACTTTAATATCATTAATAATAATTAATTAATGAAATTTACCTTTAAAAATTAAAAGTTATATTTTATAACTTAAAATATTCTTAAATACATTATTATTATTTAAAATGATTTTTAAAATAATAAAATCATTTTTAATTTAATTATTTAATTAATTTAATAAATAACTTAATTATCATTAATATTATTTTATTAATGAAAATTATCACATAATATTAAAAGTTATAAAAAAAATAACTTAAATAATTATCTTATTCCATAATATAATTTTAAATGATTTTTCAAATATTAAAATCATTTTTAAATAATTTATTTAATATTATAATTAAATAAATTAAATACTTTTATTATTCCAAAAATATTAAATATTTATGAAATATATTTAAAATAATTAAAAACTAATTTTTAGAATTTAAAATAATTTTTAATAATTTATTTTGTATTTTTAATAATTAAAAACTATTTTTTCTATTTATTAATTAATTTTCGGAAATAAATAATAGAAACCGTCGCTGAAAGCCCCTATAGCGACAGAACCGTCGCTATATGTGTTCTTGAGCCTTCAAGAACATTCATAGCAGTTTACAAGGTACAGAGTTTGACCAAGATTTTCGGTCAGATCCTGATGTTACTGGGCATGTTATTAGTCAGATATTATAGTACTAATGCACGACTACAAGATCCAACAGCAAACAAGTTCATACAACATATAATCAACGAGATCTGTGCCTTCAAACATTCTGTCAGAGCTGTTCTTCATTTCTGGGTTTGCCCAGAAATGAAGAACAGTGCAACATACTTACTTTGAGCTTCCACTACAATCTGTTCGTGTACTGTTTTAGTGATATATGACTTCTATATTCTAGCACACATGTAACATTATAGATCTATTACAAAACATAACCATAAAAACAACAGATCTAGCTGGTAATAGCCGGTCAACCCATGCCAGAACACAGATTCATCCGTTTTTCTGGGTTGCCCAGAAATCATGAACTGTCTTCGAGCAAACCACTTTGACCGGTCATTAAGATCGACTCGTTTTCTTTCAAGGAAAGTTTAAGGCATAAATATGGAGCTGATATACTAGACTACAACTTAGATACAATGATCAAACAAAAAAATTAACACAATGATAGATCTAGGCTGTTTAATAAACTGTCAGTCGTTTTTATTAGTTTCTGGGTTGCCCAGAAAGTACCCGGTCAATGCCGGTCAACACACTTTGACTGCCTATAACTTTTAATCCATAACAGATATGGACCTGATTCAAGCTTCAGAATAAAGATCTAATGACATACTACCAATATAAAACATAAAACACACAAAATCATTAACAACCAAAGATTTAAAGGGTCTGACATTCGGCTGTCAGACCTCAAGAAACAAAATTTCTAGATTTTGAAAAATGTCAAATCCGAGCCTCTAGATGTTATGGATCTAACATCTAGCAACCCAGATCATCTATTGACACCATAATCAACATGTTTAACACATCAAACATAAAATCTAACAACAGAAAATTGGACAGATTTTTAGGCTAGGATTTATACCTTTTCGATCCAATTCTTGATTCTCACTTCTTGATTTGTTTTTGGTAAACGCGGGGCTTTGATTTAGGACTGATATACTATATAATTTCGAAGCTTTTAGAGAGAGAGGGTCTAGGATGAGCTTGGTGAAAAATTGAGCAAATAAATGAATTCTTTCTCTCTCCAATTTATTTATAACACATGGGTCCATTGGATTTGGCTGCAATGCTGAAGATTTGCTGATATTTAAGGCACATGGGGTGGTTGCATTTGGTCAACAACTTCCCCTAAATGTCAAAGCCTATTATTTAGCCAAAAATAATACACTTAGGGGCAAAAAGGTCATTTGGTTTTTTTAATTTAATGGCATTCTAGTCATTTGGCAAACCCTTAGGGTTTAGGGTTTGGGTTAGGGTTTATGGTTTGGACCATTTTAGGGTTTAACAATAATTTCAAGAATTTCCAAAATTAGGATTTGCACAAAAATATAATAAATAAATAAAATAATAAAATTTTAGTTTCTAAAATACAAAATTAGGGTTTCTTTGTTAATTAAGTTTTTAATTAATTAACACCTTACTAATTAGGTTTAAGATACCCTAATTAGTATTAAGCTTTCCAAATTAACAATTAGGGTTTACAATTTAAATAATTTAGGGTTTATAAAATAAATATTAGGGTTTCTTAGAAATTAGTATTTATAAATTATTAATTAGGGTTTACCTAATCAATATAAAAATTATATAATACATAACATGCATGCACCATATAACACAGTTATAGAACAGTGTCGAACTCAACCTGAGTTTTAAATTAGGATTTTTCATTTAGCAATTAGCTAATTATTATTTAGGGTTTCTAATTTAAGAAATTAGGATTTTAATTTCTATATCACCAGTCGTTAATCACATTATTGTGATTACTAATTCTCAAAGTCGTGAATGACTTTTGCTTTAGAGTTTCAATTCAATTAGGGTTCCAAAATTATAATTAAGGATTATAATATATAATAATAATAATAATAATAATAATAATAATAATAATAATAATAATAATAATAATAATAATAATAATAATAATAATAAGGGTTTTGAATAATTACGATTCTCCCTAATTAGGGTTAATACATAAACACTGATCATAAATCACATTAACATGATTACATAACAGTCTTAAGCCGGCATTCGGCTTTAACTTAGGGTTTAACAGCTTAAACTAGGGTTTTGGCATTTTACACCATAATCGACCAACCATTGTCAGTCCAAAAACATACAGTACATATTTATAGCACTGAAAAATCAAAATATTATAATATTATAATATTGTTATCATTCCTTAATTCAGACCCATAATTAGGGTTTTATAGTAATATATTAAAACTGTTTCACACATTAACATTACATACATAACCACACATATCTATAACACTGATAAATAATAATATAATATTATTATTTTCATTCCTTGATTAAAACCCAGAACTAGGGTTTGAATTCCATATCTGATTTATCTACCATAAATAACCTTATTAATTAAGTAAAAATAATTTACTTAACTATTCTAAAATAATTTCACATAATAAAATATTTATTAAAAAAAATTCTATAATCATATCATATATTATTTAAATAATATAATTTTCATATTTTCATGAAAAATAAACATTAAAAACATTTTTACTATAAAACTAATTATTATAAAAATATAATTGATAATAATCAATAATTCTAAAATAAATTTATTTGCAATACTTAATGTAATTAATAAATTTTATTTATCACACATATAATTATAATTATACATTACCTTGACACGTATCATTCATATTTAAAATAATAAAAAAAAATTATACGCAAAATTTATGATTCATTTATATAGAAAATATCGGGTTGTCACATTCACCCTCCCTTATAAAGATTCCGTCCCCGGAATCACCTTTTAAAACATATACATACCAGGGTACATAGTATACATAATCATTCCAAGTAGATCTCGATAATGGTTGATCGATCCGATCTTTAACTATTCAGCAAAAAGCTTATCTATCTCCTTTATACAGAAATTTGATTTCTAAATGAACTCAAATTCCTCCTTCAAATAATTTATAAAAATAATTTACTATATATAGGAAAATAATAAGAAAATAAAAATTGGTTAGATTAATACCTGGAGTTGCATCCCCGGCTGCCACGATATCTTGAATAGTAACGCTGAAGACGCTTGCGGTTGATTTCGTTGGTTTGTTTGTTGAAGTTGGTCCCGTTGTTGCCAATGTCATGTTGTATTGTTCCATATTCTCATTCCTTGTTTCCATTTCGTTTCTTGGACAGTCTTTCACCTTATGCTTTATTGATTCACACACAACACATTCACTATACATTCTTGGATTGGGACATTTTGGGAAGATATATATCCCTTCTGTCCTTACTTTCCACACACAAACTTTTCTTTTAATCACATTCCTGTTTTATTTCCGGTATTATCAAGATTATTTTCTTTTATCATATAAGTGACAAAAGTTGTCTTTTTCCCCTCCGTTATCCTAGCTATCACATACGCTTTAACAGGGTCGGATGATCTTCTACATCCTGGCGGTCCGGTTGTCTTGAAGTCTTTGAAGTTTGTCGATCAATTGCTTGGTTGGTTTCCCGCGATTGGTATTCCGTTCTACATAGCTTGATCGTCCGCATTTGTAAAAATTTCGATGTCGGGTCTGGTTGTCCTCCAACTTTGTTCACAAGTCCTTCTATCCTTTGGTTTCGTTTCTGTTTTGACGGCATTTTTTTATAAATTATTCTTACATTCTAAGCCTTATCGTAAATGGTTAACATATAACACAAAATTTTCTATTCAAATAATCAGGTACTCAAAATATTATATTTTGAAAACTCGGTCCACTGTAATATTCAGTGACCAGATTAATATTTACTATATTTATACCAACTTATCCCATTAATCCAACATAGACTCATATTTATACCACTTGACATGCCTTAGCACACACTGCTTAAAACATCCGCTATCCCTTTGTGACTTAAAAGTCGGGAATCGCTGTCATTCCTTATACAAAATATTACGTTACACCAACATACCTATCATATATACCACCTAAAATCATACATATCCAACTAATACTAATACTACCTATTCCTTACACATTCACTAACGATCAATTGCTTAGTAACCTATTTATTTCCATTATCCACAATATCCATTTACACACAACTATACCTAATTTGTCACAACTTTCAACATCTTATGAGTTTAAGAACTCATCACAAACATACGAGTTTAAGAACTCGACATTGACCACTTATAATCCTTTAGCTATACTTTACCTATCAGTTATACTTAACGTTTCTTGATCCCGTACTATACTTTCCAAAATAACCACCTCTTTGAGGTAGCTTTCAATGTGAGCCTTTATTGCAGCTATTAGCTTTGATATTGGCTCAGTCATGGTCGTTGACTTATTCTTTACGACTTAAGGGTATCCTAATTCTGTTCCTTTCTAACACCTACGCACAAAAATTATCTTGACTAACAATTAATAAATACACACAACACATAATAGTTTTATAAGTTATATTTTATTTTGTTTGACGACGAATTTATCAATTCATCTATCTTTAAACTCTATATGAGTTATTTGTATTTTTAACGTTTCCCTCTGTCCTAAGGTTATAGCCTAAGGTCTAACCCACCTAAGGTTTCTAACCTTATAGCTCTGATACCAACCTATAAAGTCCCCGAACCCGGATACTTGAAACCCGAATTCGGTACTAAACGATACCATTTCTATGAGCGGAATAATACTAATAATAATAACAATAATATAAATTTTAAACTTAACTTACAGTTATCAAAGTCTAATCCCCAGTACGCAACCTTTACTACATTTTTTACATGATATAAAATACATATCATAACTTAGTATAATCTAACTATTACAAATGATACAAATACACAAATCCTATTTGCTTTCCTTTTCACTTGTTTTGGCATGAGCTTTCCAGTCCTTCACACTTAGCTGAAAACATTTAAATAAAGCAAGGGTGAGCATTTGAGTGCCCAGCAAGTATTATATATATATATAAGCTGAAAGAATTTAAATATTTTCTTTATAATATTCTTCTACAACCAGTCAATAGTTGTGAAGTAATCTGTACCAATAATAATAACATAACAACCCTCGTTCAAATTTTTGAAATTATGTATTGACTATACATGGGATTTCTGTGACATACTATGAACATTATTTTTCATTTTCGAAAAGGTTAAACAGAAATTCATCTGTAAACAGGCATTGCTTACAGGCCTGCGGGTGTACAGTCCATGGGCCCTGTATTGATCAATACTACATTGCTAGAACGATATTATCGTTCATCCTTTGTCCACCGTAGCGCATAAAAATTTTCCCATTATCGGGATGTTCATACCTATCGGGTTTTTATAACAAAGGTCTTATATAATTCAATATATATGTATATCAAAGGTATATCAACATGCGATTGAATACAATGATTATCTAAGTGGGGACACTTGTATAACTCTTTATAGAAATTAACGAACAGAATATATATTTGAATTATCATATACTAACATGTTGATAATCTATGGGCATATATAATATAGGCTTTACAATCTGTACAATAATAATATAACTTTGAAACATTCTTACACTTGTCCAATGCATAAAGAAAATGAAAAGGTAGGATACTTGCCTGATACGCTGCTTACAATTACGCAACTTAGATTTATCTTTTCTACCAAAACCTATCATTAATAAAATCATTCTATCGATTAGAATCACATATCATAACACATAGTACTGCTTATTGCAGTCAGCACATAACTTAATCACATTATCACACACGTTTCACAGTCATTGCATCACAAACAAACACATATACAAACACATTACGTAAGTCCAGATAAATTTCTGAAACTGTCAGCGTACCGACGGCTTTATCATGTAATTATCGAGTCTAAGACTCTATATCGAAGTTCAATATCCATTTAGACTAATTAAGTAGCAGTCATATCATTTTTCATGACCTTATAATAATTATAAAATAATTATTACCATGTATCATAATTTTTGAAATATCAGAATCATTATTAAATGATTTAAATATCAAACAATTCTATTCTCATCAATAATTAATTAATATAAAACTATTAATCAAACCATTGCCAAAATATTAAAGTTATTTATAATAACTTAAAATATTTGTAAAGTACTTATATAGCCCTTAAATGATTTTTAAAACATTTAAAATCATTATTAAATAATTACCATTAATATTTAAATATTAATGAACTATTTAACCAAATATTAAAAGTCATTAATTATAACTAAAAATATTTTTAATTCATTTATATCCTTTTTAAATGATTTTTAAATAAATAAAACCATTTTTAAACTATTTATTTAATATAATTATTAAATAAACTTAATATCATTGATCATTAAATAAATATCATTAATATTAAATTATTAATGAAATTATTCTTTAAATATTAAAAGTTATATTTTATAACTTAAAATATCTTTAAACACTTTATTTTCATTTAAAATGATTATTATAATATTAAAATCATTTTTAAACTAAATTATTTAATATAATTATTAAATAACTTTAATATCATTAATAATAATTAATTAATAAAATTTACCTTTAAATATTAAAAGTTATATTTTATAACTTAAAATATTCTTAAATACATTATTATTATTTAAAATGATTTTTAAAATAATAAAATCATTTTTAATTTAATTATTTAATTCATTTAATAAATAACTTAATTATCATTAATATTAATTTATTAATGAAAATTATCACATAATATTATTTTCTTATTCCATAATATAATTTTAAATGATTTTTCAAATATTAAAATCATTTTTAAATAATTTATTTAATATTATAATTAAATAAATTAAATACTTTTAATATTCTAAAAATATTAAATATTTATGAAATATATTTAAAATAATTAAAAACTAATTTTTAGAATTTAAAATAATTTTTAATAATTTATTTTGTATTTTTAATAATTAAAAACTATTTTTTTTCTATTTATTAATTAATTTTCGGAAATAAATAATAGAAACCGTCGCAGAAAGCCCCTATAGCGACAGAACCGTCGCTATAGGTGTTCTTGAGCCTTCAAGAACATTCATAGCAGTTTGCAAGGTACCGAGTTTGACCAATGCACGACTACAAGATCCAACAACAAACAAGTTCATACAACATATAATCAACGAAATCTGTGCCTTCAAACATGCTGTCAGAGCTGTTCTTCATTTCTGGATTTGCCCAGAAATGAAGAACAGTGCAACATACTTACTTTGAGCTTCCACTACAATCTGTTCGTGTACTGTTTTAGTGATATATGACTTCTATATTCTAGCACACATGTAACATTACAGATCTATTACAAAACATAACTATAAAAACAACAGATCTAGCCGGTAATAGCCCGTCAACCCATGCCAGAACACAGGTTCATCCGTTTTTCTGGGTTGCCCAGAAATCATGAACTGTCTTCGAGCAAACCACTTTGACCGGCCACTACGATCGACTCGTTTACTTTCAAGGAAAGTTTAAGGCATAAATATGTTGCTGATATACTAGACTACAACTTAGATACAATGATCAAACAAAAATATTAACACAATGACAGATCTAGGCTGTTTAATAAACTGTCAGACGTTGTTCTTAGTTTCTGGGTTGCCCAGAAAGTACCCGGTCAATGCCGGTCAACACACTTTGACTGTCTATAACTTTTAATCCATAACAGATATGGACCTGATTCAAGCTTCAGAACAAAGATCTAATGACATACTACCAATATAAAACATAAAACATACAAAATCATTAACAACCAAAGATTTAAAGGGTCTGACATTCGGCTGTCAGACCTCAAGAAACAAAATATTCAGATTTTGAAAAATGTCAAATTCGAGTCTCTAGATGTTATGGATCTAACATCTAGCAACCCAGATCATCTATTGACACCATAATCAACAAGTTTAACACATCAAACTTAAAATCTAACAACAAAAAATTGGACAGATTTTTGGGCTAGGGTTTATACCTTTTCGATCTAATTCTTGATTCTGACTTCTTGATCAGTTTTTGGTAAACGTGGGGCTTTGATTTAGGACTGATATACTATATAATTTCGAAGCTTTTAGAGAGAGGGGGTCTAGGATGAGCTTGGTGAAAAATTGAGCAAATAAATGAATTCTTTCTCACTCCAATTTATTTATAACACATGGGTGCATTGGATTTGGCTGGAATGCTGAAGATTTGCTGAGATTTAAGGCACATGGGGTGGTTGGATTTGGTCACCAACTTCCCCTAAATGTCAAAGCCTATTATTTAGCCAAAATAATACACTTAGGGGCAAAAATGTCATTTGGTTTTGGGTTAGGGTTTATGGTTTGGACCATTTTAGGGTTTAACAATAATTTCAAGAATTTCCAAAATTAGGATTTTCACAAAAATATAATAAATAAATAAAATAATAAAATTTTAGTTTCTAAAATACAAAATTAGTGTTTCTTAGTTAATTAAGTTTTTAATTAATTAACACCTTACTAATTTGGTTTATGATACCCTAATTAGTATTAAGCTTTCCAAATTAACAATTAGGGTTTAATATTTAAATAATTTAGGGTTTATAAAATAAATATTAGGGTTTCTTAGAAATTAGTATTTCTAAATTATTAATTAGGGTTTACCTAATCAATATAAAAATTATATAATACATAACATGCATGCACCATATAACATAGTTATAGAACAGTGTTGAACTCAACCTGAGTTTTCAATTAGGATTTTTCATTTAGCAATTAGCTAATTATTATTTAGGGTTTCTAATTTAAGAAATTAGGATTTTAATTTCTATATCACCAGTCGTTAATCACATTATTGTGATTACAAATTCTCAAAGTCGTGAATGACTTTCGCTTTAGAGTTTCAATTCAATTAGGGTTCCAAAATTATAATTAAGGATTATAATATAGAATAATAATAATAATAATAAGGGTTTTGAATAATTACGATTCTCCCTAATTAGGGTTAATACATAAACACCGATCATAAATCACATTAACATGATTACATAACAGTCTTAAGCCGACATTCGGCTTTAACTTAGGGTTTAACAGCTTAAACTAGGGTTTTGGCATTTTACACCATAATCGACCAACCATTGTCAGTCCACAAATATACAGTACATATTTATAGCACTGAAAAATCAAAATATTATAATATTATAATATTATTATCATTCCTTAATTCAGACCCATAATTAGGGTTTGATAGTAATATATTAAAACTGTTTCACACATTAACATTACATACATAACCACACATATCTATAACACTGATAAATAATAATATAATATTATTATTTTCATTCCTTGATCAAAACCCAGAACTAGGGTTTGGATTCCATATCTGATTTATCTACCATAAATAACATTATTAATTAAGTAAAAATAATTTACTTAACTTTTCTAAAATAATTTCATATAATAAAATATTTATTAAAAAAAATTCTATAATCATATCATATATTATTTAAATAATATATTTATCATATTTTCATGGAAAATAAACATTAAAAACATTTTTACTATAAAACTAATTATTATTAAAATATAATTTATAATGAGTAATAATTCTAAAATAAAATTATTCATAACCATTCATGTAATAAATATATTTTATATTCATCACATAAATACATACATAATACCTTTCACGCATTCTTACCTTTATAATAGATAATTATTCTAAAATCATTTCATATATTATTTAAATAATATAAGATTATATGTTCCTTGAAAAATAATTAATAAAACATTTCCAATAAGAAATTAATTAGTATAAAAATATAATTGATAATAATCAATAATTCTAAAATAAATTTATTTGCAATACTTAATGTAATAAATTAATTTTATTTATCACACATATAATTATAATTACACATTACATTGACACGTATCATTCATATTTAAAATAATAATAAAAAAAATTATACGCAAAATTTATGATTCATTTATATAGAAAATATCGGGTTGTCACAGGCGCAGCTGCGCCATTTAATACGGCTGGGAGGGCGCAACTACGCCAATCCCTAATAGTGCCAAAATGGGTTAGTTTTAAGCCAGTTCAAATATCTATCACTATAAAAGTCCAATATGAGGTAATTTAACTTCTTCAATGGTGATATATCCATACTTGACATAAATCAGTATGTTCAACTCTTGCCACTATATTTAAATAAATTGAATATTTAATCATTAAGAATCCTATCAATTTCTTGATATTAAAACCTTAGGGTGAGTCCACTAATTTAAATAACTATAAGTGACTCCCTTTAATCGATTCATAAAATCACATAACCACATAAGATTTAAATAAGCTCATAAAACTAACTCGTTAAAATTAAATCACATATTTAATTAATAAGGAGTTTAAAAATATGTGGATGTTACACTATTAGGCGAGATGGTGCAAGTTTGATAATACTTACAGGATTAAATTAAAAATGAAGGAAAAGAGTAAGGTATTATACTGTAATATTTTGAGCCCCAAAACGTGCAATTATCGAAACTATATTTTTCTATAAATAGAGGCTCATTCTTCCTTCATTTCTCACCAATTCACTAAAGCTATAGAGTAATTATTATAGAGAAAAATTATAGAGAAAAAGAAGAAGAAAAGTCTGCTACCTCACTATTCCAGTATCCAGTTTTCTTCTAAGGTAAGGGGTATTATTCTTTTGTATTCATGAAGAGAGTTATTTTCTTTCAATACTCGTAAGGGTTGTTTTTCCATTATTTATTATTATATTGGAATAACGTGTGTATGCGAAGTACCGCATACATGGTGAAATTCTTCTGTTATTCCATTCATTATTATTCTATTGGAATAACCTATCTGTGCGGTCTATCGCATGCCTGATGAATTCTGTTATTATTTCATTCTTTATTATTCTATTGGAATATCATGTCTGTGCGGATTACGCATGACCTGGATCCATTCTTTATTATTCTGTTGGGAATAACCTGTTTGTGCGGTCTATCGCATGCCTGGTGAATTCTTCTGTTATTCCATTCTTTATTATTTTGTTGGAATAACCTGTCTATGTGAATTACCACAGGCATGGTGAATGATCCTTCGTATTCATTCCTTATTAAATTCTGGAAATGATCTGTCTACGTGGATTACCGCATGGCGGGCAAAAATCCATTTGCAGTTTCATATATTCTATTATACTAGTTGGTTAAAGTTTTGGCTTCTATACTCCATGAAATTAGTAGAATATCCTTGATATTTGTGCCTCATCCAGTATATTTTTATGGAAATATTCTTCTGAGCATTCTTAAATTTTTCTCCACAAAAAAGTATCACGATGACAATTTAGACGTTATTGATTTTAGGATAAATTAACTTTTAAATCTTTAAAATTTATTCTTGAACTTGTTTTTATTGAATTATTATGAAATTGTCATCATCCTCATGCTTATATTGTGATGAAGGTCATCTTTGGCTTACGTGCATAGATGGACTCGGTATGATTATGACCAGGGATCATTCGGTATAATCATGAACTGTAATGTTATAAATTATGTGGTAAAAGTCCTCAGTGGCCTGTAGTGCATTGATGGATAGTTTTTGGTATGATTATGACCATGGATTATTTGGTATAGTCATTACCATTGATGTTTTAATGAATATCCTTGGCCCGAAGTGCAGGGATGATTCGATGATGTGGTTTATTTATTAATCTGAGTCTCAGCGATAAAAATTGATGAAAACATTTTTAAATCATATAAGATAGTAGGTATCATGCTCTACTTGACACTTCTAATGGATTGCTTATTTTCCTGCAGTTAAACTTGATGTCTATTGTATTTTATCAGTTTAACATTGTTGAAGACTAATGATAATTTATTCTGCATTATCTTAGTCATAATATTTCTTACTGGGCTAGTTGAGCTCACCCTTTTGCTTTCATTGTTCTTTTCAGGAAATGAGAACGTAGCCGGGACTAGTCGGGGAACGGAGTGATGGACCGAGATGGTGTATTAGTAGTCCTCACTATTCTATATAATAGTGTGACAATAAATGTAATGAGGACTCTATTTGAGAGTGGATATTATCTAGAAGGCAATATTCTTGTTTAAACTCTCAGCTATGTTTTGTCGTATATTACACGATGGTTGTATAATTATGTTTGTATTTGTATTCTAAACCGTGTATTTGGCGACTCAAGATGGGTGATGTATACCTATTTTTGGGGCGTTACAGTTGGTATCAAAGCTTAGAGATATGATCCCTGGTTGAGTTGTGAGACAAGAACTAGGAGGGGAGAGACGGGGAATTCCTTCGCTAGTATGACCTACCTAAGTTTATTTGTTATTTAATTGGTCTATCAGAATATAGGGATAATATATGACATGTCAATTAACCCTTGTTTTGTGACAGTGTTTGAAAATGACTGCTGAAAATGTCGAGATAAGCGATGAAGCACATTAGACCGTTGAGTCAGCTCAACCAAAAGGTAACGACCAACAACACGATAATAATCATACCGGTGGCAACGACCATCTGAACAATTATAACCATCGTGGGGGAAATTATCATGCAAAGAAAGGTAACCACTTCGGTAGTAATTGTGAGACCCCAAATTTTAGGAATAAAGAATTAAATTTCTTGAAATATTTTTTTTTGAATATTACGGTGTGGATTTGATATAATAGTTGTGGGTAATATTTATAAATTTTGCAAAGTAAACAAGTTGTTATATAATATTCGATTGGTCGGAGAATATTCGTACGATGGCACAATCATTGGTGGACCCCACAACAGAAGTATTATCGTAGTAAGAAAACAACAGAATTATCTTTTATTAAAAATAACGGCGGAAGTGTTACCAGTAAAACTGTTGAACTACCCGGTAGTAAAAGTACAGTAATACACGTGGTTGCATAGTAGCACACAGTATTGATTATTGTTGCTTACGTGAGAAGTCACTTAGTTATACTCAATTATTGCTACAATAATTGATGCATCATATCTCTTATATTATTGATTCGATTATTGTCATAGTATCATCTGCATAATATGATATATTATTAAATCAATAATTGAGACGACAAAGTTATTCATATTATTAAATTGCAATATTTACAATGTCTAGAAGTTCTATCAAGGAGAGGTTTGGTCATCTAATTACGCGCCAATAAGGAGAAATCCTTATCGGAAAGCCCCCCTCTTTCCTGGGAATGACCTGGTTGTTAAATATTGTGAGTTATAATATAAATGATGAATAAGTTCGTGTTGATTAAAGATGAAATTGATAGTTCCATTGTGTTGGAATTATTAGTGTTAGTGGAAATAAACATTTATTTCGATAATAATTGATATCTGGGGGTTATATTGATAAATCGAGTAATTAATCATATAAATGAGCATTTAATTAATACTTATTCACATGCTTATATAACTATTTGTTCACATGTGTGTACTATTGAATCACATTCATGTACTATTAGGGGAGTTGGTGCAAGATTGATAATACTTGCATGACTAAGTTAAAAATGGAGGTATAGATGGATGTACTATACTGTAATTAGTATTTTCACATGTCTAGATGTAGCATCCCCGAATCCGGGCCCCGAATCGCCGCGGACTCGGTACGCTATTTCAATCACTATTTGCGGAAGATATAAACATAAATTATTTATACATTACATTACACACTATTCCCCAAGGTCGAGTAACCTTAACTGATTACACAATTCATAAGTTATTTAACACAGAAAATTATTTTCAACCATTCTATTACAAAATAGCTGCATATATTGCCCCAAGCTAAACTTGGCATTATCATTTTATAGTATCCGATCGCATTCGCTTTATCTGCAATGTTTTATCATGATATAGCAAGGGTGAGCATGAAAGTTGCCCAGCAAGTTTAAATACAATAACATAACAATATATCATGATTGAAGAGTATGAATAATGAGCTTGCTATAATTAATCAATATAATTGAGAACTAGCACGAACAAATTTTTGACTGAACAAGTATTTTACATGAACAAACATTTCTGAACCAACTGGTAATGAAGGTGATCAGCCTTTCATACCTGACTTATACATGCAAGATGTACAGAGTACAAATTTCATGGCAATCAGCAATGATTAACCATAAGCTTGAAGAAACTACTCTTATTAGAGTTAAGTAAAAGAAAACTTGCCTGAACCGTTGATTACCGCAACGCAATTTTTAACGCTTTGCCTGAAGACCTAATATTAATAATATAGATCTCCAATAATTAGAATAATATCTTTACAATATAATACTGTTATATTTATATCCACAGAATAACCTAAACACATAACACATAATTCTATCACATAAGACATAGCATCAAGTCAAACTATTACAGTCTGTGTTGAAACAGACACAATTCTATCATCCCGACGGTCTAGTCGGACAATACTCGAGTTTAAGTTCAGTTAAACTCTACTTAAGCACTTAACCATGCCATATAATCACATTTATATGATTTAACACTCGCTTTTTCATTTCATAAGTTATTCGTTAACACCTAGTAAGTTAAATACTAATTCAGTAATCTGGATTCTAAATCTAGCAACTAAATTGCCAACTCAGCAACCTGGATTCCAAATCCAGCAATCTAAACTACAATCCAGCAAACTGGATTTAACATATAATATAATCCAGCAAGTTGTATTCTAAATTCGTATCACAAAAATACCAAATCAGTTTATTATTCTCCTATCCTTTGGTCAAACATATATACACATATTTCATGCATAAAAAGTATTTTTCCATAATTTTCAACTTCCTTTGGTATTTTTCAAAAATTAATTCTAGTGCGTAGCTTAAGAAATTAGCTATCTCGTGCTTAACTCCAAACATTCCCATCTCTTGGCATAACCTTATATATGTTAACGTGATGCTCCATTTTAAATTTCGTGGCAATCGGAGTTGTAGAACTCCGTTTATAGTGATTTCCGTCGGAAAATCACAAAAATTAGAACTATCATAACTTGGTCGTTTTAACTCGGAATTAGCTCATTTTTGGACACGAGCTACATAATACCATATATTTTTAGTTTCCAAAAGCCTGGAATTTTTCTCAAAAGAAAAGTTTACAAAACAGCCCTCACAAAATTCTTGGCAGCAACTTTTTGACGTTTTGCAGTTTCAGAGTCCTTCACCAAAACTTAAATAAAATGAAATCTATAACTCCGATTAATGATCCGTCAATTTTGTTGGGTTCGTATCTTTCCGAACTACAGTTTTCATCTATCACAATCCATATTTGGACATGTTAAGCTCCCAGAAAGTAGCCCGGAAGTGGCTGTTACAAAACTGTCCTTCTAACAGTTTTCTTAACTTTGAGTAGTTTGGGAGAAATCCCATAACTTGGTCATTTTTCAACCTATTTGAGTAATTCCAAAGGGATTTTACTCTTAACACATATATCTAGCATCCCAAGAATATAAATCACAAATATCCATCATATATTTCAATGATCCAAAAGCTTGATCACACTTTTTAAAAGTTTAACTTTTCCGGAAAATTCCATTTTTCTATTCCTTTGATTCCAACCAAAATCAACACCCATTATGGGTAGATCCAAACAATAAACACTTATAAACAAATATAGTCATGGTTTTTGAGTTTTAGAAACAAAGTTTCTTGATTCATCAAACAAGCATCAAACACAATCAAAGCTAAGAAAATTTTAGGTTTTCTATCTTTTGAAAAACCTAGCTTCCATTCCACACTTTAGATCTAACTTTTGATCTTCAAAAAGGTTATATCTAAACATGTAACACTTATATATACATAGATCTAAGGTTTTAATCCTCAAAATCACAACTTCAAGTTGTCAAAAATCAAATCAAAACACAAAGGAAATTAGCCTATACAAGTAGAAATTTTTGTTATACCTTTGCTTGATTTTCTTTCTCCTTCAAAATATGAGATGGATCTTGATTATATGAAAACCAAAATCTCCTCTCTTCTCCCTCTTTCTTAGGGCTGCCCCAATGATCTTCCTCTCTCTCCCTCTCTCTTGTTCTTGAAGAATATCAAAAAGAAAGAAAGATGAGATAGATTTTTTTTTTATGAAGTGTGGATTTTTAATCTTTTTTCCAAACCCACTCTCTTTCTCACCTTGTGTCATCCAGCCAAGCTCCTTCATTTTCCACCTTCTCCTCTCATTCTCCCTCTTTCTTACTTGCCAAGAGTTTGCTTGAAAGAATGAACAAAGTGTTGGCTTAATCAAATGAGGACACATGGGGGAGTTGGTAGAAGTTGGTCACCAACTAAAGTTAGCAATTAATACACATTCATCTCTTCTCTTCTTCCTTCTCTAAAAACCAGCCAAGTGGCCTTCTAATCCATAAAAATTGATCTCTTATCTAGCATACTTAAAGTCCAATAATTTCCTCTCTCAATTGGCTAAAAGTTGAGCCATTCCTTTAATGTATTGCTTGGTCTCTAACTAACTTCTTTGGCCACACCTGAGCTATACATAGTCCAATACCTATAATTCTTATCCAACCCAAATCATTTAATTAGGGTTTTTACTTCCTCAATTATAACTTAAATCCTTACTCACAAGCCCATTCATTTCCTTAACCCAATTAGACTTGCTATAATTAGGTTATAAAATTAATCATTTGAGATGTATAAAATAAATCTCTTAGAATTAGTAAGTATTCTAAATACCACAATTCCCTTTTCCCATAACCCTTAAGTTATTAAATCCTTCATTCCTAATATATATAATTAGGGTTACACTAGTTTCTTTTGGTTTGTTTATATAATAAACAAATATAAACCATCACCTAATATTCATATTCCTTACACACAACTTTTTATCCCTTAGGGTTTAATACTTCGCATTAGAATTCCCAAATTAGGGTTTTAAATATCCGAATTAGGGTTTCGGATTTTCAAAACTAAAATTAAAGTTTCTGAGCGTACCGTTAGGGTTTCTAACAATTCGTTAGATTTTTCTAACTTAATAAACTTATGATTAACATAACTTTAGGGTTTGCTAAAGTTATAACTTATCTGATCAATCCTTGATCTTAAATCATTACGGTTCACATATGTAATCAAATATACCGACTAGTATTCGCTTCGATACTTATCCTTGGTAATTCTTCAAAAGAATTTTAACTCTACCATAATCTTATACCTCATTACTAGACTATCACTTACAGTCTATCACATAATTCAAGTCTTGTCCAAAACTTTTGAAATTCTTGGAATTTCATTACATAACTGTCAATTCCAAACACTTATTTCCTGTCTAGGTCCTAATATTGAACCTTAAATCAATCAATTATGATTTTCATAAATTGTCGAATTTCTCGGGTTGTCACACTAGAACTATTGATTCACACGATTTACTATTTGGGGAGGTGGTGCAAGTTTGATAATACTTGCAGGACTAAATTAAAAATGAAAGAAAAGTTGGAGGTATTGTACTGTAATATTTTGAGCTCCAAAACGTGAAATTATCGAAACTAAATTTTTTTATAAATAGAAGCTCATTCTTTTTTCATTTCTCACAAATTCACTAAAGCTTTAGGGCAATTATTATAGAGAGAAATTATAGAGAGAAAGAAGAAGAGAAGTCTGCTACATCACTATTCCAATATCCAGTTTCTTTTGAGGTAAGGGGTATTATTTCTTTCGTATTCATGTAGAGAGCTATTGTTATTCCATTCCTTATTATTCTGTTGGAATAACCTGTATACGCAGACTACCGTATATATGGTGAAATTCTTCTTTTATTCCATTCTTTATTATTATGTTTGAAAAACCTGTCTATGCGAAGTACCTCATACATGGTAAAATTCTTCTATTATTCCATTCTTTATTATTCTGTCGGAATATCCTATCTATGCGTTTACGCATGACCTGGTTCCATTATTTATTATTATGTCAAAATATTTTGTCTGTGCATTTATGCATGACCTGGTTCTATTATTTATTATTCTATCGGAATATCCTGTCTGTGCGTTTACGCATGACCTGGTTCCATTATTTATTATTTTGTTGGAATAACCTGTCTGTGCAGTCTATCGCATGCCTGGTGAATTCTTCTGTTATTTCGTTCCTTATTTTTCTGTTGGAATAACCTGTCTATGTGGATTACTGCATGCATGGTGAATGACCTTTTGTATTCATTCTTTATTAAATTATGGAAATGATATGTTTACGTGGATTACCGCATGGTAGATGAAAATCCATTTGTAGTTTCGTATATTCTATTATACTCGTATGAGATATCATTTCTTTTATACTCGTCATGAAATATCATTTTATTTGGTATTTTCTATTACGAGGTACTATTCACATATTACTATTCACCCAGTTACTATTCACTCTAGTATTGTTCACTCGGGTATTCGAGGCACTTTTCATGCCAGAATACTTTTCATGAGTTAATATTCATGGGTTACTATTCACTTAAATTACTATTCACCCGAATATTATTCACTCGATTATTTGGAGTACTTTTCATGTCAGGGTACTATTCGCGAGGTACTATTCCCGAACTACTATTCACGGGATACTATTCATGACAAAAAATTTATTCTTTTATGTCCAAATTATTTTTGGTGCATGAATATTATTCTTGAATTTTACTCCACAAAGAAGTATTATATTGACAATTTGGACGTTATTGATTTCAGGATAAATTAACTTATAGATCTTTAAAATTTATCCTTGAACTTGTTTTATTGAATTATTATGTCATTGTCATCATCCTCATGCTTATATTGTGATGAAAGTCATCTTTGGCTTACGCGCATAGATGGACTTGGTATGATTATGATAAGGGATTATTCGGTATAATCATAAATTGTAATGTTATAAATGATGTGGTAAAAGTCCTCAGTGGCCTGTAGTGCATTGATGGACAGTTTTTGGTATGATTATGACCAGGGATTAATTCGGTATAGTAATGACAATTGATGATTTAATTAATATCCTTGGCCCGTAGTGTAGGGTTGATTCGATGATGTGGTTTATTTGTTAATCTGAGTCTTAGCGATAAAAATTAATAAAAACATTTTTAAACCATAGAAGATAGTAGATATGATGCTCTACTTGACTCTTCTAATGGATTGCTTATTCCACTGTAGTTAAACTTGATGTCTATTGTATTTTATCAGTTTAACATTGCTGAAGGCTAATGATAATTTATTCTGCATTATCTTAGTCATAATATTTCTTACTAGGCTAGTTGAGCTCAACCTTTGTTTCATTGTTCTCTTCAGGGAATGAGAATATAGCTGGGACGATAGTATTAGTAGTCCTCACTATTCTGCAAAATAGTGTGATAATAATTGTAATGAAGACACCATTGAGTGTGGATACTGTCTAGATGACAATATTCTTTTTAAACTCTCAGCTATGTTTTGTCATTTTTTACACGACTGTTGTATAATTAATTTGTATTTGAATTTATGTACCATGTATTTGGCGACTCGAGATAGGTTATGTATACCTGTTTTGGGGGCTTCACAGTTGGTATCAAAGCTTAGGGATATGATCCCTGGCTGAGATGTGTGACAAGAACTAGGGGGAGAGATGAGGAATTCCTTCGCTAGTATGACCTACCTAAGTTTATTTGGTATTTAATTGGTCAGTCAGAGTATAGGGATAATATGTGATATGCTAATTAACCCTTGTTTTGTGATAGTTTTTGAAAATGGCATCTGAAAATGTTGAGATCATCAATGAAGCACATGAGACCATTGAGTCAACAACGATCAATACCCAGGATAATATGCAACAGGAAGATAATAATCCTTGGTAAATAACAACACCGATCAAATGATGAACAATGGGATGTTCAGAGGCTTTATGCAATTCATGCAACATCGGGTAAGAGAGACTCCTATTCAAAATGTAGGTGGAAATAATGGCAACCCATGGTTGGTCACCGCTAAGCAGTTCAAGGAGCTGGGACCACCGGATTTTGGGAAAGCCAAAACCACTTAAGGCAGAGAGGTGGTTAAAGCAGTTCACCAAGATATTTGATGTCTTGGAATGCTCCGAGGAGCAAAAGTTTCCCTTTGCTACCTTTATGTTGCGTGAAGACGCAGATTAATGGTGGGAATCTATAAAACGTAACCAGCCTGACGCACTCATGATGTCTTGGGAGAAGTTCCAAGAGCTGTTCAACGACAAGTACTTTCCAAAAAGTATTCGTCATATAAAGGAGGTGGAGTTTATTAAATTGGAGCAAAATAATATGACAATGTCGCAATACGAGGCTAAATTTGATTAGTTATCCCGAATTGCATCCCATTTGGTCGATAATGAGGAGCGAATGACGCGAATGTTTCTAAGAGGTTTGAAACCTGATACACGTCAATACCTCATTTCTCACAAACTTTGTTTATATTCAGATGTTGTGAATATTTCTCAGTTATTGGAGAGCGATAATGAGTCAACACAACCAAAAGGCAACGACCAACAAAACGATAATAATCGTACCGGTGGAAACAAACATCGGAACAATGATAACCATCGTGGGGGAAATTATCATGCCAAGAATGGTAACCACTTCGGTGGTAATCATGGCCAAGATAATAGAATTGGAAAAATTAAGAAGAGAAGATTTAACGATGATGGGAAGACCTCAGCAGCAACAAATTCTAGGGGAGGAGAACGACCGCCAGTTAAATGCTATAGATGCGAAGAGGAGGGACACATATGTCCAAACTATCCACAGCCTTCCAAAGTATGTTTTAGTTGTGGAAAAGATGGTCACATAGCTCGATTTTGTCCTGTAGCGAAATTAAGTCCAGCTGGGATGGTGGCACCAAAGGCGGATACAGACAAAATAAAGTCGGTGGTTTCAAGAAGAGCATTTTTCGTGACTTCTCAAAAAGCGAGTAACCCGAATGAAGTTAGCATAGGTTAGTTAATTATAAATTCTTGTGAAGTCTATACCTTATTAGATACCGGTTGTACCCATTCTTTTATCTCTCTTGCTTAAACTCAACGTTTAAATTTGACCCTAGAGAAGTTAGACTTTGACATATTGGTTGAAACTTTGTTAACAGAAACCTTCGTTACCTCCACTGTTTATAAATCTTGTTTGATTCAAATCAACACTTTTACGTTACCTGACGATCTTATCTCTTTGAAAATACTTGCCTTTGATGCGATTTTAGGAATCGATTGGTTAACTACTCATTATGCTTTCTGTAAGGTTGTTAGATTTCATATTCCTAACCAACCTATTATACGAATTCAAGCAACCAAACCACTAAAGTCATTCACTGTTATATCAACCCATAAGTAAAGAGCCCCAAGCCTTTCGCTGGTGACTTCCTTGCGTGGAATTCACCGAAGCCAAACTTTCTGTAGGCAACGTCGTGAATGACGATGGCAAGTTGATAGGTATCAATGTGACGTGTTATCCAAGTCTTGGGATGAGAGTTACAGTTTTGAATGATATTTCTATTGTTAATAAATTCCCTGACGTATTCCTGAAGAACTTCCTAGCCTACCCCAGAGCGTGAAATAGAATTTTGTATTGACCCCATTACAAAACCCATTTCTAAAACCCTCGAGTATTTCATCAACAAAAATGAACGTATAATGCGTCAAAGACGTTGGCTCGAGATGTTAATGATTACGATCGTAACATTCAATATCATCGTGGAAGAGCGAACGTGGTAGCTGACGCGTTGAGTAGAAGATCGTATGTGTTTATGAGTGCGATGTTATTAACACAAAAACCCATTTCGTATAACTTACAAATGGTGAAGGACCCACATGGTGATATCACATATATGAGTAGAATCGACTCTAATCGATAAAGTTAAAGGCCGCTCAAGCTACACACCCGGAGCCGATGAATGTGAAGAATAAGGTTTAAGAGGGCGTTATTCTAGAAGCAAGAATCGATAAAGAGATGAAATCTCAACCCTTAATTTAATTGGCCCATTTGAATTCCTCTATCGAGTAGGAACTATGGCCTATAGACTTGTTTTACCGCCAAGTATGTCACGTGTTCATAACGTTTTTCACATAGCGATGTTACATAAATATGTGGATGAACCGAACCACGTTATTAAATTAGAACTAGACGAGATAGCAGAAGATTTAACGTATGAGGGGATACATATTAAAATCTTAGATAAGAAGGATCATATTCAACACTCAAAAGTTATACCTCAAGAGTTAGAATCTAAAATTAAGTCAAGGTATCCTCATCTCTTCGGCATACCAGGTACGTACGTAAATTTTGAGGGCGAAATTTCATAAGAAGGGGAGATTGTGAGACCCCAAATTTTATGAATAAAGAATTAAATTTCTCGAAATATTATTTTTGAATATTATGTTGTGGGTAATATTTAAAAATTTTGCAAAGTAATCAAATTTTTTTTGAATATTATGTTGTGGGTAATATTATTGGTCAGGGAATATTCATTTTAACAGGGAATATTCGTACGTCGGCATAATCATTGGTGGACCCCACAACGAAAGTATTGTCGTAGTAAGAAAACGACAAAATTATCTTTTATACTAACGGCTGAAGTGTTACCGTTAAAACTGTTGAACTACCCGGTAGTAAAATTACAGTAATATGCATGGTTGTATATTAGCACACGGTATTGATTATTGATGCTTACGTGAGAAGTCACTCAGTTATACTCAATTATTGCTACAGTAATTGTTGCATCATATCTCTCATATTATTGATTCGATTATTGTCACATTATCATCTGCATAATATGATATATTATTAAATCAATAATTGAGATGACAAAGTTATTCATATTATTAAATTTCAATATTTACAATGTCTAGAAGTTCTGTCAAGGAGAGGTTTGGTCATCAAATTGCGCGCCAATAAGGAAAAATCCTTATCGGAAAGCCCCCTCTTTCCTGAGAACGACTTGGTTGTTAAATATTGAGAGTTATAATATTAATGATAGAAAAGTTCGTGTTGATTAAAGATGAAATTGATAGTTTCATTGTATTAGAATTATTAGTGTTAGTGGAAATCAACATTTATTACGATGATAATTGATGTCGAGGGTTATATTGATAAATCGGGTAATTAATCGGATAAATGAGAAATTAATTGCTACTTATTCACATGCTTATATAACTATTTGTTCATATGTGTGTACTATTGAATCACATTCATGTACTATTAGGGGAGTTGGTGCAAGATTGATAATACTTGCATGACTAAGTTAAAAATGGAGGTACAGATGAAGGTACTATACTGTAATTTGTATTTTCACATGCCTAGAACTATTGATTCACATGATTTACTATTGATTCACATGATTTACTATTAGGGGAGGTGGTGCAAGTTTGATAATACTTGTAGGACTAAATTAGAAATGAAAGAAATGTTGGAGGTATTGTACTGTAATATTTTGAGCCCCAAAACTTACAATTATCGAAACTATATTTTCTTCTAAATAGAAGTCTGCTACCTCACTATTTCAATATCCAGTTTCTTTTGAGGTAAAGGGTATTATTTCATTCGTATTCATGAAGAGAGCTATTGTTATTCCATTCCTTATTATTCTATTGGAATAACCTGTATACGCGGACTACCGTATATATGGTGAAATTCTTCTTTTATTCCATTCTTTATTATTATGTTTAAATAATCTGTCCATGCAAAGTACCGCATACATGGTGAAATTCTACTATTATTCCATTCTTTATTATTCTGTCACAATATTCTGTATGTGCGTTTACGCATGACCTGGTTCCGTTATTTATTATTCTGTCAGAATATCCTGGCTGTGCGTTTATGCATGACCTGGTTCCATTATTTAGTATTCTGTCGGAATATCATATCTGTGCGTTTACGCATGACCTGGTTCCATTATTTTTGGTGCATGAATATTATTCTTGAATTTTACTCCACAAAGAAGTATTATGTTGACAATTTGGACGTTATTGATTTCAGGATAAATTAATTTATAGATCATTAAAATTTATCCTTGAACTTGTTTTATTGAATTATTATGTCATTGTCATTATCATCTTGCTTATATTGTGATGAAAGTCATCTTTGGCTTACGTGCATAGATGGACTTGGTATGGTTATGACCTGGGATTATTCGGTATAATAATGACCTATAATGTTATAAATGATGTGGTAAAAACAGTGGCCTGTTGTGCATTGATGGACAGTTTTTCGTATGATTATGACTGGGGATTATTCAGTATAGTCATGACCATTGATGATTTAATTAATATCCTTGGCCCATAGTGCAGGGATGATTCGATGATGTGGTTTATTTGTTAAGCAGAGTCTTAGTGATAAAAATTGATGAAAACATTTTTAAATCATAGAAGATAGTAGATATCATGCTCTACTTGACTCTTCTAATGGATTGCTTATTCCGCTGCAGTTAAACTTGATGTCTATTATATTTTATCAGTTTAACATTGTGGAAGGACAATGATAATTTATCCTGCATTATCTTAGTCAAAATATTTCTTACTGGGCTAGTTGAGCTCACCCTTTCTTTCACTATTCTCTTCAGGAAATGAGAATATAGCTGGGACGAGTCGGGGAACAGATTTACGGTTCAAATGATAGTATTAGTAGTCCTCACTTTTTTGTAAAATAGTGTTATAATAATGTAACGAGGACACCATTGAGTGTGGATAATGTCTAGATGACAATATTTTTGTTTATACTCTCAGCTATATTTTGTTGTATTTTACACGATTGTTGTATAATTAAGTTGTATTTAAATTTATGTACCATGTATTTGGCGACTCAAGATGGGTGATGTATACCTATTTTGGGGCCATCACAGTAATCATGGACAAGATAATAGAAGTGGAAAATTCAAGAAGAGAAGATTTAACGATAATGGGAAGACGTTGGCAGTAGCACCAACACCAACAACAAATTCTAGGGGAGGAGAACGACCGCCAGTTAGATGCTACAGATGCGGAGGGACACATAAGTCCAAACTGTTCACAGCCTTCCAAGGTATGTTTTAGTTGTAGAAAACACGGTCACATATCTCGATTTTGTCCTGTAGCAAAATCAAGTCCAGCTGGGATGGAGGCACCAAAGGCAGATATAGAAAAAATAAAGTCGGTGGTTTCTGGAAGAGCGTTTTTCGTGACTTCTCAAAAAGCGAGTAACCTGAACAAAGTTAGCACAGGTTAGTTAATTATAAATTATTGCGAAGTCTATACCTTATTAGATTCCGTTTCTACCCATTCTATTATCTCTCTTGCTTGCGCTCAACGTTTAAATTTGACTCTGGTGAAATTAGACTTTGACTGATTGGTTGAAACTTCGTTAGTAGAAACCTTCGTTACCTTCCACTGTTTATAAATCTTGTTGATACAAATAGACACTTTCACGTTACCTGTCGATCTTATCTCTTTGAAAATACTTGCCTTTAATGTGTTTTTAGGAATCGATTGGTTAACTACTCATCAAGCTTTTTGTAAGGTTGTTATATTTCATATTCCTAACCAACCTGTTATGCCAATTCAAGCAACCAAACCACTAAATTCAATCACGGTTATATCAAGCCATAAGTAAAGAGCCACGAGCCTTTCGCTGGTGACTTTCTTGTGTGGAATGCACCAAAACCAGACTTTCTTTAGGCGACGTCGTGAATGACGATGGCAAGTTGATAGGTATCAATGTGACGTGCTGTCCAAGTCTTAGTATGAGAGTCACAGTTTTGAATGATATTTCAATTTTTGATAAATTTCATGGCGTATTCTTGAAGACTTCTTAGCCTACCCCTAGAGCGTGAAATTGAATTTTGTATTGACCCCAGTACAAACAACTTAAATATTTCTTCAACCAAAACGAACGTATAATGCGCCAAAGACGTTGGCTCGAGCTATTGAAGATTACGACTATACCATTCAATATCATCGTGGAAGAGCGAACGTGGTAGCTGACGCGTGGAGTAGAAGATCGTATGCGTTTACGAGTCCGATGTTGTTAACACAAAAACCCATTTCGTATAACTTACAAATGATGAAGATAGAGTTAAAGACTCTAGGGACCCATGATGAATATATGAGTAGAATCGACTTTAATCTATAAAGTTAAAGTTGTGCAAGCTACATACTCAGAGCTGATGAATATGAAGAAGAAGGTTCAAGAGGACGTTATTCTAGAAGCAAGAATCGATGAAGAGAGGAAATATCAACCATCGATTTTATTGGCCCATTTGAAATCCTTGATCGAGTAGAAACTGTGGCTTATAGACTCTTTTTACCGCCAAGTATATCGCATGCTCATAACATTTTTCACCTATCAATGTTACGTAAATATGGACGACCCGAACCACATTATTGAATTGGAACTAGATGGGATAACAGAAGATTTAATGTATAAGGAGATACATGTTAAAATCTTGGATAAGAAGGATTATATTCGACACTCAAAGGTTATACCTCAAGAGTTAGAATCTGAAATGAAGTCAAGGTATTCTCACCTCTTCGGCATACCAGGTACGCATGTAAATTTCGAGGGCGAAATTTCATATGGAGGGGAGATTGTGAGACCCCAAATTTTATGAATAAAGATTTAAATTTCTCGAAATATTTTTTGAATATTATGGTGTGGATTTGATATAATGTTATGGTTGTGGGTAATATTTATAAATTTTGCAAAGTAAGCAAGTTGTTATATAATATTCGAATTATCAGGGAATATTCTTTTTATCAGGGAATATCTGTACGACGGCACAATCATTGGTGGACCTCACAACGGAAGTATTGTCGTAGTTAGAAAACGACAAAATTATCATTTTATAAAAATAACGGCGAAAGTGTTACTTTTAAAACTATTGAACCACCCGATAGTAAAAGTACAGTAATACGTGTGGTTGCATAGTAGCACACAGTATTGATTATTGATGCTTACGTAAGAAGTCACTCAGTTATACTCAATTATTGCTACAGTAATTACTGCATCATATCTCTCATATTATTGATTCAATTATTGTCACAGTATCATTTGTATAATATGTTATATTATTAAATCAATAGTTGAGATGGCAAAGTTATTCATATTATTATTTGCAATATAGACAATGTCTAGAAGTTCTGTCAAGGAGAGGTTTGGTCACCTAATTGTGAGCCAATAACGAGAAATCCTTATCGGAAAGCCCCCTCTTTCTTGGGAATGACCTAGTTGTTAAATATTATGAATTATAATATTAATGATGAATAAGTTCGTGTTGATTAAAGATAAAATTAATAGTTCTATTGTGTTGGAATTATTAGTGTTAGTGAAAATCGGCATTTATATTGATAATAATTGATGTCTGGAAGTTATCGGGTAATTAATCGGATAAATGAGAAATTAATTGCTATTGATTCACATGATTATAACTATTTTTCACACGTGTGTACTATTGATTCACATTCATTTAATATTAGGGGAGTTGGTGCAAGATTGATACTTGCATGACTAAGTTACAAATGGAGGTATAGATGGAGGTACTATACTGTAATTCATATTTTCACATGTCTAGAACTATTAATTCACATGATTTACTATTGCTTCACATGATTTACTATTAGGGGAGATGGTGCAAGTTTGATAATACTTGCAGGACTAAATTAAAAATGAAGGAAAAGAGGAAGGTATTATACTGTAATATTTCGAGCCCCAAAACGTGCAATTATTAAAACTATATTTTCCTATAAATAGAAGCTCATTCTTCCTTCACTTCTCACCAATTCACTAAAGTTATAGAGCAATTATTATAGAGAGAAATTATAGAGAGAAAGAAGAAGAGAAGTCTGCTACCTCACTATTCCAGTATCAAGTTTTTTTATGAGGTAAGGGGTATTATTCTTTCGTATTTATGAAGAGAGTTATTTTCTTTCAATACTCGTAAGGGTTGTTATTCCATTCTTCATTATTATATTGGAATAACATGTCTATGCGAAGAACCACATACATGGTGAAATTCTTCTGTTATTCCATTCTTTATTATTCTGTTGGAATAACCTATCTGTGTTGTGTATCGCATGCCTGGTGAATTCTGTTGTTATTCCATTCTTTATTATTTTGTTGGAATATCCTGTCTATGCGGATTACGCATGACCTGGTTCCATTTTTTATTATTCTATTGGGAATAACCCTTCTATGCGGTCAATCTCATGCCTGGTAAATTCTTCTATTATTCCATTCTTTATTATTCTGTTGGAATAACTTGTCTATGTGGATTACCACATGCATTGTGAATGATCCTTCATATTCATTTTTTATTAAATTGCGGAAATGATCTGTCTTCGTGGATTACCGCATGGAGGGCTAAAATCCATTTGAAGTTTCATATATTCTATTATACTTAGTTGGTTAAAGTTTTGACTTCTATACTCCATGAAATTTATAGAATATCCTGGATATTTGCACTTCATCAAGTATCTTTTCATGGAAATATTCTTCTGAGCATTCTTGAACTTTACTCCACAAAGAAGTATCATGTTGACAATTTAGACGTTATTGATTTCAGGATAAATTAACTTATAAATCCTTTAAAATTATTCTTGAACTTGTTTTATTAAATTATTATGTCATTGTTGTGACAACCCAAGAATTTGGAAAATTTATTAAAATCATAATTGATTGATTTAAGGTTCAATATTAGGACCTAGACAGGAAATAAGTGTATGAAATTGGCAGTTATGTAATGAAATTCCAAGAATTTCAAAAGTTTTGAACAAAACTTGAATTATGTGATAGACTGTAAGTGATAGTCTAGTAATGAGGTATAAAATTATGGTAGATTTAAAATTCTTTTGAAGAATTATCAGGGATAAGTATCGAAGTGAATACTAGTCGTTATATTTGGTTACATATGTGAACCATAATGATTTAAGATAAAGGATTGATCAGATAAGTTATAACTTTAGCAAACCCTAAAGTTATGTTAATCATATGTTGATTAAGTTAGAAAAATCTAACGGATTGTTAGAAACCCTAACGGTACGCTCAGAAACTTTAATTTTAGTTTCGAGAATCCGAAACCCTAATTCGGATATTTAAACCCTAATTTGGGAATCCTAAATGCGAAGTATTAAACCCTAAGGGTTAAAAAATTGTGTGTAAGAAATATGAACATTATGTGATGGTGTATATTTGTTTATTATAAACAAACAAAAGAAACTAGTGTAACCCTAATTATATATTAGGAATGAAGGATTTAATAACTTAGGGTTATGGAAAAAGAGAATTGTGGTATTTAGAATACTTACTAATTCTAAGAGATTTATTTTATGCATCTCGGTTGATTAATTTTATAACCTAATTATAGCAAGTCTAATTGGGTTAAGGAAATAAATTAAATGAGCAAGGATTTATGTTTTAATGGAGAAGTGAAAACCCTAAGTAAATGAATTGAGTTGGATAAGAATTAATGTAGTGGATTATGTATATTTTATAGCTCAAGTATTGGTGAATGAAATTGGTTAGAGGACCAAGCAAGACATTAAAAGAATGACTCAATTTTTAGCCACGTGGGAGAAGAATTTTTGGACAATTGTAAACTCAAATAAGAGGTAAAATAGAAAGCAAATTGGGTGCATTATTTTAGGCCAAGTGGCCGGCCATGTGAGCTAGGAGAAAGGGGGAATGAATGGTGCATTAATGGTTAACTTTAGTTGGTGACCAACCCTAACCCTAACCTAGTTCTAGCTTAGATATGTGTCCAACACATTAGCATTACTTGCAGCAAAAGCTTGGCAATTAAAAAGAGAAAAAGAGAGAATTTGTGGAACAAAAGAAGCATTGTGGCCGACATTAATAGGGAGCAAGGGAATGAGGGGAAATATAAAATAGATTTTTCCAACACTTGGTTCATATCTTCCTCTTTCACCTCTTTTATTCTTCCAAGTTGTAAGAGAAACCAAAGAGAGAACAAGGCTATATGGCCGGATAAACAAGGAGAGAAGAAGAAGGAGAGGAGATTTGGACCCTCATGAAACCAAAGATCCATCCATGGAAGCAGCTATGGAGAAGAAGAAGAAGGAGAGCATGGTAACAAAGGTTTAAACCTTTTTGTTTAGTTTATTATTATTATTTTTTTTTGGTTGTAAATCACAACTTGGAGTTCTTGATCTTCAAAACTCTAGATCTACATGATTTAGAGTGTTTTATGTATGGATCTATCCATTTTTAGTTTCAAAAGTTAGATCTATAGCATGAAATGGAGGATAGGTTTTCAAAAGATAGAAAACCTAATTTTTTCTTAAGATTTGATTGTGTTGATGCTTGTTTGATGTGATAAGGAATTTTGTTTCTAAACTCAAAAACTAAGGATATACATGTTAATAAGTGTTTATTATTTGGATCTACCCATAATGGGTGTTAAATTAGTGGGAATCAAAGGAATAGAAAAAAATGGAAATTTTCTAGAAAAGTTAAAGTGTTTTTGATATGGTGTTTTAGATCAAGTGTTGAACTTATGATTTTGAACCATGAAGTTTATGATCTTGAACATGAGAACTATAGATCTACATGATAAATGATATTTTATGGTTAGATCTTGCCATTTTTGGGTTGATAAGCTTGAATAAAGAAGATTAGCCAAAACAGTTTGTTTGTTTTAAATGAGTTAGTGGACTGCTGTCCTAAAACAGAAAATTCCGGATCTGTAAGGTTGCTCTAAAAATTTTGGACTGGTGATATGTTGTAGTACACTCAATAAGCGTTCCATAGACTCCAAAACGGACTAAATCCGGCATTGGAGGAGAGAGTTATGGGATTTCTCCCAAACCACTTAAAATTAAGAAAACTGTTAAAAGGACAGTTTTGGAAGAGTCACTTCCGGGCTAAGTTCCGAGAGCTAAACATGTCCAAATATTGATTGTGATATATGAAAAGTATAGTTCGGAAAGATACGAATCCAACAAAATTGACGGATCATTAATCGGAGTTACAGAACTCGTTTTATATAAGTTTTAGCAAAGGACTCCAAAACTGCCAAACTACAAAAAGTTTCTGCCCAAAATTTTCCAAGGGCTGTTTCGGACATTTAGTTAATGAGAAAAATTCCAGGCTTTTGGAAAATGAAAATATATGGTAATATGTAGCTCGTGTCCAAAAATGAGCTGATTCCGAGTTAAAATGACCAAGTTATGATCATTACAATTTTTGTGATTTTCCGACGGAAATCGCTATAAACGGAGTTCTACTACTCCGATTGCCACGAAATTTAAAATGGAGTATCACGTTAACGTATATAAGGTTATGCCAAAAGATGGGAATTACTGGAGTTAAGCACGAGGTAGCTAATTTCTTAAGCTACGCACTAGAAATTAATTTTTAATAAATATCAAAGGAAGTTGGAAAATTATGGAAAAATACTTTTTATGCATGAAATATGTGTATATATGTTTGACCAAAGGATAGGAGAATAATTCACTGATTTGGTATTTTCGTGATATGGATATAGAAAACAGTTTGATGAATTGAATCCGGTTTGCTGGATTGAGGTTTAAATTGATGGATTTGGAATTCAAGTTGCTGAACTATAAATTTGGTTGTTAGATATAGAATCCAGGGTGCTGGATTAGTGTTTGCCTTATTACATGTTAATGAATAATTTATGATATGAAAAGCGAGTGTTAAATCATAAGGGATATGATATAGTGATTGAATAATTATCAAAGGATGATAATAATATTGATGTGTTAAGCTGTTATCTAATATTGGATTAAGTATTAGATAGTATTATGGAATAAAGTATGTTATACTGATTAAAAGATCGATCTTATAACTGATAGGTCTTTCGTGAGAGATTAAATTAAATTGCGTTGCGGTAATCAACAGTTCAGGCAAGTTTTCTATTTACTAAACTCTAATAAGAGTATTGTATTTAAGCTTATGGTTAATCATTGCTGATTTCCATGAAATTTGTATTCTGTACATCTTGCATGTATAAGTCAGGTATGAAAGGCTGATCACCTCCATTACAAGTTGGTTCAGAAATGTTTGTTCATGTAAAATACTTGTTCGGTCAAAATTTTGTTCCTGCTAGTTCACAATTATATTGTTGAATTATAGCCAGCCAATTATTCATACTCTTCAATCATGATATATTGTTATATTATTGTATGTAAACTTGCTGGGCAACTTTCATGCTCACCCTTGCTATATCATGATAAAACATTGCAGATTAAGGCGAATGCGTCGGAAACAAGGAAATGTCCAAGACAGTTCCAGCTTTAGTAGATGTGTACAGTTAAATTTGTATTGTATGATATTAATTATGTTACGTGTTAGATAACTTATAAATTGTGTAATAAGTTAAGGTTATTCGACCTTGGGGAATAGTGTGTAATGTAATGTATAAACAATTTATGTTTATATCTTCCGCAATTAGTGAAAGAATTAGTGTACCGAGTCCGCGGCGATTCGGGGCCCGGATTCTGGGATGCTACAGTTGGTATCAGAGCTGTTGGTTATGAAGTTTAGGTAAGAATACCTGAGACCAATAACCGCAGTGATTAGGATTAAGTACTAACTCAAATCGAGTTAGTGTTTCGGTAAAGATTCAAAGCCGAATCTCGACTAGTGTAAAGATACGGAGTTCCCTAACTCTGATAATAAAGATGAACGGTAATGGTGAATAGATCGAGTCTAAAAGACTGAAAGTGTAGTGATAGAAGATCGTAAAACAAAACGATCAAGTCATAGAATTGAATCGTAATATATACGATAAGATCACCCCGTGATCTGATAAAGGTTATGACAGCTAGAAAGAATTAATATGATGATTGAAAATGATCAAGTCATAGAATTGAATCGTAATATATACGATAAGATCACCCCGTGATCTGATAAAGGTTATGACAACTAGAAAGAATTAATATGATGATTGAAAACGATCAAGTCATAGAATTGAATCGTAATATATACGATAAGATCACCCCGTGATCTGATAAGGTTATGGTGTGGAAAAATAATCAATCTGATGATTGAAAAATTTACAGCAAGATGCTGTGTGGCAGTTGTACTATGGAATTGTACTATGAAAACTCATAAAAGAGTTATGAATTGTAAATACGGATTAAATAAAATTCGTATGGAGTAAGTTTGGAGCTAGAATTATATGGGATTTCAATAAGGACTAGTGTCAGCAACTGAGTTGTATGATTTCTTGTATGGGCGGGAAATTGTACTTGGTGTAAAAACTACTTAGTTGGTGGCATTGGTAATAATTGAAATGTTGTGTCACGCTAGTTATTATATACAGATAAATAGGACATAGGTTGAGAATACAGAATTAAGTACGAGTTCTTAGAACTCATACTTATGTGACATTCTTGACTCATAGTTATATGAAATGTTTATGAGCCCCTCAGCGAATGGACGCCAAAGGTCAGACTAGGGTAAGTTTGTAAAATCATATAATTGTGACCAGGCTATGAACTCATAAGTGTGGTTTTATGAACTGGGGTTAGTTGTGAATGGAGAATTGAGGATTATAGAAATAGATGAAGAGATAAGAGAAGAGAATTTAATTATTATTGATGGATCATTGCCAGTTATTTCAGCTAGATCAAGAATGAAAATTTGATGGGTTAGAGAAGAGAAGAGAAGCAAATAGAATTTGAAATCATAGTATTTTGTGGTTAAATCAAAATCTTGATTCTAAAGATTGAGAATAACAATTTTTTTATAAAGGGAATATTTTATTGGGTGTGAATTTGACCTTTGCACGCGTTATGAGTATCTTTGATAGATACCCGAGAAGTTTGAGTATCTTTGATAGATACCCGAGAAATTTGAGTATCTTTGATAGATACCCGAGAAGTTTGAGTATCTTTGATAGATACCCGAGAAATTTGAGTATCTTTGATAGATACCCGAGAAGTTTGAGTATCTTTGATAGATACCCGAGAAATTTGAGTATATATCAAAGTAAATCTTTGATAGATACCCGAGAAAATAAGTCCAAGATCTTGTGTGATCGCTCACTATAAAAGGTGTAAGGTGCAAAGGTGTAAGGAGTAAGGTGTAAGGTGAATTTCGGGGACGAAATTCTTAAAAGGAGGGATGAATGTGACAACCCAAGAATTTGGAAAATTTATTAAAATCATAATTGATTGATTTAAGGTTCAATATTAGGACCTAGACAGGAAATAAGTGTATGAAATTGGCAGTTATGTAATGAAATTCCAAGAATTTCAAAAGTTTTGAACAAAACTTGAATTATGTGATAGACTGTAAGTGATAGTCTAGTAATGAGGTATAAAATTATGGTAGATTTAAAATTCTTTTGAAGAATTATCAGGGATAAGTATCGAAGTGAATACTAGTCGTTATATTTGGTTACATATGTGAACCATAATGATTTAAGATAAAGGATTGATCAGATAAGTTATAACTTTAGCAAACCCTAAAGTTATGTTAATCATATGTTGATTAAGTTAGAAAAATCTAACGGATTGTTAGAAACCCTAACGGTACGCTCAGAAACTTTAATTTTAGTTTCGAGAATTCGAAACCCTAATTCGGATATTTAAACCCTAATTTGGGAATCCTAAATGTGAAGTATTAAACCCTAAGGGTTAAAAAATTGTGTGTAAGAAATATGAACATTATGTGATGGTGTATATTTGTTTATTATAAACAAACAAAAGAAACTAGTGTAACCCTAATTATATATTAGGAATGAAGGATTTAATAACTTAGGGTTATGAAAAAATAGAATTGTGGTATTTAGAATACTTACTAATTCTAAGAGATTTATTTTATGCATCTCGGTTGATTAATTTTATAACCTAATTATAGCAAGTCTAATTGGGTTAAAAAAATAAATTAAATGAGCAAGGATTTATGTTTTAATGGAGAAGTGAAAACCCTAAGTAAATGAATTGGGTTGGATAAGAATTAATGTAGTGGATTATGTATATTTTATAGCTCAAGTATTGGTGAATGAAATTGGTTAGAGGACCAAGCAAGACATTAAAAGAATGACTCAATTTTTAGCCAAGTGGGAGAAGAATTTTTGGACATTTGTAAACTCAAATAAGAGGTAAAATAGAAAGCAAATTGGGTGCATTATTTTAGGCCAAGTGGCCGGCCATGTGAGCTAGGAGAAAGGGGGAATGAATGGTGCATTAATGGTTAACTTTAGTTGGTGACCAACCCTAACCCTAACCTAGTTCTAGCTTAGATATGTGTCCAACACATTAGCATTACTTGCAACAAAAGCTTGGCAATTAAAAAGAGAAAAAGAGAGAATTTGTGGAACAAAAGAAGCATTGTGGCTGGCCATAATAGGGAGCAAGGGAATGAGGGGAAATATAAAATAGATTTTTCCAACACTTGGTTCATATCTTCCTCTTTCACCTCTTTTATTCTTCCAAGTTGTAAGAGAAACCAAAGAGAGAACAAGGCTATATGGCCGGATAAGCAAGGAGAGAAGAAGGAGAGGAGATTTGGACCCTCATGAAACCAAAGATCCATCCATGGAAGAAGCTATGGAGAAGAAGAAGAAGGACAGCATGGTAACAAAGGTATAAACCTTTTTGTTTAGTTTATTATTATTATTTTTTTGGTTGTAAATCACAACTTGGAGTTCTTGATCTTCAAAACTCTAGATCTACATGATTTAGAGAGTTTTATGTATGGATCTATCCATTTTAAGTTTCAAAAGTTAGATATATAGCATGAAATGGAGGATAGGTTTTCAAAAGATAGAAAACCTAATTTTTTCTTAAGATTTGATTGTGTTGATGCTTGTTTGATGTGATAAGGAATTTTGTTTCTAAACTCAAAAACTAAGGATATACATGTTAATAAGTGTTTATTATTTGGATCTACCCATAATGGGTGTTAAATTGGTGGGAATCAAAGGAATAGAAAAAAATGGAAATTTTCTAGAAAAGTTAAAGCGTTTTTGAAATGGTGTTTTAGATCAAGTGTTGAACTTATGATTTTGAACCAGGAAGTTCATGATCTTGAACATGAGAACTATAGATCTACATGATAAATGATATTTTATGGTTAGATCTTGCCATTTTTGGGTTGATAAGCTTGAATAAAGAAGATTAACCAAAACAGTTTGTTTGTTTTAAATGAGTTAGTGGACTGCTGTCCTAAAACAGAAAATTCCGGATCTGTAAGTTTGCTCTAAAAATTTTGGACTGGTGATATGTTGTAGTACACTCAATAAGCGTTCCATGGACTCCGAAACGGACTAAATCCGGCATCGGAGGAGAGAGTTATGGGATTTCTACCAAACCACTTAAAATTAAGAAAACTGTTAAAAGGACTGTTTTGGAAGAGTCACTTCCGGGCTAAGTTCCGGGAGCTAAACATGTCCAAATATTGATTGTGATATATGAAAAGTATAGTTCGGAAAGATATGAATCCAACAAAATTGATGGATCATTAATCGGAGTTACAGAACTCGTTTTATATAAGTTTTAGCAAAGGACTCCAAAACTGCCAAACTACAAAAAGTTTCTGCCCAAAATTTTCCGAGGGCTGTTTCGGACTTTTAGTTAATGAGAAAAATTCCAGGCTTTTGGAAAATGAAAATATATGGTAATATGTAGCTCGTGTCCAAAAATGAGCTGATTCCGAGTTAAAATGACCAAGTTATGATCATTAAAATTTTTGTGATTTTCCGACGGAAATCGCTATAAACGGAGCTTTTCAACTCCGATTGCCACGAAATTTAAAATGGAGTATCACGTTAACGTATATAAGGTTATGCCAAAAGATGGGCATTACTGGAGTTAAGCACGAGGTAGCTAATTTCTTAAGCTACGCACTTGAAATTAATTTTTAATAAATATCAAAGGAAGTTGGAAAATTATGGAAAAATACTTTTTATGCATGAAATATGTGTATATATGTTTGACCAAAGGATAGGAGAATAATTCACTGATTTGGTATTTTCGTGATATGGATATAGAAAACAGTTTGATGAATTGAATCCGGTTTGCTGGATTGAGGTTTAAATTGATGGATTTGGAATTCAAGTTGCTGAATTATAAATTTGGTTGTTAGATATAGAATCCAGGGTGCTGGATTAGTGTTTACCTTATTACATGTTAATGAATAATTTATGATATGAAAAGCGAGTGTTAAATCATAAGGGATATGATATAGTGATTGAATAATTATCAAAGGATGATAATAATATTGATGTGTTAAGCTGTTATCTAATATTGGATTAAGTATTAGATAGTATTATGGAATAAAGTATGTTATACTGATTAAAAGATCGATCTTATAACTGATAGGTCTTTCGTGAGAGATTAAATTAAATTGCGTTGCGGTAATCAACGGTTCAGGCAAGTTTTCTATTTACTAAACTCTAATAAGAGTATTGTATTTAAGCTTATGGTTAATCATTGCTGATTGCCATGAAATTTGTATTCTGTACATCTTGCATGTATAAGTCAGGTATGAAAGGCTGATCACCTTCATTACCAGTTGGTTCAGAAATGTTTGTTCATGTAAAATACTTGTTCGGTCAAAATTTTGTTCCTGCTAGTTCACAATTATATTGTTGAATTATAGCCAGCCAATTATTCATACTCTTCAATCATGATATATTGTTATATTGTTGTATGTTAACTTGCTGGGCAACTTTCATGCTCACCCTTGCTATATCATGATAAAACATTGCAGATTAAGGCGAATGCGTCGGAAACAAGGAAATGTCCAAGACAGTTCCAGCTTTAGTAGATGTGTACAGTTAAATTTGTATTGTATTATATTAATTATGTTACGTGTTAGATAACTTATGAATTGTGTAATAAGTTAAGGTTATTCGACCTTGGCGAATAGTGTGTAATGTAATGTATAAACAATTTATGTTTACATCTTCCGCAATTAGTGAAAGAATTAGTGTACCGAGTCCGCGGCGATTCGGGGCCCGGATTCGGGGATGCTACAATTGTCATCATCCTCATGCTTATATTGTGATGAAGGTCATCTTTGGCTTTCGTGCATAGATGGACTCGGTACGATTATGACCAGGGATCATTCGGTATAATCATGACTTGTAATGTTATAAATGATGTGGTAAAAGTCCTCAGTGGCCTGTAGTGCATTGATGGACAGTTTTTCGTATGATTATGACCAGGGATTATTCGGTATAATCATGACCATTGATGATTTAATGAATATCCTTGGCCTAGTGTAGCGATGATTCAATGATGTGGTTTATTTATTAAGCTGAGTCTCATCGATAAAAATTAATGAAAACATTTTTAAATCATAGAAGATAGTAGATATCATGCTCTACTTGACTCTTCTAATGGATTGATTATTTCACTGCTGTTAAACTTGATGTCTATTATATTTTATCAGTTTACCTTTGTTGAAGACTAATGATAATTTATTCTGCATTATCTTAGTCATAATATTTCTTACTGGGCTAGTTGAGCTCACCCTTTTGCTTTCGTTGTTCACTTCAGGAAATAAGAATGTAGCCGGGACTAGTTGGGGAATGAAGTGATGGTCCGAGATGGTGTATTAGTAGCCCTCACTATTCAATATAATAGTGTGACAATAAATGTAATGAGGACTATATTTGAGAGTGGATATTGTCTAGAAGGCAGTATTCCTGTTTAAACTCTCAGCCATGTTTTCGTCGTATATGACACGACGGTTGTATAATTAAGTTTGTATTTGTATTCTGTACCATGTATTTGGTGACTCAAGATGGGTGATGTATACCTGTTTTGGGGGCGTCCCAGAAATCTCCATTATTATCAGGAGGTGAAAGAACTAAAAGTTGAGATTCATGCTGTCTTGGAAGATAAGATGAGTATGGAGTTGATGTGGGAGGAAGAACACGATGAGAGAGCTTTGGCAAAGGACAAGGTCCAAGAGCTAAAACAAGAGGTCTTTGAGCTCAACCAGAAGCTAAAGACCAAGAAATAGAAGATATGGAGGATGTCCTATATATATAGGAGTTCTCATTCGGATTTTTAGCAACAAGTAGTTGGGTATCCGATAGAGGCAGGGCAGACTCAGCATGTTATTAGCCGTGATGTTATAGTCGGTCTTGCCAAAGCAGATTTTGATAATGCTTTACAACAGATGTAATCTAGTATTAGCTAGAGTAAAGTTAGATGTGTAAATATGATGTATCTAGTAGTGACGTAAAACCCTCTTTTGTATAACAAAGGGTAGTCTTCTGTAAATCCCAATTTTTGGAAAGCAATTGCGGGATAGTAATGTAATCAGCTTAGGCTGTGTAATGTGAACGATGCAGGATTATACTAAAAGAAACAAATCATTATAAGCCTTTTTAGGGAACATATTGAGTAATGAGTTTTGAAGTTATTCTTAACAGCAAAATGCCGCGAAAAAGGAGACAACGTAATCAAGATGCTAATATTAATCTACTTGAGGGAGGTCCAGTAAACCGAATGCAAGAGTTCGTTAACTTGTTAACGGTCGCGTTTAATCGGAATGGGGCTAATATATCCGTAAATCCTAGAGTAGTACGGCCTACTACTTTTAAAGATTTTAAGAGTGTCGGTTCGCCGGAGTTCAAAGGAACTACGGACCCCATAGAAGCTCAAAAGTGGGTGAAAGAGATCGAAAAGGCATTTGTCATTACAAATGTCGACGAGGGACAAAAGGTTTCTTTTGCAACCTATATGATGAAGGGATAGGACAACTTTTGGTGGGAAGCTAACTAGGCTAGGACTGGTATAGAGAACTTAATGTGGGTACGGTTCAAGGAGATTTTCTTCGAGAACTACTTTTCCACGAGTATGTAGGGGAGGATGGAAATGTGTTTTTTTTGGAATTGAAACAAGGGGAAATGACAATTCCCCAATACGCTGCCAAGTTCAATGAACTTGCAAGATTTTCTCCACATTAGGTGGAAACTGAGGTGAGAAAGGCTAGGAGGTTTGAGCAGGGATTGAAACCATGGCTCTATAACTCAATATCGGTGTTCCGAAGTACTTCTTTTGGGATCATACTAGAGAAGGAGATATTCGCCAAAGGTTGGAATGAGGCTCTAAGCCAGTACCACAAGGACAAAAAGAACAAGAATAAGGTGGATGGGGGACTGAAGATTGAAGGAGCCAGTGGGAGTGGCGAAGGTCAGAATAGGAAATGGTTTAATTCTTGGAATACCGGAGTAAAGCAAGGAGATCCGAAGAGGTGGATGGAGGCATGCAAAACATATGGGAAGACTCACTTAGGAGTATGTATCAAGGGGAAGGTTGTATGCTATAACTGTGGACAGGAGGGGCACATTTTGCCTAACTGTCCAAGTCCGAAGAAAAACCACAGTTGCTTTGTATGTGGGTCAACTGACCACATAGCAAAGAACTACCCAAAGAAGGGGACGGACGAGAATAAGGGCTCTAATAGCAGTATATTAGCTATTGGTGGTCCAGCGCAGCTGGGTAGGCCGATGGCCCGCGCCTTTAATATGTCTAGCTGCAGGTATTATCCCAATCAACGATAGAAATGCTTACGTGATGTTTGATTCGGGTGCTAGTTGTTCGTTTATTGCATGTGATTTTCATAGACAATTAGGATTACTTCTCAAAAAGTTTCCTATACCTTTGAATATTAAGGTATCAAAAGAAGAGATAATTCTTGTTCAAGATATTCATAGGAGTTGTTCTGTAGACATACGGGGTTATAAATTATCGGTAGATTTGATACTGATAAAGTTGGTAGAATTCCATATAATTCTCGAAATGGATTGGTTGTTTTACCATGGGGCAATTATAGATTGTCGAAAGAAATATGTAAATATTAGAACGTTGAGACAAACTCAGGTTGTATTTTACGGTAATAGATCGTCGGGCCATTTGTGTGTTCTTACCATGACACAAACTAGGAAACTATTGAGGAAGGGATGCGTAGGTTATTTGTGCCATGTTGTTGATACCCAAAGAGTGGGAGCGACCATATAACAAATACCTATAGTTAAAGAATTCATGGATGTATTTCCAAGTGAATTGTCGGGTCTTCCGTGGGATAGGGAGACCGAGTTCGTAATAGACATTGTGCTAGGAGTGACACCAGTTTCCAGGGCACCATATCGTATTGCGTCAGTGGGGATGAAGGAGCTTATGGTTCAGTTACAGGAACTGTTGGACAGAAATTACATTCAACCGAGTGTTTCGTTGTGGGGGGGGCACCGATACTATTTGTAAAGAAGAAGGACGGATTGTTAAGACTTTGTATCGACTATCGAGAGTTGAACAAGTTAACGATAAAGAATAAATACCCATTACCCAGGATCGATGATCTTTTTGATCAGTTAAAAGGGGCAAAATATTTTTCTAAAATATATTTGAGGACGAGGTATCATCAATTAAAGGTTAGGAAGGAGGATGTACCAAAGACGACATTCAGGACTCGTTATGGTCATTACTAGTTTCTAGTGATGTCATTTGGGTTGACTAATGCACCAGCTGCATTTATGGATATGATGAACATAGTGTTTAAATAATATTTGGACAAGTTCGTTGTGGTGTTTATCGATGATATTCTAGTCTATTCTAAAATGCCTAAAGATCATGCTGAACACCTAAGAATAGTGTTGCAGACACTGAGGAGCGAGAAGTTGTATGCAAAGTTCACTAAGTGAGAATTTTGGCTAGAAAGGGTACAATTTTTAGGTCATGTCATTGACCAGGAGTGGATTTCAGTAGATCCAATGAAGGTGGAAGCCGTGATGAATTGGGAAAAACCGAAAACGCCGACTGAGGTGTAAAGTTTCCTAGGGTTAGCGGGATACTATTGGAGATTCATCCAGGATTTTTCGAAGATAGCTACTCCATTGACTAATTTGATAAGGAAGACGGTGAAATACGTGTGGACTGAGAATTGCGAAGACAATTTTCAAGAACTGAAGAAGAGGTTAAGTGAAACATATGTTTTCTCATTGTCTGATGACAAGTGAAATTATTTAGTTTATAGCAATGATTCGTATAGAGGACTTGGTTGCATGCTCATGCAGCATGGCAAGGTCATTGCATACGCATCACAGCAGTTGAAGGATTTCGAGAAAGTTTACCCTACTCGTGATCTGAAACTGGTCGTAGTAGTTTTTGCCTTAAAGATATGGAAACATTATCTTTATGGAGAGAAATGTGAGATATACACGGACCATAAGAGTCTAAAATATATTTTCACACAGAAGGAGTTGAATATGAGACAAAGGATATGACTGGAGTTGATAAAGGATTATGACTATGAAATCTTGTATCACCGTGGAAAATTTAATGTAGTTGTTGATACCATAAGTAAAAATGGTCGGGAGAAGTTGTCTATGTTAACGGCTCAAACGGAGTTAATAACGGAGATGGCTAGGATGGAAATAGAGGTGAAGTTGCCGAGTGAATCAGGACAGAGAGTGTTTTCCACAGAGATTCAATCTACTATTGTAGAGAGAGTCGATGAGGTGTAGCTCAAAACTGATGAGTGTCACTAGATGAAGAAGCGGTTAGCACCTGAAAAAGTTTTAATGTATAGTCTCGATAACGAGCGGTTATTGAGATTTAAAGGAAGAATTTGGGTTCCGAATGAGACGGAATTAAAGGAGAAAGTATTACAAGAAACTCATTTTTCGTGGTACTCGATTCATCCTAATAGTACTAAGATGTATCAAGACCTTCGATAGAGTTTTTGGTGGCCGAACATGAAGAGAGAAATAGCCGAGTATGTGAGTAGGTGCTTAACTTGTCAAAAAGTTATGGCCAAACATCAACGACCAAGTAGCTTATTACAGTCATTAGAGATTCTGGAGTGGAAGGGGGAGCATATCACGATGGATTTTGTGGTGGGACTTCCGATTACTCAGAAGGGGAATGATCCGATTTTGGTAATAGTGGACCGGTTGATGAAGTCGGCTCACTTTTTGCCAATAAGGGTTAAGTATAACTTAGACCAGTTAGCTAAACTCTATGTTAAGGAAGTTATTTCCAGACATGGAGTACCAATTTTGATTATGTTAGATCGGGATCCATGAATCACATCAAAATTTTGGAGGATTCTGCAAGAGCAGTTGGGGACGTAGCTGAAGTTAAGTACGACTTATCATCCACAAACTGATAGCCAGAGCGAGAGAACAATTCAGACATTAGAAGATATGTTGAGATCTTACATCATGGACTTTAAGGGTAGTTGGGATGATCATCTACCATGAGTAGAGTTTGCGTATAACAATAGTTATCTTGCAACCATAGGCATGTCGCCTTACGAAGCCTTATACGGAAGAAAATGCATAACACCATTATATTGGGATGAAGTGAGAAAACGCCGAATGCTAGGGTCAGAATTTGTGCAGCAGACAGCGGATGTAGTGAAGTTGATATGGATGCATCTCGTAGCAGCACAAGATAGAAAGAAAAAGTATGTGGACTCGCATCGAGTAAATTGGAAGTTTGAAGTAGGCTCCTATGTGTTTCTAAAGGTATCTCCTTGGAAAAGAAAGATATGCTTTGGAAAGAAGGGAAAGTTAAGACCAAGGTTTATAGGACCTTTTGAAGTGTTGAAATGGGTAGGTGAGGTAGCTTATATGATAGCATTACCTCCAGACTTAGAACAAATACATAATGTGTTTCATGTATCTGTGTTATGTCCTTATAAGCTGGATTATAAGCACATAAAAGAGTATGAGCCTATTCATATTTAGAAGGACTTAACGTATAAAGAGATGTCAATTCAAATTATTGATAGAAAAGAACAAGTTCTACGGAACAAAGTTATACCTTCAGTAAAGGTGTGATGGAAAAACTACGGTGCCGAAGAAGCAACGTGGGAATTGGAAGAAAAAATGAGGAAGGATTACCCTCAGTTATTTGTATAATATAAGATGAGATTCTGGGGACATAATCTTTATAAGGGGGGAAGAATGTAACGACCGAGAAATTCAAATTTATTGTAAAATAATTTTATTTAATTAAATAATGAATAAAATTATATTATTTGTTATTATTATGTGTTAACAAGATGAATGTAGTTCTATAATCTAGAGATGTCAGAATGTCGTAGTATTTTGACTACGTAAAGGAATTAAAGTTTTTTAATTTCTAAGAAAAAAATAAATTTTTCCGATAAATTTTCTGAAAAACATTATTCACTCATTTCTGCTCGGGAATTATTTTAGAACTTTCGAGAAATACGTAACGATAGAATATCGAGGTGAGATTGATTATGCAATAATAATTCGAGTATGGGAAACGTAGTTTTTTACCTGTGGACTTAATTCAAGAACAGTTAGGGAAAGTAAAAATTTAACTAGTTAAAGCGATGATCGTATAATACATATATATTATACGACGTAATGAATACGAGTATGATACGAAATATTACACGAGTATGTATGAATGATGGTATGTCGTATGTGATGAATAAATATACGAGTTAGAATACGAGATTAATACGTAGACAATACGTTCTAAGACTTTAAGCCATATGTAATGGACTTTTAGAATTTTGTTGGAAGTGTAAAGTCCAATTGGGATTATGATTAATGCCAATGCTAACTAAAGGTTAAGGCCCAAATGTTTGTTAATGTATAAGGCTGTGTGGTTTAATGTAAGCCCAAAGTACAAGTTAAGCTAATTGAACTTAAAGCCCGAATTAAAAATCCAATGGGTAAGGATGATCCATGGAGCAACCCATGTGGGCCCCATGATCACATGAGTGATCTTGGTGATCAAGAAAGGGATAAAAGTTGTGATGACCAAGTAATCTTTGTGATTAATTAATGAATAGTAAGGACGTTTGATTAAGGAGGTGGGATGGGTTTAATGACTAAACTACCCTAACTTTGGTTTTCCTATAAATAAGAGACTTGTTAGATCATTTCTCACTTGTTAACTTGCATCCAACAACTTATAACTTATTTGTTAGGGAGAAAAAGTAAGAACAAGCTAGTCTTTCATAGTAGAAAAGGAGAAGAACAAAGCTTGATCTTCAAATGTAATGATCTTATACAATGATTCTTCCTCTATTCAATTGTTAGTGAAGTGAGTAGTGGTAGAATTCGTATGCTAAGAATAAGTAGGAATGGCTAATCAATAGACTTAAACCTTAATAAGTCATGAATAAATAGTTTGTACTTTTATAAGTTATAAACTCATGAAGAACAAGTAAGAACTTATCATGTATATAATTTAATGAAATATGTATGTTAAGATGTTAGTATGATGGAATGAATCCATTTGAAACGATGAACAAACCTTAAGTAACGAAGTTATGACATAATTCACGAGTTTGGACGATAAACATCGAAATCGTGAAATTCTCGGAATGAAAGTCAAATTTTGACATTGAGCTCAGAAATGTTTTTTTGATGGGGATAAGTTTAATTGGCATTATACAGTTGCGGACTCGAAAATGACAGAATTCTGACTTAGAACAAAGAAACGAGAGTTGAACATTCACGAACGTTTATCGTTTTTGTTAAAATGAACTAATAAGTGAATTTTGAGTTAACGGATTCAAAAATGTAAAATTCTTGCATGAACACTTAGAGTATGTTATTTTTGAACTAATGGCTTTTGAACAAGCCAATTCGAACTTAAAATGATCAAATTTGGAGTCCAGGAAGTTTGTTGTGTAATAAAAATTGTCAAAGAATCTGGTGCACAGAGCTGGCGTTGTGGCGCAAACCCAAGGCCAAAGGGTGGCGCTGCAGCGCCGTGCCATGCCCAGTACCTTCGGTAGTTTAGCGCGGCAGTGCAGCCAAATGAACTAGTACTCGCGTCGCAGCGTCGAGTCCGTACCCTGGCCACTGCAGAGTGGCACCGCAGCGCCAGTACTATGCAAGACAAAGAAAGGAATGTTTTTGATTATGAAAGGAAAAAGGTAATTGATTAATTGAAATTTATATCCTTAATTAACTTAATGTAACATCATTTAGGATGTTATAAACCTTAAGTATTACACTAAAGGTTGACGGTAAGTCAATTGAATTTGAACATAAGGACGATGTAAAACGTAACAGAAAGTCGGAACCAATAATAATAAATCTAATAAATGATTAGATTGAGAAGAAGGGTAAGATACGTTAGGTACCATACATATCTGATTATGAGCTAATGTGGTATGTTATGTTGTAATGTATTATAAAGACTCTAAAGACTTAAAGGAAAAGTATAGTAACCCTAGCAGACGCTAAAGGTAAGTGTTCTAACCCTTGTCTATGTTTAATCTGGACAAGTTTTGTGATTCATGTATTCTTACGCATGAATTAATGTATGATGAAATCGAAGCAAATTCTTTCGGCTAGACTTAAGATGTTTTATATTTCTTATAATCTATCAAAGTATTTTAAATGGTTTGCCAAACTATATTGGTATTGTTTTTAAATGAAGACTGAGTATGCTAAACAAATCTTTTGTCATTAAACGACAGGCACGTGAGGTTACCACAACTTAAACGTACATACGTTTAAAGAAAGTAGTGTTGTACAACATAGAGTACTGTAGGGTGATCACCTAGACGTGCTCGTAAGTAATGTTTGGACTTACGGACTTAGTGTCAGTTTTTCCTTTTCAAAAAAAGTATGAAATGCTCAAGGTCTTAGACTGGAATTGATGTTTTACTGAATGTTATCATTGTAAAATGTTTTAAAGAAAGAGAAGTGCTATTTTGAATTATCGATAGTACTTCATAACTATTGTTTAGTTATTGAAGATATATGATTTGTATTATTCAAGCATGTTGTTTAAATGGAATTGTTATACTTGTTGAGCTAGTTGTGCTCATTCTTGCTTGAACCATATGAATGAAGCTAAGACCGAACGGACTGAAAGATCCGAAAAAGATAAAGGGAAGGCTAAGGCAAACCTAAAGCTTACTTTTGTAATAGTATAGGTTGAATGTTAATATTATTTGATATTATGAAAAGAACGAATGTAATGGTTATTAAGAACTTGGGGATTGGTAATATTATTTGGAATATATGTAAGACATATTTGTTCTTTTGAGGCATTTCAATTGAATGTATATATGAACTGTAGCACCGTGTAACACCATATGTCGGGTTGGAAGATACTCGGATTTGGGGGCGTCACAGAAATCAAAGTGTTGATCTTTAAAGGTATATGCCCTAAGCCTTACTAGATCTTTAAGCTTTCATGTGATTATGTGTTTTGATGTTTAGAGTGGTGTTTTAAGATGTTATTTAGTGATCTATGATGTTACATCATGGATCCATAACATCTAGATGCAAGAAAATATGTTTTTAAGAACTGACCAAGATCCCTAAAAAATGGCATGACAACATAATGTTAAGCCCCATAGATCTTTGTGTGTTAGATGTTGTGTTGGACTAGTGTATTCTTCATGTTCTATGCCATGAGGATAGTAGTCTAGAAGTGGAATCAAGTCCATACAATGTCTAGATCTCAAGTTATTAATGGTTAAACATGGTTGACCAATCACAAATCTAAAAATCTGGGTAACCTTGAAACACAGATTTTTTGACATTGACTTTGTAGGCCTTTGATCTTGCTTTGGTTAAGTAGTTAGGCCATTAAATGTATTGGTTTTATAGACTGACATATAGACAACACAACCATTCCATTAGAACACCCATATCATTAACAGAAAGAAATATAATCATGGTCAAACATGGGTTGACCAACTATTTGGTTGAGTTTTCTGGAAAACCTAGATTTCTCAAGAACCGTTTCTGGCTGGTACTTTGACCAAGCCAGATCATGTTCATGTGATGTTTTTAAGCTACAAGAGTGTGTTACTTTTGTTCCTTGACATACATATTACAAGATTACACCATTTAAACACCCTAAGAAAAACCAGGAATCAAAGATATTAAGGTCCAAGTAGGATCCTTGCACTATTTTACCCAGAAAATGAAGAGCATGTCTGACAAGCTTTTTGGTGGCTTGTATCTTACTATTGTTATGTAGTTTGGCCATGAAAATTGTTTGTGATTATAGTATTACATCAATACTACAACCTTAATGCACTTAAGTGCATTGATGGATAGTTTTTGGTATGATTATGACCAAGGATTATTCGGTATAGTCATGACAATTGATGATTTAATGAATATCCTTGGCCTAGTGTAGCGATGATTCAATGATGTGATTTATTTATTAAGCTGAGTCTTAGAGATAAAAATTAATGAAAAAATTTTTAAATCATAGAAGATAGTAGATATCATGCTCTACCTGACTCTTCTAATGGATTGCTTATTCCGCTGCTGTTAAACTTGATGTCTATTGTATTTTATCAGTTTAACATTGTTGAAGACTAATGATAATTTATTCTGCATTATCTTAGTCATAATATTTCTTACTGGGCTAGTTGAGCTCACCCTTTGTCTTTCGTTGTTCACTTCAGGAAATGAGAACGTAGCCGGGACTAGTCGGGGAACGAAGTGATGGTCTGAGATGGTGTATTAGTAGTCCTCACTATTCTATATAATAGTGTGACAATAAATGTAATGAGGACTATATTTGAGAGTGGATATTGTCTAGAAGGCAATATTCTTGTTTAAACTCTCAGCTATGTTTTTGTCGTATAATACACAACGGTTGTATAATTAAGTTTGTATTTGTATTCTGTACCATGTATTTGGCGACTCAAGATGGGTGATGTATACCTGTTTTGGGGGAGTCCCAGAAACCTCCATTATTTTCAGGAGGTGAAAGAACTAAAAGTAGAGATTCATGCTGTCTTGGAAGATAAGACGAGTATGGAGTTGATGTGGGAGGAGGAACACGATGAGAGAGTTTTGGCAAAGGACAAGGTCCAAGAGCTGAAACAAGAGGTCTTTGAGCTCAACCAGAAGCTAAAGACCAAGAAATAGAAGATAGGGAGGATGTCCTATATACATAGGAGTTCTCATTCAAATTTTTAGCAACAAGTAGTTGGGTATCCGATTGAGGCAGGGCAGACTCGTCATGTTATTAGCCGTGATGTTATAGTCGGTCTTGCCAAAGCAGATTTTGATAATGCTTTACAACAGATGTAATCTAGTATTAGCTAGAGTAAAGTTAGATGTGTAAATATGATATATCTAGTAGTGACGTAAAACCCTCTTTTGTATAACAAAGGGTAGTCTTCTGTAAATCCCAATTTTTGGAAAGCAATTGCGGGATAGTAATGTAATCAGCTTAGGCTGTGTAATGTGAACGATGCAGGATTATACTAAAAGAAACAAATCATTATAAGCCTTTTTAGGGAACATATTGAGTAATGAGTTTTGAAGTTATTCTTAACAGCAAAATGCCGCGAAAAAGGAGACAACGTAATCAAGATGATAATATTAATCTACTTGAGGGAGGTCCGGTAAACCCAATGCAAGAGTTCGTTAACTTGTTAACGGTCACGTTTAATAGGAATGGGGCTAATATATCCGTAAATCCTAGAGTAGTACGAGCTACTACTTTTAAAGATTTTAAGAGTGTTGCTTCGCTGGAGTTCAAAGGAACTACGGACCCCATAGAAGCCCAAATGTGGGTGAAAGAGATTGAAAAGGCATTTGTCATTACAAATGTTGACGAGGGATAAAAGGTTTCTTTTGCAACCTATATGATGAAGGGATATGCCAACTTTTGGTGGGAAGCTAACTAGGCTAGGGCTGGTATAGAGAACTTAATGTGGGTACGGTTCAAGGAGATTTTCTTCGAGAACTACTTTTCCACGAGTATGTAGGGGAGGATGGAAATGTGGTTTCTGGAATTGAAACAAGGGGAAATGACGATTCCCTAATACGCTGCCAAGTTCAATGAACTTGCAAGATTTTCTCCACATTAGGTGGACACTGAGGTGAGAAAGGCTAGGAGGTTTGAGCAGGGATTGAAAACCTGGCTCTATAACTCAATATCGGGGTTCCAAAGTACTTCTTTTGGGATCATACTAGAGAAGGCGATAATCGCCAAAGGTTGGAATGAGGCTCTAATCCAGTACCACAAGGACAAAAAGAACAAGAATAAGGTGGATGGGGGACTGAAGATTGAAGGAGCCTGTGGGAGTGGCGAAGGTCAGAAAAGGAAATGGTTTAATTCTTGGAATACCGGAGTAAAGCAAGGAGATCCGAAGAGGAGGATGGAGGTATGCAAAACATGTGGGAAGACTCACTTAGGAGTATGTATCAAGGGGAAGGTTGTATGCTATAACTGTGGACAGGAGGGGCACATTTTTCCTAACTGTCCAAGTCCGAAGAAAAACCACGGATGCTTTGTATGTGGGTCAACTGACCACATAGCAAAGAACTGCCCAAAGAAGGGGACGGACGAGAATAAGGGCTCTAATAGCAGTATATTAGCTATTAGTGGTCCAGCGCAGCTGGGTAGGCCGATGGCCTGCGCCTTTAATATGTCTAGCTGCAGGTATTATCCCAATCAACAATAGAAATGCTTACGTGATGTTTGATTCGGGTGCTACTTGTTCGTTTATTGCATGTGATTTTGATAGACGATTAGGATTACTTCTCGAAAAGTTTCCTATACCTTTGAATATTAAGGTATCAAAAGAAGAGATAATTCTTGTTCAAGATATTCATAGGAGTTGTTCTGTAGACATACGGGGTTATAAATTATCGGTAGATTTGATACTGATAAAGTTGGTAGAATTATATGTAATTCTCGAAATGGATTGGTTGTTTTACCATGGGGCAATTATAGATTGTCGGAAGAAATATGTAAATATTAGAACGTTGAGACAAACTCAGGTTGTATTTTACGGTAATAGATCGTCGGGACATTTGTGTGTTCTTACCATGACACAAACTAGGAAACTATTGAGGAAGGGATGCGTAGGTTATTTGTGCCATGTTGTTGATACCCAAAGAGTGGGAGCGACCATATAACAAATACCTATAGTTAAAGAATTCATGGACGTATTTCCAAGTGAATTGTCGGGTCTTCCACGGGATAGGGAGACCGAGTTCGTAATAGACATTGTGCTAGGAGTGACACCAGTTTCTAAGGCACCATATCGTTTGGCGCCAGTGGGGATGAAGGAGCTTATGGTTCAGTTACAGGAACTGTTGGACAGAAATTACATTCAACCGAGTGTTTCGCCGTGGGGGAGCACCGGTACTATTTGTAAAGAAGAAGGACTGGATTGTTAAGACTTTGTATCGACTATCGAGAGTTGAACTAGTTAACGATAAAGAATAAATACCCATTACCCAGGATCGATGATCTTTTTGATCAGTTAAAAGGGGCACAATATTTTTCTAAAATATATTTGAGGATGAGGTATCATCAATTAAAGGTTAGGAAGGAGGATGTACCAAAGACGACATTCAGGACTCGTTATGGTCATTACGAGTTTCTAGTGATGTCATTTGGGTTGACTAATGCACCAGTTGCATTTATGGATATGATGAACATAGTGTTTAAATAATATTTGGACAAGTTCGTTGTGGTGTTTATCGATGATATTCTAGTCTATTCTAAAATGCCTAAAGATCATGCTGAACACCTAAGAATAGTGTTACAGACACTGAGGAACAAGAAGTTGTATGCAAAGTTCACTAAGTGAGAATTTTGGCTAGAAAGGGTACAATTTTTAGGTCATGTCATTGACCAGGAGTGGATTTCAGTAGATCCAATGAAGGTGGAAGCCGTGATGAATTGGGATCAACTAAAAAAGCCGACTAAGGTATAAAGTTTCCTAGGGTTAGCGGGATACTATTGGAGATTCATCCAGGATTTTTCGAAGATAGCTACTCCATTGACTAATTTGATAAGGAAGAAGGTGAAATACGTGTGGAATGAGAAATGCGAAGACAGTTTTCAAGAACAGAAGAAGAGGTTAAGTGAAGCACATGTTTTCTCATTGCCTGATGACAAGGGAAATTATTTAGTTTATAGCAATGATTCGTATAGAGGACTTGGTTGCGTGCTCATGCAGCATGGCAAGGTCATTGCATATGCTTCACAGCAGTTGAAGGATTTTGAGAAAGTTTACCCTACTCGTGATCTGGAACTGGTCGTAGTAGGTTTTGCCTTAAAGATATGGAAACATTATCTTTATGGAGAGAAATGTGAGATATAAACGGACCATAAGAGTCTAAAATATATTTTCACATAGAAGGAGTTGAATATGAGACAAAGGAGATGACTGGAGTTGATAAAGGATTATGACTGTGAAATCTTGTATCACCTTAGAAAAGTTAATGTAGTTGTTGATGCCATAAGTAAAAATGGTCGAGAGAAGTTGTCTATGTTAACGGCTCAAACAGAGTTAATAACAGAGATGGCTAGGATGGAAATAGAGGTGAAGTTGCCGAGTGAATCAGGACAGAGACTGTTTGCCACAGAGATTCAATCTACTATTGTAGAGAGAGTCGAGGAGGTGTAGCTCAAAACTGATGAGTGTGACTAGATGAAGAAGCGGCTAGCAGCTGAAAAAGATTTAAAGTATAGTCTCGATAACGAGCGGTTATTGTGATTTGAAGGAAGAATTTAGGTTCCGAATGAGACGAAATGAAAGGAGCAAGTATTACAAGAAACTCATAGTTCGTGGTACTCGATTAATTCATCCTAATAGTACTAAGATGTATCAAGACATTCGATAGAGTTTTTGGTGGCCGAACATGAAGAGAGAAATAGCCGAGTATGTGAGTAGGTGCTTGACTTATCAAAAAGTTAAGGCCAAACATCAACGACCAAGTAGCTTATTACAGTCATTAGAGATTCCGGAGTGGAAGTGGGAGCATATCACGATGGATTTTGTTGTGGGACTTCCGATTACTCAGAAGGGGAATGATCCGATTTGGGTAATAGTGGACCGGTTGATGAAGTCGGCTCACTTTTTGCCAATAAGGGTTAAGTATAACTTAGACCAGTTTAGCTAAACTCTATGTTAAGGAAGTTATTTGCAGATATGGAGTACCAATTTTGATTATGTCAGATCGGGATCCACGATTCACATCGAAATTTTGGAGGATTCTGCAAGAGTAGTTGGGGACGTAGCCGAAGTTAAGTACGACTTATCATCCACAAACTGATAGCCAGAGCGCGAGAACAATCAGACATTAGAAGATATGTTAAGATCTTACATCATGGACTTTAAGGGTAGTTGGGATGATCATCTACCATGAGTAGAGTTTGCAGTATAACAATAGTTATCATGCAACCATAGGCATGCCGCCTTACGAAGCCTTATACGGAAGAAAATGCATAACACCATTATGTTGGGATGAAGTGGGAAAACGCCGAATGCTAGGGTCAGAATTTGTGCAGCAGACAGCGGATGTAGTGAAGTTGATATGGATGCGTCTCGTAGCAGTACAAGATAGAAAGAAAAAGTATGTGGACTCACATCGAGTAAATAGGAAGTTTGAAGTAGGCTCCTACGTGTTTCTAAAGGTATCTCCTTGGAAAGGAAAGATACTCTTTGGAAAAAAGGGAAAGTTAAGTCCAAGGTTTATAGGACCTTTTGAAGTGTTAAAATGGGTAGGTGAGGTAGCTTATATGATAGCATTACCTCCAGACTTAGAACAAATACATAATGTGTTTCATGTATCTGTGTTTTGTCCTTATAAGCCGGATTATAAGCACATAATAGAGTATAAGCCTATTCATATTAAGAAGGAATTAACGTATGAAGAGATATCAATTCAAATTATTGATAGAAAAGAACAAGTTCTATGGAACAAAGTTATACCATCAGTAAAGGTGTTATGGAAAAACTACGGTGCCGAAGAAGCAACGTGGGAATTGGAAGAAAAAATGAGGAAGGATTACCCTCAGTTATTTGTATAATATAAGATGAGATTCTGGGGACATAATCTTTATAAGGGGGGAAGAATGTAACGACCGAGAAATTTAAATTTATTGTAAAATAATTTTATTTAATTAAATAATGAATAAAATTATATTATTTGTTATTATTATGTGTTAGCAAGATGAATGTCGTTCTATAACCTAGAGATGTTAGAACGTCGTAGTATTTTGACTACGCAAAGGAATTAAAGTTTTTGAATTTCCAAGAAAAAAATAAAATTTTTCCGATAAATTTTCTAAAAAACACTATTCACTCATTTCTGCTCGGGAATTATTTTAGAACTTTCGAGAAATACGTAACGATAGAATATCGAGGTGAGATTGATTATGCAATAATAATTCGAGTATGGAAAACGTAGTTTTTCGCCTGTGGACTTAATTCAAGAACGTTAGGGAAAGTAAAACTTTAACTAGTTAAAGCGATGATCGTATAATACATATATATTATACGACGTAATGAATACGAGTATGATACGAAATATTACACGAGTATGTATGAATGATGGTATGTCGTATGTGATGAATAAATATACGAGTTAGAATACGAGATTAATACGTAGACAATACGTTCTAAGACTTTAAGCCATATGTAATGGACTTTTAGAATTTTGTAGGAAGTGTAAAGTCCAATTGGGATTATGATTAATGCCAATGCTAACTAAAGGTTAAGGCCCAAATGTTTGTTAATGTATAAAGTTGTGTGGTTTAATGTAAGCCCAAAGTACAAGTTAAGCTAATTGAACTTAAAGCTCGAATTAAAAATCCAATGGGTAAGGATGATCCGTGGGGCAACCCATGTGGGCCCCATGATCACATGGGTGATCTTGGTGATCAAGAAAGGGATAAAAGTTGTGATAACCAAGTAAACTTTGTGATTAATTAATGAATAGTAAGGACGTTTGATTAAGGAGGTGGGATGGGTTTAATGACTAAACTACCCTAACTTTGGTTTTCCTATAAATAAGAGACTTGTTAGATCATTTCTCACTTGTTAACTTGCATCCAACAACTTATAACTTATTTGTTAGAGAGAAAAAGTAAGAACAAGCTAGTCTTTATTAGTAGAAAAGGAGAAGAATAAAGCTTGATCTTCAAATGTAATGATCTTATACCATGATTCTTCCTCTATTCAATTGTTAGAGAAGTGAGTAGTGGTAGAATTCGTATGCTAAGAAGAAGTAGGAATGGCTAATCAATGGACTTAAACCTTAATAAGTCATGAATAAGTAGTTTGTACTTTTATAAGTTATAAACTCATGAAGAAAAAGTAAGAACTTATCATGTATATAATTTAATGAAATATGTATGTTAAGATGTTAGTATGATGGAATGAATCCATTTGAAACGATGAACAATCCTTAAGTAACGAAGTTATGGCATAATTCACGAGTTTGGACGATAAACATCGAAATCGTGAAATTCTCGGAATGAAAGTCAAATTTTGACATTGAGCTCAGAAATGTTTTTTTTTGATGGGGATAAGTCTAATCGGCATTATACAGTTGCGGACTTGAAAATGACAGAATTCTGACTTAGAACAAAGAAACGAGCATTGAACATTCACGAACGTTTATCGTTTTTGTTAAAATGAACTAATAGGTGAATTTTGAGTTAACGGATTCGAAAATGTAAAATTCTTGCATGAACACTTAGAGTATGTGATTTTTGAACTAATGGCTTTTGAACAAGCCAATTCGAACTTAAAATGATCAAATTTGGAGTCCAGGAAGTTTGTTGTGTAATAAAAACTATCAAAGAATCTGGTGCACAGAGCTGGCGTTGTGGAGCAAACCCAAGGCCAAAGGGTGGTGCTGCAGCGCCGTGCCATGCCCAGTACCTTCTGTAGTTTAGCGCGACAGTGCAGCCAAATGAACTAGTACTCACGTCGCAGCGTCGAGTTCGTTCCCTGGCCACTGCAGAGTGGTGCCGCATCGCCATTACTATGCAAGACCAAGAAAGGAATGTTTTTGAATATGAAAGGAAAAAGGTAATTGATTAATTGAAATTTAAATCCTTAATGTAACATCATTTAGGATGTTATAGACCTTAAGTATTACACTAAAGGTTGAAGGTAAGTCAATTGAATTTGAACATAAGGACGATGTAAAACGTAACGGAAAGCCGGAACCAATAATAATAAATCTAATAAATGATTAGATTGAGAAGAAGGGTAAGATACGTTTGGTACCATACATATCTGATTATGACTTAATGTGGTATGTTATGTTGTAATGTATTTTAAAGACTCTAAAGACTTAAATGAAAAGTATAGTAACCCTAGCAGACGCTAAATGCAAGTGTTCTAACCCTTGTCTATGTTTAATCTGGACAAGTTTTGTGATTCATGTATTCTTACGCATGAATTAATGTATGATGAAATCGAAGAAAATTCTTTCGGCTAGACTTAAGATGTTTTAGATTTCTTATAATCTATCAAAGTATTTTCAATGTTTTGCCAAACTATGTTGGTATTGTTTTCAAATGAAGACTGAGTATGCTAAACAAATCTTTTTTCATTAAATGATAGGCACGTGAGGTTACCACAACTTAAACGTACATACATTTAAAGAAAGTAGTGTTGTACAACATAGAGTACTATAGGGTGATCACCTATGTGACAACCCGAGAAATTAGACAATTTATGAAAATCTTAAATGATTAATTTAAGGTCAAATAATAGACCTAGACATAAAATAAGTGTATGCGTTTGATGTTATTGGGATTGAATTTTGAGGATTTCAAAAATTGGTAAAGGATATAGGTGAATTATTCAGGATTAGAGATTTATGTGATTATGTTCTGTGTTTATGGTTAATGATGTGTTCAGAATGTGGTTAAGGGTCATGGGTGGGTCAGATAATTTATATCTGTATCAAACCTTAAGTTTATATTAAGAACGACAGCGTTCGGATAGAAAACCCTAACGTCTAATAAGAAACCCTAAAAATCGGTTCTGGAAACCCTAGTTTCTGTTTCGGGAGTTCGAAATCCTAATTCGGATATTAAAAACTCTAGATTGGGAATGCAATGTGTGTACAAGGTTAAACGTCATTAATTAGGAAAAACCCTAATTAATTACTGGAAATCTTAATTGATTATTAGAAAACTCTAATACCAGATCTGAAAACCCTAATTTCAGATTTTGGTAATTTGAATCCCTAATCCGGGAATAGAAAGGATAATTATAATGCGTATGTGGTATTATTATAATACTAAATTAGCGAAAGACTTAATTATTAGCAAACCCTAAATTTAAATTTAGAAAACCCTAATATCGGGATTTAAAACCCTAATTTTATAATTAGGGAAAACGAAAGTGTTAATTTAATATTTTTATGTTAATTAGAATATATTAATTCTAATTTTTAAGATTTAGTAATTAGAAAACCCTAATCTAATTACGAGAGTTAATTTCTAAATTAGAAAATTAAATTTTCTATTAGAAACCCTAATTATTGGGTTATAAACTCTAATCCGTGATTTTGACCCAAATTGCTTAATTAGCGATTTTAATTAGGAAATACTAATCCTAATTAGTAAGATTTAAAGTATGATTAAGGAATTTTAATATAATTAGTAAATTCTAATTATAAGTTAAAAATGTTAATTTTTATAACCGAAATTTGGAATTGCAGAAATTAAATTTGCAAAGTTAAGGGTTAAATCTAAACCCTAAATTGTCCAAACCCTAAAACCCTAAGGGTTTGTATCAAATGACCATTCTAGAATTAAAATGGTATGCTAAAGGTCATTTTGATTTTTTTGTCACATTATTTTTTATATATATATAGCTAACTTGCAAATCTTGCAAAATCTATGGGTTGGTGAACAACCCTAGCTATAACCTAAGCCTAGTATGGTGACTCATAACAATCCAGCAAATCAGTCCCCAAATCAGCAGCCACATTCATTGAATCAATTAGATACAAAAGACTAAAAGAGAGAGAAAAGCTCACTCTCTATTTCATTTTTTGGCCAACCTTGTCTCTCTCATCTATTTCGAAATTTTAGTGTGAGAGGGAGTGAGAAGTTAGATCATGATCATCTTGTAGCAAGCTAAGGATCAGATCAATGGATCAGAATCATGGATCAAAGCTCAAAGTGGTATAAACCCTAAATCTTAAAATTTTATGATCTGATGTTTGATGTTGAAATTGATTGGTTAAATATGTGTTATAAGGTGTCAAATGATGATCTGGGTTGTCAAAACACAAACCCATAACATCAAAGTGCTCGGATTTTACATTTTAAGAAATCTGGAAAAATTTTGAAGCTGAGGTCTGACAATGAATGTCAGAGCCTCTAGATCTTTTTCTGTTAGATGATTAGTGTGTTTTGTGTTATACATGTGTTCTATGTCATGTCTACTGTGCTTTGAATCAAGAAACACGACCAGATCATGAATGGACTAAGAGATATGACCGGTCAAAGACCGTTGACCGTTCACGAAAAGTTAAATTCTGGGTAACCCAGAAAATTTTCAGTGGTCTGACAACATTTTTAACGTCTCAGATCTTACTATGGTTAAGTTGTTATGTGATGTTGTTGGTCTTATCTTGTAGAATGACATGTAGGCTACGCATATATGCCTTTATATCACTCAGATCCGTATCCTAATCGTAGAAATTAATGGTCAAACTATTGTTGACCAAGCTGTTCAAGAACATTTCTGGAAAACCCAGAAATGTTTAAGAACAGTCCGGACTACTACTTTGACCGGCTCATATGTTTTATGTGTGATATTATTAAGTTTATATTATGAGATATAGTGGTACACTGACATACGGATTATAGACTGAAATCATAAAACCACTAAAAATATTATCAGAACCCTTAGATTATTGAGTTCAAAAGGAGGCACTCGAACTGCCTTGGGTTTCTGGGTTACCCAGAAAACCCAGGCATGATCTGACAAAAGGTTTGAGAGCTCTGATCTCTCTGATTTGATATAATATGGCTGTGTTGTTTGTTTATGATTGTAGTATTACATCAATACTATAATTATAATCGATCATTCAGCCTAGAAATCCATCAGAACCCGGATCAATTAACGGTCAAACCGCATACCTCGGTGACTGACATGAAGGCTTGAAGAACATGAAGAACACATTTAGCGAAACTTATGTCGCCTAAAGACCCTTTAGCGACAGTTTATTATTAATAATTTCAGAAAATGATTAAAAATTAGAAAAAATGGTTTTTAATTATTAAAAATACAAAATAAATTATGAAAAATTATTTTAAAGTCTTAAAAATAGTTTTTAACTATTTTGAGTATATTTTGAAAATATTTAATATTTTTGGAATATAAATGGTATTTATTTATTTAATTATTATATTAAATAAATTATTTAAAAATAATTTTAATTCATGAAAAATCATGAAAAATAATATTATGGTATAAGAAAATATTTTAGGTTATTTTTGATGACTTTTAATATTTTGGGATGAATTTCATTAATTAATCAATATTAATGATAATTAGTTTATTTAATAGATATAATAAATAAATTAAGGAAAAATAGAATTAATGCTTTATAAATCATATAAAAATGATTTAAGTGATATAAAAATATTTTAAGTTATAAAATGTAACTTTTGATATTTTGACATGAAAATATTAATATTTTAATATTAATAGCAATTATCAGATAATGGAATTAAGTGTTTAAAAATCATATAATTATGATTTAAAGTATTAAAAATACTTTGTGATATTATAAATATATTATAATATTATAGTATGATTTTCATTAATATTTTATATTAAATAAATATTAATGATTAAGGAATTACGGGATATTTAATTTATTTAAATACAGTTTTAAGGATTGAAAAATGTTGATAAATGATAATAATTATTCGAAAATTATTACGAGCCTAGGAAAAATGTTTTGTCTGATTAGAAATTTTCTGTGATAATTGTTAAGTGGTTAGACAGAGTTTAATTGAACTTAAACTTGATAAAAGTCCGACTAGACCGTCGGGAATGTTAGAATTGTGTCGGGTTTAACTCAGACTGCAAAAGTTTGATTTGATACCTAGTCTTATGTGTGTTATAGACTGATAGGCTTATGTGCTATGTGTTTAGGTTATTCTGTATGTATAAATATAACAATATTATACTGTGATGATATTATTCTAATATTGGAGATCTATATTATTAATATTAGGTCTTCGGGGTAAAGCGTTATTAAATTGCGTGCGGTAATCAACGGTTCAAGCAAGTTTTCTTTTACTAAACTCTAATAAGAGTATGTTATTCAAGCTGATGGTTAATCATTGCTGATTGCCACGAATATTGTAATATGTACATCTTGCATGTATAAGTTAGGTATGAAAGGCGGATCACCTTCATTACCAGTTGGTTCAGAAATGTTTGTTCATGTATAATACTTGTTCAGTCAAAAATTTGTTCGTGCTAATTCTCAATTATATTGATGAATTATAGCAAGCCCGTTATTCATACTCTTCAATCATGATATATTGTTATATTATTGTATATAAACTTTCTGGCTAACTTTCATGCTCACCCTTGCTATATCATGATAAAAACATTGCAGATAAAGCGAATGCGTTCGGATACAGGAAACGATTAAAGCCAAGTTCAGCTTGGGATATAAAGTGCGGCTAGTATGTAATAGTATAGTTTAATAAATGTGTTATATGTTAGATATTTTATGAATTGTGTAATAAGTTAAGGTTACTCAATTTTGGGGAATAGTGTGTAATGTAATGTATAAACAATTTATGTTTATATCTTCCGCAATTAGTGATAGTAATAGCGTACCGAGTCCGCGGCAATTCGGGGCCCGGATTCGGGGCTACTACAACCTAGACGTGCTCGTAAGTAATGTCGGACTTACGGACTTAGTACCGGGTTTTCCTTTTCAAAAAAAAGTATGAAATGCTCAAGGTCTTAGACCGGAATTGATGTTTTACTGAATGTTATCATTGTAAAACGTTTTAAAGAAAGAGAAGTGTTATTTTGAATTATCGATAGTACTTCATAACTATTGTTTAGTTATTGAAGATATATGATTTTTATTATTCAAGCATGTTGTTTAAATGGAATTGTTATACTTGCTGAGCTAGTTGTGCTCACTCATGCTTAAACCATATGAATGCAGCTAAGACCGAACGGACTGAAAGATCCGAAAAAGATAAAGGGAAGGCTAAGGCAAACCTATAGCTTACTTTTGTAATAGTATAGGTTGAATGTTAATATTATTTGATATTATGAAAAGAACGAATGTAATGGTTATTAAGAACTTGGGGATTGGTAATATTATTTGGAATATATGTAAGACATATTTGTTCTTTTGAGGCATTTTAATTGAATGTATATGTGAACTGTAGCACCGTGTAACACCATATGTCGGGTTAGAAGATACCCGGATTTGGGGGAGTCACAGAAATCAAAGTGTTGAGCTTTAAAGGTATATGCCCTAAGCCTTACTAGATCTTTAAGCTTTCAAGTGATTATGTGTTTTGATGTTTAGAGTGGTGTTTTAAGATGTTATTTAGTGATCTATGATGTTACATCATGGATCCATAACATCTAGATGCAAGAAAATAGGTTTTTAAGAACTGACCAAGAACCCTAAAAAATGGTATGACAACATAATGTCAAGGCCCATAGATCTTTATGTGTTAGATGTTATGTTGGACTAGTGTATTCTTCATGTTCTATGCCATGAGGATAGTAGTCTAGAAGTGGAATCAAGTCCATACAATGCCTAGATCTCAAGTTATTAATGGTCAAACATGGTTGACCAATCACAAATCTAAAAATCTGGGTAACCTTGAAACCCTGATTTTTTTGACATTGACTTTGTAGGCCTTTGATCTTGCTATGGTTAAGTAGTTAGGCCATGTAAATGTATTGGTTTTTTAGAATGACATATAAACAACACAACCATTCCATTAGAACACCCATATCATTAACAGAAAGAAAGATAATCATGGTCAAACATTGGTTGACCAACTATTTAGTTGAGTTTTATGGAAAACCCAGATTTCTCAAGAACCGTTTCTGGCTGGTACTTTAACCAAGCCATATCTTGTTCATGTGATGTTTTTAAGCTACAAGAATGTGTTACTTTTGTACCTTGACTTACATATTACAAGATTACACCATTTAAACACCCTAAGAAAAGCCAGGAATCAAAGATATTAAGGTCCAAAGTAGGACCCTTGCACTATTTTACCCAGAAAATGAAGAGCATGTCTGACAAGCTTTTTGGTGGCTTGTATCTTATTGTTGTTATGTAGTTTGGCCATGAAACTTATTTGTGATTGTAGTATTACATCAATACTACAACCTTAATGCACTTAAGTGCCCAGAAGCATTAGGATCAAAGATCTAGAGATGGTCAAACTAGACACCTTGGTGACTGACTTTGAATGTTTTTGAGGGCTCGAGAACACTTATAGACCCCTTTAGTGACAATTTTAATAAAAATTAATTATTTAATTTAAATAATAAGAATAAAATAGAAAATAATTATGGAAAACTCATAATTAATTTGAAAATTTTATTCTAAGTCATAAAATTTGATTTTTGATAATTTGGAAAATATTTCATTAATATTTTTATATTTTTAAATATTAACGATATTTAATTTATTTAATAATTATATTAAATAAATTACTTTAAAATTATTTTAAAACTTTAAAAATCATTTAAAATTATATTAAAGTGTTAAAAATATTTTAAGTTATTTTGAATGACTTTTAATATTTTGGGATTAATATCATTAATAATTTAATATTAATGATAATTAATTTATTTAATAATTGTATTAAATAAATTATGGAAAAATAGTTTTAATGATTTAAAAATTATTTTAAAATGATTTAAAGGTTATAAAAAAACTTTAAGTTATAAAACATAACTTTTAATATTATTTCATGAAACACATTAATATTTTAATATTAATTATAGTTATTTAAAAATGGGTTTAAATGTTTAAAAATCATTTAAAGGTGATATTAAGGTATTAAAAATACTTTGAAATATTATAAATGACTTATAATATTATGACATGGATTTCATTAATATTTGACATTAATTAAGTATTAATGATAATGGAATATTGTGGTATTTAAATCATATAAAATGATATTAATGATTGAAAAATCATTATAAATGATAATAATTATTTTTAAATTATTATGAAATTTTAAAAAATGCTTTGATTAAATAATAAATTATCTAAGATAATATTGAAGCGTTTAAGTAGAATTTTATTGATAATAGGCTCGATAATTATCCAATTAGGCAACCAGGATGTCGAAATAATACTGAACTTAACTCAGACTAAAATAGTTTAACTTGATACTGAGTCTTATGTGTTTTATTAATAGTTAGGACTATGTGATAATATGTTTAGGTTATTTTATAACTGTAATTAGCAATAGTTAATGTGATGATATTATTCTAATTTGGAGATCGATATTATCAATATTAGGTGTTCAGGTGAAGCTAAATAGATTGTGTAGCAGTAGTTGACGATAAAGGCAAGTTCTCTAACTCAATTTCGAGTTATTATTTTTCAAGCACAGTAGTGGATAATTATTGATGATTATACCATGTCTATGATTAATTCGCACGTTGTACATATTGTATATGTTCATCAATTATGAAAGGTTGATCACCTTCATTACCATTTGGTTCAATAATTTCTGTTCATGTTCATTGTTGGCCATTCATTCGTATTGTCTTGGTCATTCAGTTATGAAAATTTGATTCATGTTTTTTCATAATTATATTATTGTTGAAAGTTCGTTAGCTTATTATTCATTCTTTCAATCATGATATATCTTTCCTTGAATTTAAACTTGATGGGCAAACTTGTTGATCACCCTTGCTATATCATGATAAACATTGTAGATTAGGACGAATATGTTGGATATAGGTGAAGGCAAATAATATTGTAAGTCCTTTAGGATTTGAAATTGTGTTATAAGTTAAGGTTATCAACCTTGTGAATTATGTGTAAAGGTATTTGTATAAATAATTTATGTTTATATCTTCTGCATTAGTTATAGATGTAGTGTACTAGATTCGTGGTGATTAGTACCCTGATTTGGGGACGCTGCAGTTAGTATCAGAGATGTAGGTTATAAACCTTAGGTAAGGGCTAAATTAGGCTAATAATCGCAGTAATTAGGATAAGGACTAACTCAAATAGAGTTAATGCGTCAATAAGATTCAAAGATTAATCTTGGCAAATTATAAAAATCGAGAGTTACCTAACTATGATAATAAAGATGAATTTTAGTAATGAATAGATAGAGCCTAAAAAACTAAAAGTATATGGGGAAAGGAGATCGTAAAACAAAACAATCACAACATAGAAATGAATCATAATATAATACGATGAGATCACACTGTGATATGATAAGGTCATAGTGGGGAGGAGGATCAATCGAATGAATAAAAATTTTACAATAAATTAAATTGTTGTGTGTCAGTTGTACTATGAATTGGTACGTTGCCAACTTAGAAAAAGGGTTGGGGTGATGCAATACAGATTAAACAAAATTCATATGGAGTAAGTATGGAGCTAGGATTATGTGGGATTTCAATTGAGGACTCATGTCAGTAGCTAAGTTGTATGATTCCTGGTATTGGCGGGGAATTTGTACTTGGTTTTAGAATCACTTAGCTTCCTATATCGATATAGTGGTTAAGTTGAACTGTTCTTTTTATGGGCGAGGAAGTGTCCTTGGTGTAACAACTGCTTAACTTCCTATAATGATTAGTGGCTTAGTTGACCAATTCTTTGTATGGGAAGGGGATTGTGTTTGGTTCGACAACCACTTAGCTTCTGGTAGTGATAATCAAGCTAAATACGCATTATGTACTTTTTAAAAATAAATATTTATTCTCAACTCATGGTGACTATTGTGTATATGTGAACTTCAGGACACTAACACATCGTTACATGTCGAGATATGATATCACTAAAATGGTTTATAAATGTTTTTGAATTGTTTAAAGAATAGTATGCTAATTGTTTCGGCTAGACAAAAATAATTTGAAAATATCAAAATGTATTTTATATCATTAATGCATAATATGACCTGGTGCAAAGATTAAAAAAATTTAATGGAGTTATAAATGAAAAATTAATTAGTGTTGGATGTGATCGAAAGATCTTCAGCCCACTATAGTATGATGTATTATGACAAAGTCACACAATGACGGAATCCTCAAACGGGCTGTAAACACACTACGGTATCATAATGTCATAAATTATTTTTAGAATTTTAAAGATAAATTATTACCAATTAAATCTGGACATAAATGTTTCGATTGACAATGAATTATTGGTATGATTATTAGCTATTTGATTCAGCTAGACAAACATTTATGAAATTCAAAGTGTTATTTGAAATTTTTCCCAATCGAATTATTTTGGTGTGGAATCATATGATAAGACTGAGGTGAACATCCCAAAATTGGGAAAACTTTTGTGCGCCCAAGGCGGATAGGTTGAACGGAAAAATCATTCTAATAAGCAGTGCTTGATCAGTACAGTGCATAATGGGCTAATCACCCTTTGTGTTGGTAAGTCGTGACGGTTTGCAGATAAATTTCTATATAACCTTTTTGAAAATTGAAAATGAAAGTTCATGGTTTATATGACTCCTCAGCAAGATTTGAAAATTATAACTCTTGGGACTGAGGTTTTGGGTAGCATGTGATGATGTGTATGAGATAGTATAAACTCGTTGTGTGTAGGTAGAATCTGATATGATTGAATAAAGGTTGTGTTAAAAACCTAGTTTTGGTGAATGAAAGAAGTAAGTGTATTAGGCTATAATTTTGTGGACGAAATTCTTAGATGAATGGGTGAATGTGACAACCCGAGAAATTAGACATTAATAAAAATCTTAATTGATTAAATAAAGATTAGATAATAGGACCTAGACTGTAAATAGAGTATGGAATTAAGAATTCTGTGAAGGATTAGTATGGATTTGACAGTTTTGTGAAGAACTTTTAGGGTTAAGTATATGTGTATATGTGATTTTGTGTATACTAATTATGTGTGTATAGTATGTGGTTAAGGGTCAATTATTGATCAGATAGTTGTATCATTGATAAACCCTAAGGTTATGTTAAGAACATCAATGTTCAGGTAGTAAACCCTAACAATTGTTTAGAAACAACAATTCCAGTTTTTGAAACCCTAATTTTATTTCTGAAAATCCTAAACCCTAATTGGGAATTTTAAAATCGTAATTTGGGAGCTCAAAAAGTAAGTATAAATTCCTAAGGGGTATGATTTATGGGATATATATAAAAAGACTGAATTACCCTTTGAATTATAGGGATAATGACCAAAATACCCTCAGTAGGTGTGAAAAGACTAAACTACCCTTTTACTTAACCTTTAAGTAAAAGATATTACAAATATTGGCAAGTCATCACTTGAGTTTATCCCATGTGCTCTAAATCTTCACCAAATCAGATTTGTTGCCACCTTGCAACATATATATGCATTGAATCTAAAATTAAAAGATTAAAAGTATGAAATATCTTACTTTAGTTTATCACTTATCCAAGACACACTCTCTCTCTCTCTCTCTAACCCACGAAATGTGGAGAGAAACTAAGTGTTATGTTAAGCCAAGAACAACTCTTAGCAAGCCCATAACAGATTTAATGGACATAAATTAAAGTGTTGAGCTTTAAAGGTATAAACCCTAAACCATACTAGATCTTTAAGCTTTCACGTAATTATGTGTTTTGATGTTTAGAGTAGTGTTTTAAGATGTTATTCAGTGATCTATGATGTTACATCATGTATCCATAACATCTAAGAAAATAGGTTTTTAAGAACTGACCAAGAACCCTAAATAAATGGCCTGACAGCCAAATGTCAGGGCCGATAGATCTTTGTGTGTTAGATGTTAGGTTGGATTAGTGTATTCTTCATGTTCTATGCCATAAGGAGAGTAGACTGGAAGTAAAATCCAGTCCATACCATGTCTAGATCTCAAGTTATTAATGATCAAACATGGTTGACCAATCATAAATCTAAAAATATTGGTAACCCAGAAACCCAGATTTGTCTGACAATGACTTTGCAGGCCTTTCATCTTTCATGGTTAGGTAGTTAGGCCATGTAAGTGTATTTGTTTTTTAGACTGACATATAAACTACAAAACAAATTCATTAGAGCACCCATATCATTAACAGAATGAAAGATAATCATGGTCAAACATGGGTTGACCAACTGCTTGGTTGAGTTTTCTTGAAAACCCAGAATTCTCAAGAATAGTTTTTGGCTGGTAATTTGACTAAGCCAGATCTTGTTCATGTGATGTTGTTAAGCTACAAGAGTGTGTTACTGTTGTACCTTGACATATATACTACAAGATTTGACCATTTAAACACACTAAGAAAAGCCAGGAATAAAAGATATTAAGGTCTAAAGTAGGACCCTTACACTGTTTTAATTTTTTGGGTAACCTAAAAAAAGAAGAATATGTCATATAAGCATTTTGATGGCTTGTATCTTACTGTTGTTATGTAGTTTGGCCATGAGACTTGTTTGTGATTGTAGTATTACATCAATACTACAACCTTAATGCACGTAACAGCCCAGAAACATTAAGATCAAATATCTAGAGATGGTCAAACTAGGCACCCTTGTGACTAACTTTGAATGTTCTTGAGGGCTCAAGAACACCTATAGCAACAGTTTTGTCGCTATAAACCCCTTTAGTGATAGTTTCAATAAAAATTAATTATTTAATTTAAATAATTAGAATAAAATAAAAAATAATTAAAATAAAATAGAAAATAATTATGAAAAATTCATAATTAATTTGTAAAAATTATTCTAAGTCATAAAAATTGATTTTTGATAATTTGGAATATATTTCATTAATATTTTAATATTTTTAAATATCAATGATATTTAATTTATTTAATAAATATATTAATTAAATTACTTAAAAATGATATTAATACTTAAAAAATCATTTGAAATTATATTAAAGTGTTAGAAAATATTTGAAGTTATTTTGAATGACTTTTAATTTTGGGATGAATTTCATTAATGATTTAATATTAATGATAATTAATTAATTTAATCATTGTATTAAATAAATTATGGAAAAAATAGTTGTAATGATTTAAAATCATTTAAAATGATTTAAAGGTTATAAAAATATTTTCTGTTATCAAACATAACTTTTAATATTTTGTCATGAAATACATTAATATTTTAATATTAATGTCAATTATTTAAAAATGGTTTTAAATGTTTGAAAATCATTTATTAAGGTATTAAAAATACTTTGAAATATTATAAATGACTTGTAATAATATGATATGATTTCAATAATATTTGACATTAATTAAGTATTAATGATAATGGAATATTGTGGTATTTAAATCATATAAAAATGATATTAATGATTAAAATATCATTATAATGATAATAATTATTTGAAAACTATTATGAGGTTTTGAAAAATGTTTTAATTAAATAATAAATTATCTAAGATAATATTAAAGCATTTAAGTAGAGTTTTATTGATAATACGCTCGATAATTATTCGATTAGGCAATCTGGATGTCAAAATATTACCAAAATTAACTTAGACTGAAATAATTTGACTTGATATTGTGTCTTATGTATTTTATTGACAGTTAAGATTATGTGATAATGTGTTTAGGTTATTTTATAACTATAATTAGGAATGGTTAATGTGATGATATTATTCTAATTTGGAGATCGATATTATCAATATTAGGTCTTCAGATGAAGCTAAATAGACTGTGTAGCAGTAGTCGACGATAAAGGCAAATTCTCTAACTCAAATTCGAGTTATTATTTTTCAAGCACAATAGTGGATAATTATTGATGATTATAACACGTCTATGATTTATTGATTCACACGTTGTGTATATTGCATATATGCATCAAGTATAAAAAGTTGATCACCTTCATTACCATTTGGTTCAGTTATTTTTGTTTATATTCATTGTTGGTCATTCAGTTATGAAAATTTGATTCATGTTCTTTCACAATTATATTATTGATGAAAGTTCGTTAGCTTATTATTCATTCTTCCAATCATGATATATCTTTCCTTGAATTTAAACTTGATAGGCAAACTTGTTGCTCACCCTTACTATATCATGATAAATATAACAGATTATAACGTATACGTTGGATACAGGCGAAGGCAAATAACATTGAAAGTCCTTTAGGATTTGAAATTGTGTTATAATTTAAGGTTATCGACCATGGAAATTATGTGTAAATGTATTTTTATAAACAATTTATGCTTATATTTTTCGCAATAGTTATAGAATTAGTGTACCAGATCCGTGGAGATTAGTACCCAGATTTAGGAATGCTACAACAATTAGTTTAATTCATATTATTTTTGTTTCTTCATGTATTTTCACAATTAACAAATAATTACTAGTTTATTACATGAATTGAGCATCAATTTTAATATCTCATAAGCCATATTCATAAATATATACCACTGTAATTCAAGTTTTTCAATACTAAACATATTTTCATGAAATTGATTACTCTAACTCATGAATGAATGATATAAAATAGTTTATAAATATCTATTAACACATACAACTCATACTTTCAACAAATATTCATAAAAATATCAATTACAGAGAACTTTTGATAAAATAAAAACAAAACTTTAGAAGATAGGATTATTCCTTTGTTTTCTTGTTTAGGTTAGCAAGAAGATGAAATTAACCTTTTCCCCCCTTCTTGAATCTCAAAACCACCACACTTTTCTTCTCTCTTTTCTCTCTTATTTTTCTCTCTGTTTTCTTCTTTCTCTTCTTCTCTATTTTCTTCTTTAGTCTTAGGCTTAAGCTAATACACTTAATATAAAAATAATCAGATGCAATGTATAAAATAAAAACTGACATAATAATAACTCTACTTAATACATAAGTTATTTTTATTTTAAATTCAAAATTCATATGGCCTTGTTTTGCAAACCACTTTTAAAATAAAGACTTAACATTCATTAAGCCTTGTGTTGGCAAAACTGAATTAAAACTCTTTAAATTTACTTTAATAACTCATTTATAATATAGTTTATTGTCACACTTTATTCAATTAAATTCTAATATTCAATTTAATTAAATTAAAGATAATAAATACTTATTAAATCAATTTGCCACATAATCACATCGCCACAAAATTATAATTTTCTTATAATTTTATTTAATAAATTAGTACATTACTTTTATTACTAAACTAAAATAAAACAACATTATAAAAAAATCATTTAATCCTTATTAACTCTCTGATTCAATTATTAAATTAAATTAGAATATTACCACAAAATAATTAATTTATCACTCTTTTATTTTAATTAACTTCAAAATACCAAATTACCAATTATCAACTTAATTAACATATTACCTTAATTAAGTTAATTCTCCACAACTCATGAATTATTTATTTAACTAATAAATAATTAAATTAAATAAATATTTATTTTTAAAAATAAACACATCACCTAAAATATTTATTTAATTCAATACATATTTGAATTTACAATTAAAATTCTGGATTGTTACATCATTCCATCCTTCTAAGGATTTTGTCCCTAGAATCACAACTCAAACAATTCATTCGTCACATTCTTCCCTCCTTACAAAGATTATGTCCCTCGAATCGAAGACACACATCAAACAAATAACTCAGGATAACTTTTCCTCATTTTGTCTTCGAGTTCCCATGTAGCTTCCTCGGCATTGTGCTTCCTCCATAACACCTTGACAAAAGGTATCACTTTATTCCTGAGCACTTGTTCTTTCCTGTTAACTTTCTGGATAGGATTCTCCTCATAAGATAAATCTTTATCGAACTACAACGGTTCGTACTCGATCACATGCTTGTATTCGGGTTTATACGGTCTCAATACTGAAACATAAAAGACATTGTGAACATGTTCCAATTCTAGAGGTAGAGCTACCTCGTAAGCCATTTCACCTACTCTTTGCAGAACTTTAAAGGGTCCAATAAACTTTGGGCTTAGCTTTCCTTTTTTACCAAATCGGATCTTCCCCTTCCAACGAGAAACTTTTAGGAAAACAAAATTTTCAATGGCATATTAACGATTTTGCCTGCGTTGATTAGCATACTTCTTCTATTTGTCTTGAGCAGCTACCAATCTTCCCTTGATGAGTTTAACAACCTCAGCGGTCTGCTGTATCAGTTTCAGTTGCCTTGATGCTAACGTTGTAACTGTTGTTGTAGGTGAATTCTGCCAATGGTAAATGATCATCATAGCTTCCTTTGAAGTCCATAATGCACGCTCTCAGCATATATAACTGGTAATACCCCGAATTTTATGAAGTAAAAGTATTCAATTTTCTAATAATTATTATTCTATTTAGTAAATTGTAAAATTGATAAAAGGTTAAAGGTAAGGGTGATATTTGAAAAATTTGCAAAGTAAGCAAGTTGATATAAAATATTTGTTGTGTCGGGGAATATTCTTTTTGTCAGGGAATATCCGTACGATGACAACATCATTGGTGGACCCCATAACGGAATAACTGTCGGAGTTAAAAAATGACAGAAATATCTTTTTATAAAAATAACGGCGAAAGTTTTACCATTAAACTATTGAACTGCCCGGTGGTAAAAGTATAGTAATACATGTGGTTGCATAGTAGCACATGATATTGATTATAGATGCTTTTGTGAGAAGTCACTCAGTTATACTCAATTATTTCTACAGTAATTGTTGCATAATAACTCACGTTATTTGATTTAATTATTGTCATAGTATTAATATTTTATATTATTAAATCAATAATTGAGACGACAAAGTTATTCATATTATTTTTTGCAATATTGACAATGACTAGAAAGTTCTGTCAATGAGAGGTTTGGTCACCTAATTGTGCGCCAATAGGGAGAAATCCTTATCAGAAAGCCTCCTCTTTCCTGGGAATGATCTGGTTGTTAAATATTGTGAGTTATAATATTAATGATGAATAATTGTTAACAGATTAAAAATGTGTTTATTAAAGATAAATAATTTATGGTAAATGTTTATTCAATTTTTGATATAACTATAGGGATTGTTATGAAGCGTTTGTTGCAAGATTGACTTAGTATTCCATGGTAAGATTTACTAATTTTATGGACTGTCGATGGTGGTTTTAATAGATAACCAATATGGACCATTGATGGTGGTTTTAATAGTTAATCATTCTGGACCATTGATGGTGGTTGTAATAGTAAATCAATCAGGACGATTGATGGTGGTTTTAATAGTAAATCAATCTGGATCATTGGTGGTGGTTTTATTAGTAAATCAATCTAGACCGTCGGTGGTGGTTTTAATATTAAATCAATCTGGACTATCGGTGGTGGTTTTAAAAGTAAATCAATTTGAAACGTCGGTGGTGGTTTTAAAAGTAAATCAATTTGGATCGTCGGTTGTTATTTTAATAGTAATCAATATGAACCGTCTGTTCTAATAGTAAATCAATATGGACCATTCATGAATCAGTTACTTTTTAGTCCATTCTCTTATAAATAGAAGCTTAATTCTTCTTTCATTCTCAACAATTCACTGAGAGTCACAAGAAACACTATAGAGAGAGAAACAATAGAGAGCAAGAAGAAGAGTATTCTACTACTTCACTATTATAGTATCCAGCCTTCTACTAAGGTAAGGGGTATTATTTCTTTCATATTCATAAGGAATACTATTTTTCATATTCATCCTTTAATATGTCAGAATAACCTGTCTATGCGGATTATGTACCGTATGACATGAGAAAATCTTTTTGCAGTTTCGTATGTTATTTATTTTCATATTCTTAAATCTTAACTTACTATGGTAAGTATTGCTTCTATAATCCTTAAAATTAGTGGAATATCCCTGAGTTTTGCACTTCATCCAGTATCGTTTCATTGTAATATTGATCAGAACTTTCTTATTAAATATCAAAATTTTAACCTGGGGTACTATTCATGGGTTACTATTCACTCGGTTACTATTCACTCAAATATTATTCATTTGGCTATTCGGGGAACTTTTCATGCTGAGGTACTATTCACGAGTTACTCTTCACCTGATTACTATTCGCTCAAATATTATTCACTCGGGTATTTGGGGCACTTTTCATGTCAAGATACTATTCACAAGGTATTATTCACCAAAATATTTATTTTTTTTCTGTCCAAATTATTTTTGATACATAGATATTATTCTTGAATTTTACTCCACAAAGCAATATCACGTTGATAATTTGGACATTATGGAATTATGGATAAATTAAAATATAAATCTTTAAAAATTTATCCTTTGTTTTCTTTTAATTGAATTCTGATATTAGTGTCATCATTCTCATACTTATTGTGATGCCTCCAAAATAGGTATACATCACCCATTTTAGGTTGTCAATAACATGGTACAGAAACAACTACAACTTTATTAATACATCATAAAAACTGTGAGTTTAAATACAAATATTATCTTCTAGACAATATCTATATCCAAATAAATCCTCATCACAATTATTGATACATAATATACAAAAATGGTGAGGACTACTAAACAACTTCTAGAATTATCATTCCATACCCCGACTAGTACTCGCTACATTCTCACCTCCTGAGAAGAAAAATGGAATAACAAGGAAAAGGGTGAGCTCAACTAGCCCAGTAAAGAATATTATGACTAAGATAATATAGAACAAATTATCGTTAGTCTTCAACAGGAAAAAATCTGATAAAATACAATAGACAACAAGTTTCATATCAATATTCACAGCGGAAATAATAATACATAGAAGAGTTACGTAGAGAATGAAATCTACTACTATCTATGAATTTAAAAGTCCTTCATCAATATTTTATCCCTGTAACATCAATCAATATACATCTTGAATCAAATATTCATCTTTGCACTACAGGCCAAAGATATTCATCAGTCGGTCATGTTCATCTTTGCACTACGGGCCAAATATATTCATTATAAAATCATTTATCTTTGCACTACAGGCCAAAGATATTCAATAATATCATCATTTAGAACTGCGGATGATGAAAAATATTTTAAAGGGAACGAATCCAGTGAAACAAAAGAATAAATATTAAGGATTCGTATTTCAGCTACTTCATGTCCAAAAATACCTCATAAATAATCATAGTGGAGTAAAATTCAAGAATGATCAAAACATGGATACAATCAAAGCTAGTATCCATAATAGATATTTTGGACGAAAAACAAAATTTTGATTTTTCTGTGAATAGTGTCGTATTCATGAATAGTGCCGTATATGTGAATAGTAACCCCGACACAAAAAGTTCCAAATTTGATTAAAATTTCATATCAATACTTCGGCATAATGATATTGAAAGAAATAATATCATTTGAAAAAAAAAATTCCTTTACCTCAAAAGAATAGTACTTCTAGTGGAAACACCGGAAATATACTATGACTTAAACTTGCACCGTATAACAACACTCAAAGTATTAAAATACTCACAAGAATACGCTCAATATATCGAGAGAGAAAGAGAGAGAAATTTTTAGTTTTTGGTGTGATTTTCAATTCTAACCTAAGCACCCTATTTATAGGAAAATTCTTAGAACACCAAAGCAGAAAATTTAATAAATTATTAATATTTTCAAATTATATTCCTAAGCACACCACACCAGACCAAAATCATCAGCCAAAACATGTGCCAACATCCGAAAAACGTTTTTGTTACTTCAAATATTTTAAACTTTCAAAAATTAATTAATTCGGAACTCCGAAACATTAATAATTCACAATAAATAGCCCTTTATCAGAAAAATTTGAACCTCATGTCTTTTCCATAGGAAATTCAATTATCTACAACTTTACAGAAGAAAGTTTTTCCAAATTCCAAACAGAAATTGACCGAAATCCATAAACGGGCGATTTTACAAGTTATAATCAAATTACAGTCAAGAAATGGGGTCTGCCGACACACAAAACATGTGTTAATTATTAATGCCACAAAAATATTCTTCCTCCTCATATACTCATATATCCCACATTCATTGTAAAAATATCATCATCAATATATTATTAAAATAATATATTTAATTGAGTTATTTTATCAGAAAAAGATAAAATATTAATTTTTAACAATTGTCACATTAAAAATTTTCTCCATCTATATCCACATAAAATTAATATTTTCCTCAACATATAAATCAATAATTAATTATTCACGAATAATATTTCAGAATCACAATACTGACAACCATGTAGTTCCCAGGATAGAGGGGGCTTTCAAATAAGGATCTCTCCTTACTGGCGCACAATTAGATGACCTAACCTCTCCTTAGACAGAACTTTCTAGACATTGCCAATAATGTTATCCAATAATATTATTTAGATAATATGAAATATTGCTCCGATAATAGAAAATATTGTGTAGCGGCAATTATTGAAACACCAATAATATAAAATATCAACACAACAATTATTGAATCAATATAATAAAATACTGAACAGTAATTACTGTAACAATTATTGAGTAGTGCCTTCTTACGTAAAAATCAATAATTGGTGTAATACCATATGCTACTGTGTTTTAATCACCGGGTATTCCAACAGTATTAACGGTAACAACTATGCCGTTATTTATAACCAACTTATTCTTGTCGTTTTCTTCATCCAATCGCTTTTCGTTATGGGGCCCACACAAGGCTGCGTCGTCGTACGAATATTCCCTGACAGCAAGAATATTCCACGACCAAATGAATATTTTATAACCACTTGCTTATTTGAAATATTTGCGTATTTTACCCATAACTATCCACATTAATCAAATCAACCCTTACTATTTCAAAATAATAAATGGAGGAAATTCAATTTTAATTATAATAAGGTAGCCGAAACTAGTCGGGGAACTGAGTGATGGTCCAAGATGGTGTTATAGTAGTCCTCACTATTCTATAAAATAGTGTGACACTAAATATAACGAGGACTCCATTTGAGTTTGGATATTCTCTAGAAGACAATATTCGTGTAAAAACTCTCAGCTCATGTTGTATAATTAAATTTGTATTTGTATTCAGTACCATGTATTTGGCGACCCAAGATGGGTGATGTATACCTACTTTGGGGGCGTCATAGTTGGTATCAAAGCCATAAAAAAGAGCCTCGAACCTTTTTCTGGTGACTTCCAAGTCTTGGGATGCACCGAAGCCAGACTTTCCATAGGGGACGTCGCGAGTAATGGTGGCAAGTTGATATGTATCATTGTGAGGTGCTAACCAAGTCTTGGATGTGGGTCACAGTTGGTATTAAAGCTTAGGAATATGATCCATGGCTGAGATGTGAGGCAAGAACTAGGAGGGGAGAGATGAAAAATTTATTCGTTAGTATGACCTACCTAAGTTTATTTGGTATTTAATTGGTCGGTCATAGTATAGGGATAATATATGGCATGTCAATTAACCATTGTTTTGTGCCAGTGTTTGAAAGTGGCATCTAAAAATGTCGTGATAAGCAATGAAGCACATGAGACCGTTGAGTCACCAACAATCAATATCCAAGATAATGTGCAACAGAAAGACAATAATCCTCAGGTAAACAACAACACTAATCAAATGAGGAACGATGGGATGTTTAGAGGCTTTATACAATTCATGCAACATCAGGCGAGAGCGGCTCCTGTTCAAAATACAAGTGGAAACACTGACAACTCTCGGATGGTTACTGCTATGCAGTTCAAGGAGTTGGGACCACCGAAGTTTTTGGGAGAGCCAAAACCACTTAAGGCAAAAATGTGGAAAAAGCAGATCACCAAGATATTTGATGTCTTGGTTTGCTCCGAGGAGCAAAGGGTTCCCTTTGCCACCTTCATGTTGAGAGGAGAGGCAGATTACTAGTGGGAATCATTAAAATGTACTCAGCCTACCGCACTAAAAATGTCTTGGGAAAAGTTTCTAGAACTGTTGTTGGGTAAAATTTATATACGCACAACACGCAAGTATACATGGTCAACAAGTAATATAGTAATGAGTAGAGTATCATTCCCACGGAGACAACTTAACAAGAATTTAACCATACAATTATCAATTTCCTATTAATCCCATTTTTATTTAACTATTCAATTCAATTATTAAAATTATAGAGACTAAATTAATAAATAAATAAACTATCACTAAACAATCACAAATATTAAAATCTTGAATTTCAAACAATTAATGGAGATTTAAACTTATGACTTCAACCTAAGCTTCACTCTAATTTCTACACCTTCATTCCAATTCAATTCACTATCACAGTTTATTAATCGAGAACACGAACGTAATATTAGCCAACTCTCGATGCACTAATGCCTTATTAACTTAAATCCACAATTTAGATAAAAATAAGTTAAACGCCTTAATCAACTAACTCACTATATCTCTATGTGAATTATAATTAAAGAAGGTTTAAGATTATGTTCTCTATCCGATTACATGTGATGTCAAGCATATCTCTACCTTAACATTCATCAAGAATCTACTATTCACAAAATTCATGAACACATGCTATATTAACTAAGTCTAGATTCGAATATCCTCTCTCGATTCCATACAAATCCACAAAGAATTGGTTATCAGGCAATTCAGAAATTCAAGCTCAAATTAATATAGATAAACTGGAAAATAGCATATTGAAATGGAAATCAAGTTTACAAAATCATTGTTTCACTTAAGTGTGAGACCCCGAATTTTATGAAATAAAAGTATTCAATTTTTCTATTTTGGTAAATAGTTAAATTGATAAAAGTTTAAAGTTAAGGGTCATATTTGAAAATTTTTCAAAGTAGACAAGTTGTCATAAAATACCAGGTTACTATTCACGAGTTACTATTTATAGGTTACTATTCACCGAAATTACTATTCACTTTGGTATTGTTCACTCAAGTATTTGGGACACTTTTTGTGTCGAAGTACTATTCACGAGTTACTATTCACGGGTTACTATTCACAAAAATTACTATTCACTCTAATATTGTTCACTCGGGTATTTGGGGTATTTTTCGTGTCGGGGTACTATTCACGGGGTACTATTCCCGAAGTACTATTCACGGGGTACTATTCACCCGAACAAAATATTTTATTGAAAATAACGGCGAGAGTTTTACCGTTAAAACTATTGAACTACTCGGTAGTAAAAGTACAGTAATACGCGTTGTTGCATAATAGCACACGGTATTGATTATTGATATTTATGTGAGAAGTCGCTCAGTTTGATTCAATTATTATCGATTATTAATATGAATTATTATAGCGATAATGACGTTTTGTTTTATTTGTATTATTAACGTAATAAAACAGAAACATCTTTTTATATAAAACATAATACTTTATTAAAGTTATTCTATAAATAGAATATATTATATTTTATTATGCATAGTTTTGCATAGTGTTTTGCATAGTGTTGCATAGTGTTTGCATAGTAAAAATCTTTTTATATAAATAGAATATATTATATTTTATTTAAAAGATTTTTCTTTAAATATGGACCGTCAGATTAAAGTAAATCAATCTGGACCGTTCATGGATTAGTTACTATGCATTCCATTTTCCTATAAATAGAAGCTCATTCCTTCATTATTTTCTTACGAATTCATTGAAACTCTAGAGAGAGAAATTATAGAGAGAAGCTATAGAGAGAAAATTATAGAGAGAAAGAAGAAGAGTATTCTGCTACTTCACTACTTCTATATCCAGTTCTTTTACGGTAAGGGGTGTTTATCTTTCTTCTTGAAGAGAACTTATGTTATTCCATTCTTTATTATTCTGTTGGAATAACCTGTAAAAGTGGCATACCCTATACATAACCTGTATATGTGGTCTACCCTATACTTGGTGACATTCTTTTACTATTCCATCTTTATATTTCTGTCGGAATATCCTGTCTGTGCTATACGCCGGACCTGGTTCCATTTACTATTTCGTCTTTATATTTCTGTCGGAATATCCTGTCTGTGCTATATGCCGGACCTGGTTCCATTTTATTATTCCGTATTTACGATTCTGTTGGAATATCCTGTCTGTGTGTTTTACACCGGACCTGGTTCCGTCTTTATTATTCCGTATTTATTATTCTGTTGAGAATAACCTGCCTGTGCGGTCTATCGCATGCATGGTGATTTCTTCTGTTATTCCATTCGTTATTATTCTGTTGGAATAACCTGTCTATGTGGATTACCGCATGCATGGTGAATGATCCTTTATATTCAGTCCTTATTAAATTTTGGAAATAATCTCTAAGTGGATTACCGCATGGCGGTGAAAATCCATTTGCAGTTTCATATATTCTTTACTATACTGTTGGTTATTGGTTTTACAGTTGTATGTCTTTGACCTATAGTGAAAAGATGATATGTTATTGAATATCTTTGGCTTACGTGCAAATATGAATTGTTAATTGATAGCTTTGTCCCGTAGTGCAAAGATGGACAGGTGTATGACATGATCATGACCGTTGGTGATACTAACAAATGTCCTTGGCACGTAGTGCGCGGATGATTCAATGATGTGGATTATTTATTTAGCTGAGTCTCAGCGATTGATTTTATAGTTGAATATCTTTGGCACGTAGTGCAAAGGTAGACAACTGATTGGTATGATCATTGTTATTACACTTGAATATCTTTAGCCATTGGGGGTAAGGATATTGAGTAAACGTTCTATTAAGCATTGTGGCAAGAAAGAATTGTTAATTCATGTTATTATAAATATTATAATCTTTAGTGGTTCAGGTGAATACAGGTGATAAAAGTTGATGAAAACACGATTATCTTTGGCCTGTAGTGCATGGATAATTCGTGGTCGTGATACTAAAGAATATCCTTGGCCTGTAGTGCAGGGATGATTTAATGATGTGGATTATTTATTGAGTTGAGTCTCAGCGATTAAGTTGTTGAAAACATTTTTAAATCATAAAAGATAGTAGACTCTATTCTCTACTTGACTCTTCTAATAGATTGCATATTCCGCTGCAGTTAAACTTGATGTTGTTATATTGTATCAGTTTAACACTGTTGAAGGCTATCGATAATTTATTCTTCATTATCTTAGTCATAATATTTCTTACTGGGCTAGTTGAGCTCACCCTTTCTTTCAATGTTCTCTTCAGGAAATGAGAACATAGTTGGGACGAGTCGGGGAACGGAGTGACGGTCCAGAGGATAGCATTAGTAGTCCTCACTATTCTGTTAGATAGTGTGACAATAATTGTAACGAGGACTCTTTTTGAGTTTGTATAATCTATAGTAGACAATAATTGTATTCAAACTCACAGTTATGTTTTGTCGTATTGTACACGACAGTTGTATTAGTAAGTTGTATTTGGATTTATGTACCATGTATCTGGCGACCCAAGATGGGTGACGTATACCTAATTTTGGGGGCGTCACATTAAGGATCCACCATAAGCCTAAAAAGTGAATTAGTTAATCATAAAAGAAATAACAACTGAATAATTCAAAGATAACATTCTTTTAAATACAGATAAAAGACAAAGGAGAAGAATAGTGAAAAACACCCTTCATGTAACCTAAATCCGCAATCGTCCCAAAAATCTCTCTAAAATCTTCCTCCAATGATTGCTATGAAAAACTGGAATTAATCTTCGTATTACGCCTTGTGTCTTGTTTAATTCATTGATAATTGAGTAATAGACATCCAACACACATTTTTCTAAGTAATTCCCCACTCATTAGAGTTCACTTGCCATCCAAATGCTAGAATTAATGTCCCAGCAGAGTCCAAAACCAAACAGGAGATTTCTCCAGTCGAGACCCCCCGCCCCGGCGGGGGTGTAAGCCTATAATAAGCCCGCCCCGGCGGGCACCCTTTCTGTTAGTTGCTGATGAAGACCCCCCACCCCGACGGGGGTATGTAGGCCAAACAAGCCCTCCCCGGCAGGCATCCATTCTGCTAATTGACTTAGCTTCCTTTAAGATTACTTCCAGAAACACTCCAAATGACTTCAAATCTTCGTTAAATGCCGCAACAACAACCCTACACATAAAAGAACACAAAAACAAATAAAATGAACATGAAAACAAGAAAATAGCAACAATTAAGCGTGAAATGGACAACGATTCATGGAAATGAAATCCAATTATCAAAATCCCCCAAACATAAATAGTGTTATTCCTCGAGCACAAAACGAACTACATGCTATACAGTGCAATGCAATGAAATAGAATGAATATAATCTATATACTTTCTAATTCAACAGTATCGCAGAATTAAAGTTATCTCATTGGCCTCAGAGAAAACAAGCAAACTCTACAATATTAATCACCAAAACCAATCCACAATTCCGTATTAATTCTCAAATCTTAAACCATCATCACTAGTATAATGTTCTTGTGTGTTCAACATCCATGATAATTAATACGGACTCAAATTCAATACATAATCAATTTCTTAGAAGGACTCATACAACGCAAACTTAAAAATTTCAAAAATAAGCGCATTCCAACTAGAATTAAGCAATACCAAAATCAAGGGTTCATGCAGGGTACTTATACTTCATTTATATTCAATTATTTCATACACATGACTGTGCAATGTCATATCCCATTATGCTAACAGTGCTATCCCTTATCGAGCTTTTGACCAACGACTCCCAGACCATAAAAGACCTTAGGGCGCTAGGTGTAAAGACAATCCCCTAGGGCGTACTTGCTCAAGTAACAAAGGCCCAGAAATAAGACTAGTCATGATATATAATCTCTTCCCTCTTTTTTATTCTTTTTTTTATAGATAAAGCTTATATACCCCACATATAATCCCTCAAACTTAGGTTCTTGCCTAATTTTTTCCTTTACTGCCTATCCTTGTCATTTTCTCATTTACTCTAGCATTATCCTTTAGAAACTATTTATGTATCAATTTGAACTGACCAGTCAACAAAGATGTTTTTAGCGTGATAAGATTTTTATACCAGTTTCAAATAAGCACAAGATTCGATTCATAATAGAAATTATATCATAGTTCTAATAATCAATGCTGTATTGGTTAAATTATTCTCAAACTTATCATTGGCCCACAAATAACATGAACTCCAACAGTGCTGGACATATGCAAACACAATATTTAACAAATTTTTTCTTTATATTTTTTACATATCATAACATAACAAAATACATTAATAACGGAATTCAAAATAATGCAATGACAAAAATAACCTAAGCTACTTTGTATGCACTTAAGTTATCATGCAACTATGTGACTTATATGTATGCAACATCATAATTCCTAACTAATATACAAAACTAGAATGCAACGACAACTATAAGCCTAACTAATGACAATATGAATGTAAACAATAATTTAAATCCCCCAAACTTAAGTAATACAATGCCTTCACTGGATGAATAATCACAATTTAGTGTATGAGGACTTCCCTACAATCGTCTAAGTCTGGGGAGGTGGTGGTTGATCTCCTTCTTCTAAATCACTTGGTGGAAACCTTTACATTGGCATGGGTGGCTGATATGGGAATTGTGTAGCTGGATTGAAGCTCTAAAAATGTCGTGTTAAGTGACGAAAAAGACGCGTTCATAGCGTCAAATATGTGAACTTGCCTCAATGTGAGTCGCCTCATCTCCCGACGTGATGCCTTGTTGTGCGCATCCATTTGATGTTGAAAGTCAAGGAACTAAGGACCAGATAATGCCTTAGTATGCGGTACCTGCTCGGTACCTTGATCTCCCATAGCCTCATCCTCATCCTCTAACGTATCTGCAACATTAACTTCATCCTACGAAGCCGATGGAAAAATAAAACCCAGTCCTCGAGGATGGGAATTGCCCCCAGCCCATACTGAATACCACGCTATAATTTGGTGTCTAGTAATGCAATCAGCATCTTTGTGGGCTCATCGTCATACTATCTCACACCTTCTTGGCGACACAACCCACATATGAGTGACGGGTGTGGCAAGCAGTCCAAAAAGTTTCCACGTAATCATCGACGGATGGAAAAACATATAATGGCCCCGACGTCAATGATGAAGTCTTGTGTATAGTAGTAACGCGTTCTCGTTGGTCACGTCCAAGGTGTGTTGGGACGAATATAATTTAACACATATGAATGCGTACCAAATTTTGCCATACTGACTAAGATCTTTGCTATGGAAAACAGTGCCTCCCTTCCGACCTTTGATCCATGTTGTTCCTGGCATAGTCATTTCCTTGAGTATTGCTTCATAGTCTGGGTCTAAATCACGTAGGTCAGCATATTGACATTTTCGAGGCACCCGCAACTAATAATAAGTGTTTATGGCATTAGCACTGAACGGGACCAAACGACCCCGCACATAAGCGTTGAATGGGGCTTTGTCCTCGGCGTTTGCATAAAACTCCTTAACTATATTGACCACGGCGGGTTCCGGCTCTTTGATGAATTTATTCCAACCCTTCTGATAGATTTGCTGCATCATCTCCCCATCAACGTGATCCGGTGGCAACCCCCGCTCTGGTGTAAGGGCTTTTGTCATCATATAGTCATACCAGTCGGCGGCGACGGTACTTACAAATTTTCAGCAATCGAAGGTCTGTGTCGATTGTGCGTTCCTTGAACTCTCTCCCCTTTGACGTTTCAATGTGGGTTGCGAAGCCATTGACTCTTGAATGCCTTTATCAAAGCATCTTCTCCCAAACTTGGTTGACACACATTAACGAACACTTGGGGTCCACAGAAAATTCTTCCCCAAACTTTGATGAGTTTATAGAAATTATGATGAATAAAGATGAAGAGCTTGAAACTAAGGTACTCACTATCACATGCAAGATGAATTCCCACAATACTAACCCGAATTCGTGGCTTCCTGAGCTCAGTTTTCAAGTAATTGATGAACTTGTGTTGTGAGGGTGTGTTTATATAGAGGTGATGTGATGTAGAGCAATAGTAATAGAAGGGTGATGGAGTAAGGTAGTGGATTAGTGGGTTGGAGTTATGGGGATGATTAATGGATGGTGGCACAATTGTGGGTGAGAAGTAGGAGTAGTGGGAGGATGGAGTTATTGATGAAGTAGTGGAGAAGCGGTGGAATTGGAAAGGAACCATGTAACTGCCAAATTGGTCTATCAAGTTCCAGGATCCCCGCCTCGGCAGGGGGTATTAGGTATAAACAGCCCAGCCCAGCGGGCATATACTCGGCTAATTCGATTGGGGACCCCTGCCCCGGCGGGGGGGGGGGGGGTGCAAGTCAAAATAGGCCCACCTCAGCAGGGGTGCCTTCTGCTAAATGACTTTTTTGGCTAATCTTTTCTTCATGCAATGCAACTGAACTTCCATTTCCCCGTCTTGGAGACCATGAAATGTACAAGTTATTAGACTGTTGATCACTTGGAGTATGATTGAGAAATTAACAAGATTTTTATTATATACTACCTACCAAATAACTTAATAAAAACTAGATTCTAATAATTATGAATGAAAATACTAAAAATAAATGTACGATTGGGTTGCCTCCCAATTAGCGCTTGATTTTTAGCCATTCAGCTGACTACTTCCTGTTCATGGTACGTCGGTCAATGTGATGGCGATGACATCAGTGTTGGACTCGCCCCCCCAATAGTGCTTTAATCGTTGACCATTGAATTTGAAATTTATAAAGGATTTCGACTGTAAAGTTCAACGATGTCATGAGAAAACACCTGTTTTATAGTGAATGGTCCCGACCATCTCGACTTAAGCTTTCCTGGGAACAATCTCAGCCGTGAGTTGAACAAAAGGACTGATTTCCCTGGCACGAATGTTCTATACATAATTTTCTGGTCGTGCCATCTTTTAACCTTTTCCTTGTATAACTTGGAGTTCTCGTAAGCTTGGAGGCAAAATTCGTCGAGCTCATTTATTTGAAGTAATCTCTTTTCCCCTACAGATGTTTGATCGAAATTGAGTTTCTGAATCGCCCAATAAGCCTTATATTATAGCTCCACTGGTAAGTGATAAGCCTTTCCGTACAGTAGTTGATATGGTGACATCCCGATCGGTGTCTTAAACGCAGTCCGGTATGCCCATAATGCATCATCCAACTATAGCGACCAATCCTTACAATTCGGATTCACCATTGTCTCCAATATTTTCTTGACTTCCCTATTCGACACCTCCGTCTGCCCACTGGTTTGGGGATGATAAGTTGTCGCTACCTTGTGGTTGACCCCATACCTTGCCAATAGAGCTGTAAATGATTTGTTACAAAAGTGACTACCTTCGTCACTTATAATTGCTCTTGGCGTGCCAAACCTCGTGAAAATGTTCTTATGTAGGAATTTAAGGACCACCTTAATGATAGTGCTGCAGCTTCAACCCACTTTGATAAGTAATCCACTGTGAGTAGAATATACTATTTATTTAGTGACAAAGGAAATGGCCCCATGAAGTCGATGCCCCATACATCAAAAATTTCAACTTCAAGAATCATTTGTAAAGGTATCTCATTCCTTTTCAAAATGTTGTCAACCCTTTGACATCTATCACATCTTTTGACAAATTGGTGGGCATCCTTGAATAGTGTAGGCCAATAGAACCCGACTTCCAACACCTCTGTTGTTGTTTTCTCACTACCATAATGTCCACCATACGCAGATGAGTGGCACTCATACAGAATGTTCTTCACTTCACTGTAGGGTAGGCACATTCTAATTATTTTGTCGGCGCATTGCTTGAACAAATAAGGTTCATCCCACATGTACCATTTTACATCATGAAGAAACTTCTTTTTCTGTTATCTTGTGAGATCAGGTGGAAGAATGATGCTTACTAAATAATTCTTATAATCCGTATACAAAGGAAATTCTGCATTTATCCAAAACAATTGCTCATCCAGGAATGATTCGTTAATTTCACACTTATCCTCTTTCAATTCCTCTTGGTTTTTCAGCCGAGACAAGTGATCGGCTACTTAATTTTTTGTCCCCTTTCTATCCTTTATTTCTAGATCAAACTCTTAGAGAAGGAGAATCCATTGGATAAGGCGTGGTTTAGAATAGTTTTTTGCAATTAGGTACTGAATAGCCGAATGATTCGTGTAGATTATCACCTTAGTCCAGATCAAGTATGCCCAGAACTTGTCAAATGCATACACCACTGCAAGCAATTCCTTTTCCGCAGTTTTATAATTCATTTGAGTCTCCATTAGCGTTTTGCTTGCATAATATATGGCGTGAAACACTTTTTCTCGACGTTAACCCAAAACAACCCGAACTGCATAGTCGCTTGCATCACACCTCAGCTCGGAAGGAATATTCCAATCTAGTGCGACGATCACGGGGGCTATAGTCAACTTTTTCTTCAACAACTCAAACGCTAGCTTACATTTTTTGTCAAAGCTAAAAACAGAATCCTTCTATAAAAAACTGCATAAAGGTTTAGCAATTTTAGATAAATCCTTTATGAATGTCCTGTAGAACCCATCTTATCCCAGAAAGCTTCTAATTCCCTTTTACTGAGCTTGGTGGAGGCAGTTTTATGATTGTTTCCAGCTTCTCTTTGTCAACCTCCAATCCTTGAGTCGATACCTTGTGACCCATAATTATGCCCTCCTCAACCATGAAGTGGCATTTTTCCCAGTTAAGCACAAGGTTTATCTCTTTATATATCTGTAACACAATCACCACATTCCCTAAACACGTATCAAAATTGTCCCCATAGACAGAAAAGTCGTCCATGAAGACATGCACATTTTTCTCCACCATATCTGAGAAAATGACCATGACACACCGTTGAAAGGTCGCAGGTGCAATACATAACCCGAATGACATTCTCCTAAATGCAAATGTGCCGTAAGGGCATGTAAATGTAGTCTTCTATTGATCCTCAGGAGCGATGACGATCTAGTTATAACCAAGTATCCATCCAATAAACAGTAGTACTCATGTCCCGCCAATCTGTCCAACATTTAATCGATAAAGGGCAGCGAAAAATGATCTTTTCGGGTTGACTTATTCAATTTCTTATAATCCATGCAAACCCTCTAACATGTCACTATTCTTGTCGGTATACCACAACCATTCCTCCCTTTTTCGACACACACTGGACCGGACTAACCAACTTATTATCGGAAATCGGGTATATGATACCGGCATCCAACAATTTCAGAATTTCCTTATTTGCAACTTCCTTTATAATGGGGTTAAGTAGTCATTGTTGCTCCACCATCGGTTTTTCATCGTTTTCCATCAGAATCTTGTGCAGGCAAAACGAAGGGTCGATTCCCTTGATGTCAGCTATCGTCCATCATATCGTTGATTTATGTTCCCTAAGCACCCTCAGCAACTTTTCTTCCTGCAAATCGTTAAGTGCAACATAAATAATAATAAGTAAAGAATTTAAATTGCCTAAGTACGCATACCTGAGGTGTTTAGGGAGTGGCTTAAGTTCCATAGTTGGTGGCTCCTCTAATGACGGATTTAATTTTTCTGTGGATGTCTCCTCCATGTGCAAAGGTTCTAATGGTGCTCTGAATCGGCAAACTCGTTGCAACGAATCTAACATCTTTAAGTAGTCCAAAAATTCTAGGTCATCAAACTCTTCATCCCCCAATAATGTTATTTCTAATGGGTCATTAACCAAACTATTTCCCATATCTTCAGTGATAATTTGCTCAATTATATCCATCCAAAAACATTCTTCCTCATCCGTAGGCAATTTCATGGCCTTGAACACATTAAATTTGGTTTCATGATCTTGGACCCTCATAGTAAGTTCTCCTTTTTGTACATCTATGGGTGTCCTACCCATGGCCAAGAAAGGTCTCTCTAGGATAATGGGTATGTTCTTGTCCTCCTCAAAATCTAGAATAATAATGTCCGTGGGGTATATAAACTTATCCACTTTAACCAATATGTCCTCTACTATGCCTCTTGGATATGTGACTGACCTATCCGCCAACTGCAATGAAATATGCGTAGGCTTTGGCGCGGGCAAACCCAATTCTGTGTATACTGACAATGGCATAAGGTTCACACTCGCCCCCAAATCACATAAACACTTATTAAAAGAAATGTTCCCGATCGTGCATGGAATAGTGAAATTCCCTGGGTCCTTTAGCTTTGGTTGTAACTTTTACTATAACACTGCACTACAGTCCTCTGTTAGTGCCACTGTTTCAAATTCTTCCCATTTCTTTTTCCTTGATAGAATCCATTTCATAAACTTCGCATAACTCGGCATCTACTTTAGGGCTTCTGCAAACGGGATGTTAATCTAAAGTTTCTTAAAAACTTCCAAAAACATAGCGAACTTCTTTTCTAATTTCTGTTTGTGGACCCTCTGCTGAAACGGTGGTGGAGGATATACAATTGTCTTATCGTTTAACTTTGTTTTCTCACTTAGCCAAGTTAACTTAGTGCTTAAGTATTGAATAGTAAAAAGGTTGTTAAGGAGGTGGGATTAGTTTATTGACCAATATGCCCTAACCTTGGTTTTCCTATAAATAGAGAGCCTTAGATTTCATTTGTTAGTTGTTCAAATACACCAATAACTTATAACTTATTGAGTAGAGAGAAAAAGCAAGAAAAGTAAAAGCTAATTTGTTAGAACAAGAAGGAAAGAGAAGGATTAACCAAGTGAACTTTAAAGGTAATGATCATATGTCATTAATCTTCCATCTCTACATTTGTAGGTTGATAAGAGAAGTGTTCATTGATTGACATGTATGCTAAGAAATGATAAGAATGGATAATCAAAGGACTTCAATCTTAATAAGCTGTGAATAAGCAATTCGTTCATATATAAGTTATGAACTAAGGAAGAACTTGTAAGAACTTTTAATATGTTTACATGAATGGATTTTGTATGATAAGGAGATGTAAGAATGATGGTAGGAAGGCTTAAACCATTATAAGTCATGTGAAATGAAATTATAAGTAGTTTATACTTTTATAAGTTATAAACTTATGAAGAACAAGTAATAAGTTATCATATAAATAAGTTGATGTAATTTGTATGTTCAGATGTTAATTTGACGGAGAGCATCCATTTAAAATGATGAATAAATCATAAGTAACGAAGTTATGCCGGAATTCACACGATTAGACGATAATCGTCGAATTCGTGAAATTCTCTAATTAGAAGTCGAATTTTGATATTGAGCTCGTAAACGTTAGTTTTCGATGGGGACAAGCCTTATTTGGCATTATAGAGTTGTGAACTCGAAAGTGACCGAATTCTGACTTAGACCGAAGAAACGAGCGTTAAATGTTCACGAATGTTTATTGTTTTTGTTAAAATTGAACTCAAAGGTGAATTTTAAGTTAACAAAGTCGAAAATATAAAATTCTTGCATGAACACATAGATTATGTGATTTGTGAACTAATGGTTTTTGAACAAGCCAATTCGGACTTAAAATTATCAAATTTGGAGTGCAGGAAGTTCGTTGTGCAAAATAAAATTGTCAACTATCTGGTGCACAGAGCTGACGCAACGGCGCCAGCCCAAGGCCAAAAGGTGGCGTTGCAGCGCCGGTTCTATGCCTAGACATACTGGAGTTTCACGCCACGACGCGACAAGTAGAGCTAGGAGTGGCGCTGTAGCACCTGGTTCGACACTCAGCCACTGAAGAGTTGCTTAAATATAAATTACATTATCATTAATATTTAAATAATATTAAAATATTAATGAAACCATTGCAAAAATATTAAAGTTATTTATAATAACTCAAAATATTTTTAAAGTATTAATAATACCCGTAAATTATTTTTAAAATAATTAAAATCATTTTTAAATAAATACCATTAATATTGAAATATTAATGCATTATTTATAAAAATATTAAAAGTCATTAATTATAACTTAAAATATTTTTAATTCATTTATATCCTTTTTAAATAATTTTTAAATTAATAAAACCATTTTAAAACTATTAATTTAATATAATTAATAAATAAATCTAATATCGTTAATATTAATTTATTAATGAAATTTACCATTAAATATTAGAATTTATATTTTATAACTTAAAATATTTTTAAACACTTTATTTTCATTTAAAATGATTTTTATAATATTAAAATCATTTTTAATTAATTTATTTAATATAATTATTAAATAAATCTAAATATCATTAATAATAAATAATTAATGAAATTTACCTTAAAATATGAAAAGTTATATTCTAAAACATAAAATATTTTTAAATACCTTATTATCATTTAAAATGATTTTTAATATAATAAAATCATTTTTAATTAATTTATTTAATGCATTTATTAAATAAATTAAATATCAATAATATTCAAATAAATACTAATATATATGAAAAAATATGTCAAATTATTCAAAGTTAATTTTTATAACTCAAAATAAATTTTAAAACTATTTTTGGAATTTCTAATAATTAAATTCTATTTTTAAATGATTTTTATAAAATAAATAAAATAAATTGTTGGTATAGCCTTTAGTGACAGAAAGTGTAACCTTTTGTGTTCTTGAGAAATTCAGACCTTCATATGTCAGTTTAGAGTGGGTGAGTTTGAACAAGCATAATTCTTTGATCAATGTGTTTCTAGGCATGTTAATGGTTAGAGGTTGTAGTACTAATGTAATACTACAAGATCCAACAACAAACAGGGTCATAACATGTACCAAATGCAAGATCTAAGCTCAAAACAAGATGTCAGAGATGTTATTCATTTTCTGGGTTACCCAGAAATGAAGAACAGTTCGACTGGCTAGTTTTGGGCTAGCACAACTTGCAATCCTTGCATTATTTTATTGATTTAATGATTCCAGTGTGTAGACAATATGTCAGGGTTTAGATCTATTACATAAAATCGATCTAACTACTTCACAAGATCAAGATCCATGCTGGTCAAACCATGTCAGAAGACATGGTCATGTGTTTTCTAGGTTACCCAGAAAAAGTATTTCATGATCGTTTGACCTGGTTTAACCGTCCACTATGATTCACCTGTTTGATGTTTAGACGATCTAAAAGCTTGAATCAACAATTAATGTAACATACTACAACATAGATACAAGAACAAGAATAAAATCAACAAACATAACAAGATCTATGGACATGAACTCACTGTCAAAGCCATCTAGGTAAGTTCTGGGTTACCAGAAAGGCTTGGTCATGGTCGGTCAACCGACTTTGACCATCAATAATTTCAATCTATGCCAGATCTAAACCTAATTCAAGTTCCCAATCCAAGACCTCATAGCATACAACAACTACAAACTTTAAAAATATAAAAATCATTAATAATCACTGAGATATGAGATCTGACATTCGTTGTCAGACAAAAAAAAATATTTTCTAGATTTTTAACAATATCAAATCTGAGTCTATAGATGTTATGGATCTAACATCTATCAACCCAAATCATCAATATACACTATAAACAACATATTTTAACACCAAAATCTAACATCTAACAAAGGATCAAGGATCATATTTTAGGTTTTGGTTTTATACCCTTATGAACAAACTTTTGATTCTTGGCTACTGATCTGTTAGTGGAGGTAGTGGGTGTAACAACCCAGAGAATCCGAATTGTTTAGAATTTAAGTTTAAAGAATAAGTTATTAATAAAATAATTTTTTTATTAATAATATTATGTGTTATGTGTTTATTAATCGTTCTAGAACCTAGGATGATTATAAGTCGGGAGGATTCTGGCTACGAGCTAGACTGAACGAGTAAGAACCTAGGATGATTAAAAGTGAAATTTTAATCCAAAATATCGATTAAAATGAAGAACGAACGAAGAACACGAAGAATACGCGAAGAACACGAAGAACGTTGTTGATAGACAAATTTAAAACCATCGTAGGATAATTGTTGCTGATGGAAAAGTTTAAAACCATCGCGTATAAGTTAGATGCATATTTCTTGGTTAGGAATGGTAGAAACATTCATGAAGAACGGATTAAAACTTAGCTTTAACGAAGTTATGGCAAACATTTTGCAAAAGACAAACGAGAATTAGAAAGTTAGTAAATGAACCCGAACATATAGTGTTTCATAAGAATGTAAGAGAATGTAGAAAATGTGAGTCGTGGACTCAAGATGAACGAATTCCGAGTTCGAATGACCGAATTATGGACGAAAGAACGAAGAACATTAAAAACATAAAACAAACAAAGTGTGAAGATTAAGCCAATCGAATGGCACGTTAATAGATTTAGAATAAAGTTCTATTCGAGGGGTATTGAAGTACGTAAGATAAGGAAGAGAATGGCTTTGGAATGACCTCGTTCCGAGTTATAACAAATAAGTTATGGAAACGTGAAGTAAGCATCTCAAATTGGATTTAAGACTTATAAAATTTTTCAGGGATGAAGGCTTGGCACCGCAGCGCGAGCCATGCCTTAGGAGTTGGTGCCACAGCACCAGTCATGGAAGTTAGACACTGTAGAGTGGCACTGCAGTGCGAGTGTTAAAGAGGGACTCGGCGCCGCGGCGCCGATGCAGGGAAAAAGCCAGTAATGAGCTCTTAACTGCTCAAAACCTGGTGGAAGTGTACCGAAAGCTAATGAACATGTAGTTCACCTAAAATAACACTTTAACAAGTGAATTAAACCTTTAATGAAGGTTGAACATAAAGATTAAACAAGATTAAAAGACAAAGAATTTAAGTAGTAGATTACGGAACCGATATCCAGGGACTGTAATTACGATAAACGAACATGGAGGTTTGCTATAGTTGTGATTCCTTAGATGTTAAGTGACGAGGGTAATGAATAAAATTTTGATGTTATGTCATGATAATGAGAGATAAGTGTGAAGCGTATCGACGCTGTGTACGTAATGCGGTTACGATAAACGAGTGGTCTTAGCATACAACGAACAGTATGGCTTCGACATTAAAAATGACTAATGAACATGGGGTTCAAGTAATGGATAACGAAGGTATTAAGTAAGATATGAATGGTATTCAGAAAGTCGTAATGAACGTTAATAAGATTAATGAAGCCAAAGGTGAGTCGTATAAGAATGAATCCTAAGGTATGGCATTTAGTTTCCAGAAAGCTGTAAAGAATAAGAAATTAACTTAACGAACGTTATAGTTAATGGTTAAGATCAAAGAGCGAAGGTATATATACAAAACTATCAAACGATCTAACTCACTGTGATGGCAATGTAGACGAGATGAGAACTTGTTTGTTGGTTGTTTGTGGGAAACTACTCAGAGTACCGTATGGACTACTAGCAGAGAAGCGATGTGTACTGAGTCCTAGAGAAGTTATAATAAGAAGATAAAAATGTAAAACATCAAAGATGATGAACGTATAAGTAAGACATCTTCACATGTCATGAAGCCATAGAACAAGTAATGAAAGTGGTTGCGTAAACTTAGTTTGCAAGAACGCGAACCCTAAGAAGTAAAGTTAAGCAAATCAATGCATAAGTTAAATATATATGACTAATTGGTGTATGTGGTGTTTTCTTATGTGTTATATAGGAATTGAAATGAGGAGTTCGGCATAAGCAGTAGCTGGGCGTAAGGCAAGTTTACTAACTTCATTTATATTTTAAATGAATGATAGTTTCTTAAACTTCTCAGATGTTGAACTTGAGAAGTTCTGTCTATGTGCGAATGTGCGATATTTGTACAAGGTGGTATAACATATGAGGCTTTGAGCCACAATGCGAATACTTTGGTGTTTCTATGAGATGAACTGTTCTGTGATTTAACTGTTCAATAAGAGAATGCTTTGTTTATACTTGATTTGTTATTGCTAAGTTTGTGCTAATGATTCTAGCCAGACAAAATGTATATAAAAAAGGTAGAAGAATGAAAGTATTTAAAAATGAAAGTGAATATTATTTTAAAATGATAGGAATCGAGATTATTTCTATTATTCAAGTTGCTTCATAACCTTATTCGATTATTGAAGTTCTAAAGGAATGTTTAAACTCTTAAAGTTGTTTGTTCAAATGCTATGACTTGTTGAGCAATTGAATGCTCACACTTCCTTTAAATAAAAAACATTTTTAGCGTACGATGTTAGAAGAACTTAAAGATCCTGTAAAGATCAAGCTGATGGTATCCAGATGAAGTGCCATTCAGAATGTGGATGAGCGAGAAGATCGAGCGAAGACTTGTAATATAAAATAAGTTCAATGAACTTTAGATTAGTTTAATGAACTATTATGTATCCTTAGTGGTAGATGAAAGTCACTCATTTAAGATGTAAATAATAATGTAATTAACGTTGTTTGTAATGAAGGGAGTTATAAGGTTTTAGAACCTGGAAATTTATAATGTATGTTGTTATATTATAATATATGATGATGTATGTTTGGATGAATGATGTACTCGTGATGTACGAAATCCGGGTGTGAAGATAAACCGCATTTCGGGGCATTGCAGTGGGGCTTGCTTTTGGGACTGAAATTGTACTATAATTCGTGGGTTAGAGAGAGAGGCTATAATTGGGTGTTTGTGTATGAATGAGGCTTGAATGCCACTTTTCTCTCTCTTAATCAATATATATGATGAATATAATGAAGTGGCTGAAATATAATGGCTAATATGTATGTATTTTTGTCACATGGTGTATCTAGTTTGGTAACCCGCTCCATATTTTATCAAGATTTGCAAACAACATATTAAAGAATTGAAAAGGGGCATAATTGTCTTTTGACTAGAAATTTTAATGGCATGTTGGTAACTTAGCAAACCCTTAGGGTTTAACCCTAAGGTTTTGTGTATTGGCTAAGGATTTCTTGATAAGGCTAAAAATAGACACTTAAGTTACTAAAAATGGAAAATTTGGATTTCCTAATTACTAGAACTTATAAATTAGGTTTAAGAATTTACTAATTAACATTAAGCGTGCCAAATTAGCCATTAGGGTTTATAATTTTGAAGTTAGGGTTTCTAATAATTAAGGTTTTTCCTAATTAGGTTTATATTCTATATTACATGTAATTAGATATATTAACGCAATTACATAACATTCTAGAGCTCGAAATTGAGTTTCAAATTAGGATTTAACACAGTAATATTAGGTTTTCTACTGTTACACCATAGCTGACCAATCATTAATGGTCTACACATACAGTACATATTTATAGCACTGAAATATAATTGATATTATATTATTCTCTGTCTTTATTCAAAAACTAGAATTAGGGTTTGGATTCCAAATATGATTTATCGTGCATATATAGCATTATTGTACGACCCTAAATTTTATGAAATAAAAGTATTTAATTTTCTTATAGTTATTATTTCATTTAGTAAATGGTTAAATTGATAAAAGGATTAAAGTTAAGGGTGATATGTGAAAATTTTGCAAAGTAAAGCAAGTAGTTATAAAATATTCGTTTGGTTGGGGAATATTCTTTTTGTCGGGAAATATTTGTATGATGACACAATCATTGGTGGACCCCACAACAGAATTATTGTCAGAGTTAGAAAATGTCAAAATTATCTTTTTATAAAAATAACGGTGGTTGTTTTACCGTTAATTGTTGAAATACCGGGAAATAAAAGTACAGTAATACGCGTGGTTGCATAGTAGCACACAGTATTGATTATTGATGCTTACGTAAGTTATACTCAATTATTGCTACAGTAGTTGCTGCATAGTATTTCACGTTATTGATTAAATTATTATCACAATATCATCTACACAATATTTTATATTATTAAATCAATAATTGAGACGATAAAGTTATTCATATTATTATTTATATTATTGACGATGTCTAGAAAGTCCTATCGAGAAAAGGGGTTTGGTCACCTAATTGCGCATCAATAAGGAGAAGTCCTTATCGAAAAGCCCTCTATTTCTTGGGAATGATCTGGTTGTCAGTATTGTGAGTTATAATATTAATGATGAATAATTGTTGAAAGATTAAGAAAATGTGTTGATTGAAGATAAAATGATTTGTAGTAAGTATTTATTCAATCTTTGATATAAATAAGAAGTCTGTTATGAGACCTTTGTTATAAATTTGGTTTATTCTATGGGTCCCATATGTCATCATCTAAGAGTCACTTTCGCCAATAGTATTTGCTTTTACCAGACGTCAAACCACTTGACATTTCATATTACAGGCTTCGAACCACTTGTCGTTTCATATTACAGGCGTCAAACCACTTGTCGTTTCACATTACAGGCGTCGAACCACTTGTCGTTTCACATTACAGGTATCAAACCACTTGTCGTTTGACATTACAGGCGTCAAACCACTTGTTGTTTCACATTATAGGCGTTAAACTACTTTTTTTTCACAACACCAGTCGTCAAGCCACTTGCATCTTCCCATTGTAAGGAATAAGCTGGAAATCCTCTATAAACAGAAGCTTATTTCTTCTTTCATTCTAACCAATTCACTACGACTCACAAGAGAATTCTATAGAGAGAAAATTAGATAGAAAGAAGAAGAGTATTCTGTTACTACACTATAGCAGTATCCAATCTCCTACTAAGGTAAGGGGTATTATTTCTTTCGTATTCTTGAAGAGGGTTAATTCTTTCAAAACTCGTAAGGGTTATTATTCTATTGGAATAACCTATCTACGCGGACTACCACATGCATGGTGAAATCCTTTTGTTATTCCATTTTTTATTATTCTATGGGAATAACCTGTCTACGCGGACTACCGTATGCCTGGTGAATAACCCTTCGTATTCATTTGTTATTAAATTATGGAAATGATCTGTCTACGCGGACTATTACATGACAGTTGAAAATCCATTTGCAGTTTTGTATATTGTTCATTTCAGATTCCTAAATTTAAACTTACTATGGTAAGTATTGCTTCTATAATTCCTGAAATAAGTAGAATATCTTTGAAATTTGCGCTTCATCCAGTATCTTTTCATGAAAATATTATTCTGAGTATTATTGATAAGTTTTAACCTTTTTATACCGGAGTACTATTCACGGGGCACTATTCCCAAAGTACTATTCATGGAGTACTATTCACTCAGGTACTATTCGCCAGGGATGCTATTCATAAAAAAAATTGATTTCTTTTCGGTCAAAATCATTTTTGATACAATATTATTCTTGAATTTTACTGCACAAAGTAGTATCATGTTGACAATTTGTACATTATGGAATTCAAGATAAATTTAATTATAAATATTTAAAATTTATCCTTTATTTTCTTTTAATTGAATTCTTATATCATTCTCATCATCCTCATGCTTTTATTATGATAAAAGTCATCTTTGGCTTACCTGCATAGATGGACTGTTGATTGGTATGATTAGGACCAGGAATAATTCGGTATAACCATGACCTGTAATGTTACAAATAATGTGGTAAAAGTCCTCATTGGCCCGTAGTGCATTGATGGACAGTTGTTGATATGAACATGACCAACTGATGAATATCCTTGGCCCGTAGTGCATGGATAATTCAGTGATGTGGATTATTTATTACACTGAGTCTCAACGATAAAATTGGTGATAACTTTAAATCATAGAAGATAATAGATATCATGCTCTACTTGACTCTTCTAATGGATTGCTTGTTCCGCTGCAGTTAAACTTGATGTTTATTGTATTTTATCAGTTTAACATTGTTGAAGACTAACGATAATTTATTCTGCATTATCTTAATCAGAATGTTTCTTTCTAGGCTAGTTGAGCTCACCCCTTGCTTTTTATTGTTCTCTTTAGGAAATGAGAATATAGTTGGGACTAGTCGGGGAACAGAGAGACGGTCTAGATGTTTGCATTATTAGTCCTCACTATTCTGTGAAATAGTGTGATAATAAATGTAATAAGGACTTATTTTGAGTTTGAATACTGTCTAGAAGACAATATTGTATTAAAACTCACAGCTCATGCTGTATACTTAAGTTTGTATTTGTATTCTGTACTATATATTTGGTGACTCAGAATGGGTGATGTATACCTATGTTGGGGGGCGTCATAGCTGGTATGAAAGCTTAGGGATATGATCCCTGGCTAAGATGTGAGACTAGAACTATGGGGGAGAGACGGATAATTCTTTCGCTAGTATGACCTACCTAAGTTTATTTATTTTTGAAATGGTCGGTTAGAGTATAGGGATAATATGTGGCATGTCAATTAACCCTTATTTTGCGGCTATGTTTGAAAATGACATCCGAGAATGATGAGATAATCAATGGAACACATGAGATCATTGAGTCACCACAGATTAATACTCATGATAATGTGCAACATGAATATAATAATCCTCAGGTAAACAATAACACCGATCAAATGATGAACGATGGGAAGTCCAGAGGGTTTATGCAATTCATGCAACATCAGGCGAGAGCGGCTCCTGCTCATAATGTAGGTGGAAACACTGGCAACTCTCAGGTGGTCATCGTTAAGCAGTTCAAAGAGCTGGGACCACCAGAGTTTATTGGAGAGCCAAAACCACTTAAGGCGAAGAAGTGGATAAAGTAGATCACCAAGATATTTGATATCTTGGGATGCTTTGAGGAGCAAAAGGTTCCCTTTGTCACATTCATGTTTCGAGGAGAGGTAGATTACTGGTACGAATCTGTAAAGCGTACCCAGCCTGCCGCGCTAAAAATATCTTGGGAGAAGTTCCAATAACTGTTCAATGATAAGTACTTTCCCGAAAGTATTCATCACATTAAGGAGGTAGAGTTCATCAAGCTGGAGCAAAACAATATGAATGTGTCGCAGTACGAAGCCAAGTTTGCCGAGTTGTCCCGATTTGCATCCCACTTAGTTGATAACGAGGAGAGAATGACGCGGATGTTTCTAAGAGGTTTAAAATCTGAGATATGCCAATACCTTATCTCTCACAAACTGTGTTTGTATTCAGATGTTGTAAATAGGGCTCAGTTTTTGGAGCGTGATAATGAGTCAACCCAACCAAGAGAGAGCAGCCGGTAAGTCGATAATACCAGTGGTAGCAGTCATCGAAGCGGTGAAAACAAACATGGAGGGAATCAACATGCCAAAAATGGTAACCACTTCGGTGGTAATAATGACCAAGATAATAGAAGTGAAAATTTCAAGAAGAGGAGATTCAATAATGATGGAAAGACGTCAGCACCAACACCTATTTTTAAGGAAGGAGAACGACCGTCGGTCGTATGTTACAAATGAGGAGGGGAGGGACACATCAGTCCAAACTATACGCAGCAGTCCAAAGCATGTTACAATTGTGAAAAAGAAGGTCACCTAGTCCGATTTTGACGTGCACCAAAGTCAAGTCAAGCTGGGATGGGGGCATCAAAGGTAGTCCCAAACAAGACAAAACCGGTAGTTCAAGGGAGAGCGTTTGTCGTAACCTCCCAAAAAGTAGGGAATCCGAACGAGGTCATCACGGGTAAGCTAATCATAAACTCTAGTGAAGTCTATACCTTATTTGATACAGGTTCTACCCATTCTTTTATTTCTCCTACTTGCGCTCAACATTTAAATTTGACTTTGGAGAAATTAGACTTTGACTTATCGATTGAAACTCCGTTAGGGGAAACCTTTATTACATCCACTATTTATAAGTAATGTTTGATTTAAAGTGGCAACCGCACGTTACCCATGGATCTTATATCTTTGAAAATACTTGCATTCGATGTGATTTTAGGGATTGATTGGTTAACCACTCATCATGCTAAAATTGATTATTTTCATAAGGTTGTTAACTTTCATATTCCTAACCAACCTATTATGCGAATTCAAGCAACCAAACCATTAAAGTCAATCACTGTCATCTCAAGCCATAAAGCTATTCGTTTATTGAAAAACTGATGTCAAGCTTTCTTAGCTCATGTCACGGATTTAAACAAAAATACGTCAGTCTTGAATGATATTTCTATTGTTAATAAATTTCCTGACGTATTCCCTGAAGAACTTCCTGGCCTACCCCTAGAGTGTGAAATTGAGTTTGGTATCGACCTTGAACCCGGTATAAAACCCATTTCCAAAGCCTCATATCGAATGGCTCCTATTGAACTTCAAGAGTTAAAAACTCAACTGCAAGAGTTGTTAGACATCGGTTTCATTCGTCCTAGTACTTCTCCTTGGGGTGCTCCTATTCTATTCCTAAAGAAGAAAGATGGGAGTATACGACTTTATTGATTATCGGGAGTTGAATCACGTCACCATCAAAAATAGGTACCCGTTGCCTCGTATTGATAATCTGTTTGACCAGTTGCAAGGAGTCAAATTCTTTTTAAAAATCGATCTTCGATCTGGATATCATCAGTTGAAGATTAAAATTGATAACATTCCCAAGACTTTTTTCAGAACTCGGTACGGGAATTATGAATTCCTAGTTATGTCTTTTGGATTGACTATTTCTCATGTTGCCTTCATGGACATGATGAACCGAGTATTAAGGAATAATTGGATCATTTTTTGGTTGTCTTTCTTGATGACATCCTCATTTATTCCAAAAGTCGTGAAGATCACGAGTAACACTTGAGGCTGATACTCCAAAAGCTTCGTGAAAAAAAGCTTTATGCCAAGTTGAAGAAATGCGAGTTCTGGCTTGAAGAAGTAGCATTACTTGGGTAAGTAATATCAAGTCACGGAATATCTGTTGACCCAGCAAAGATTGAAGCAATACAAAGCGGGGAGAAACCTAAATCAATGACCGAAGTACGTAGCTTTCTCGACTTAGCTGATTATTATCGAAGATTCATAGAAGGGTTTTCTCGAATCGCTACTCCATTAACTCAGCTGACTCAGAAAGATTCAAAATTCGGTTGGAGCGAGGAATGTGAGAAGATTTTTCAAGAACTCATGAGGAGACTTATTTCAGCACCTGTTCTGACAAAACCATCCGGCTCAGAGGGATTTGTCATCTACAGTGTTGCTTCGGGAAAAGGGTTAGGATATGTTCTCATGCAACATGGAAAAGTCATAGCCTATGCCTATCGACAACTCAAAGAATATGAGAGGAATTATCCTACTCATGATCTAGAGTTGGCAGCTGTCGTTTTTGCACTTTAAATTTGGTGGCATTACCTGTATGGGGAGAAAGTGGAGATCTATACGGATCATAAAAGCCTCAAATATTTCTTCACCCAAAAGGAACTCAATATGCGGCAATGACATTGGCTTGAATTGTTGAAAATTATGATCATACCATTCAATACCACCCTGGAAAAGTGAACGTGGTAGCTGACACATTGAGTAGAAGATCATATGCAAGTACGAGTGCGTTATTGTAAATGCAAAGGCCCATTTTGTATGACTTGTAAAGGATGGAGATAGAGTTAAAGACTCCAGGGACCCACGTAATGATGGAAAATATACGAGTAGAACTGACCATAATCGATAAAGTTACAACTGCTCAAGTTAAAGACATGGAGCTGATGCGTATGAGGAAGAAAGTGCAAGAAGGTGTTATCCCGGAAGCAAGAATTGATGAAGAAGGAATACTACGAGTCAACTCTAGATTTTATGTTCCTAACAACCCTAGTTTAAAGTATAAAATCATGATGGAGGCACACAACACACCGTTTGCAATCCATCCTAGGAGAACCAAAATGTATCGTGATCTTCGACATACATTTTGGTGGAGCAATATGAAGAGAGAGATCGCAAAGTTTAACTCAAGGTGTTTAACTTGTCAACTTGTCAAGACGGAGCATCAAGTGCCAAAAGGTCCATTGCAACCACTTGAAATTCTAGAATGGAAGTGGGAGCACATTACCAAGGTTTCTCAAGGCATAGATGCAATTTGGGTCATTATTGATAGATTGACCAAGTCTACTCATTTCTTACCTATACGAGAAACCTATTCACTTGAACGTCTTGCTCGTATTTACATAAATGAGATTGTAAGACTGCATGGTATGCCAGTATCCATAGTTTCTAATCGAGACCAAAGATTCACTTCACGATTTTGGGTTAGTTTGCAAAAAGCTATGGGCACGGATTTACGATTTAGTTCGGCTTATCATCCTCAAACGTACGGACAATCGGAGAGGACTATTCAAACTCTTGAGGATCTATTAAGACTCTATGTACTTGAATTCAAAGGAAGTTGGGACAAGATCTTGCCATTAGTGGAATTCTCATACAACAACAGTTATCAAGCAAATATCAACATGGCTCCATTCAAGGCGTTGTATGAACGTAAGTGTCGTTCTCCAGTATACTGGGACGAGGTGGGTAAATCAACGTTGTTGGGACCAAAATTGGTACGCGTGACTACGAAAAAGATTCAAATGATCTGACAACGTATAAAAACCTCACAAGATCGACAAAAGAATTATGATAATCTTCATCGAAAGGACATGGAAACCAATGTTGGAGAACATGTGTTGTTACGTGTTGCTACATGAAAAGGAGTTACGAGATTTTGAAAGAGAGGAAAGCTCGATCCTCGATTCATTGGCCCATTTGAAATCCATGATCGAGTAGGAACTGTGGCCTATACACTCATTTTACCGCCAAGTATGTCTCATGTTCATAACGTTTTTCACTTATCCATGTTACAAAAATATGTGGAAGACCCGAACCACATTATTGAGTTAGAACCGAACAAAATAGTGAAATATTTAACGTATGAAGAGGTACCTGTTAAAATATTGGATAAGAAGGAACATATTCTACGCTCCAAGGTTATACCTCAAGTCAAAGTTTTGTGGAGAAACCACAATGTTGAGGAAATGACCTGGAAGTTAGAATCTGAAATGAAGTCAAGGTATCCTAACCTCTTTAACATACCAGGTACGTACCCTAATTTCGAGGAAAAAATTTCATAAGGAGGGGAGATTGTAAGACCCCGAATTTTATGAAATAAAAGTATTCAATTTTCTTATAATTATTATTTTATTTAGTAAATGGTTAAATTGATAAAAGGATAAAAGTTAAGGGTGATATGTGAAAATTTTAATATTTATTTGGTCGAAAAATATTCATACGATGACACAATCATTGGTGGACCCCGCAACAAAATTATTGTCAGAGTTAGAAAATGACAAAATTATCTTTTTATAAAAATAACGGCGAAAGTTTTATCGTTAATTGTTAAAATACTCGGTAATAAAAGTATAGTAATACATGGGATTTCATAGTAGCAAACGGTATTGATTATTGATGCTTACGTAAGAAGTCACTCAGTTATACTCAATTATTGCTACGGTAATTGATGCATAGTATTTCACGTTACTGATTCAATTATAGTCACAATATCATCTGCATAATTTTTATATTATTAAATCAATAATTGAGACAAAAAAGTTATTTATATTATTGACGATGTCTAAAAAGTTCTGTCGAGGAAAGGGGTTTGGTCACCTAATTAAGTGCCAATAAGGAGAAGTCCTTATCGAAAAGCTCCCTCTTTCCTGTGAATGATTTGGTTGTCAATATTGTGAGTTATAATATTAATGATGAATAATTGTTGAAAGATTAAGAAAATGTGTTGATTGAAGATAAAATGATTTGTAGTAAATATTTATTCAATCTTTGATATAAATAAGAAGTATGTTATGAGACGTTTGTTATAAATTTGGTTTATTCTATGGGGCCCATATGTCATCATCTAAGAGTCACTTTAGCCAATAGTACTTGCCTTTATCAGACGTCAAACCACTTATCATTTCATATTATAGGTGTCGAACCACTTTTCATTTCATATTACAGGCGTCGAACCACTTGTCGTTTCATATCACAGGCATCAAAACACTTATTGTTTCACATTACAGGTGTCAAAACTACTTTTCTTTTCACATCACTATTCGTCAAGCCACTTGCCTCTTCCCATTGTAAGGGCTAAGCTGGAAATCTTCTATAAATAGAGGCTTATTTCTTCTTTTATTCTCATCAATTCACTACGACTCACAGGAGAATTCTATAAAGAGAGAATCAGATAGAAAGAAGAAGTATTTTATTACTACACTATTGCAGTATCCAATCTCCTACTAAGGTAAGGGGTATTATTTCTTTCGTATTCATGAAGATAGTTAATTCTTTCAATACCCGTAAGGGTTATTATTCTATTGGAATAACCTGTCTACGCGAAATACCGCATGCATGGTGAAATCATTTTGTTATTTCCTTCTTTATTATTCTAATGGAATAACCTGTCTACGCGGACTACCGCATGCCTGGTGAATAACCCTTTGTATTCATTTGTTATTAAATTATGGAAATGATCTGTCTACGCAGACTACCGCATGACAGTTTCGTATATTGTTCATTTCAGATTCCTAAATTTAAACTTACTATGGTAAGTATTTCTTCTATAATTCCTGAAATTAGTAGAATATCCTTGATATTTGCGCTTCGTCCAGTATCTTTTCATGAAAATATTATTCTGAACACTCTAGATAAGTTTTAACCTTTTCATGCTTGAGTACTATTTACGGGGTACTATTCCCGAAGTACTATTCATAGAGTACTATTCACTCGAGTACTATTCACCGGAGATACTATTCATGAAAAAAAAATAATTTCTTTTCGGTCCAAATAATTTTTGATACTATATTATTATTTAATTTTACTCCACAAAGCAGTATCATGTTGATAATTTGGACAATATGGAATTCTGGATAAATTGAATTGTAATTCTTTAAAATTTATCCTTTGTTTTCTTTTAATTGGATTCTTATATCATCGTCATCATCCTCATGTTTATATTATGATGAAAGTCATCGTTGGCTTACGTGCATAGATGGACTGTTGATTGGTATGATTAGGACCAGGAATCATTCGATATAATTGTTGCCTAATTTTTTAATAGCACTTTACCACGCAAGTATACGCGTTCAATTGTAATATTCAGCAAGCAAGGATAACGTTCCCACGAGGAAATAGACTAATATTTATCAATTACTAACTCTAATGCAATTAATCCTATTTTAAACTAAGAAAATGTTGTTTATGATTTAAAATTTAACTTAACGAAACTAATGATTAAAATCAGAATTTCACAAGAATAATTGCAGATTTAACAGATTAAGATTACAACTTCCCTTGGTATTTCATTTAAACTAACTTACTTCCCATTTAAACTAAATCAATTAATATGAATTGTTATCCAAGAATGCTTTATAAATATTCATGCACTTCTTCCAAAGACACATGAACAAATCCTCCTAAATCCAATCTTTAAGATGCAGAATTAAAAGGAACACCCCAGTTAATCAACTCACTATATTCCTATGTGAATCAAGTTAATTAGGGTTTACGCACAAATTCTTGCAATGGATACAAAAGACACATAGGTATATTCCTATCCTATACGCTAATCATATTAACCCTATTCAGATTATATGAACAGATGTTATCATATCCAGATCTCAATCTATACTCCATCTTCCAATTTTATATAGATTATCACAGTAATTGTTGATCAGGCAATTAATCAATAAGCATAAGATATAATAAACAATTCAATAAAAACTAACTTTCATTCAATGGGAAGCTTGCAATTTAAACTACATACCAAGTTCCGTTGCAATCTTAATTAAAATTTAGTTCATGATAATAATAAAGAAAAACATAATCCAGATAAATAATCCAAACATCCCAGATAGTTACAAAAGATAAAACTAGAGAAGAGAAGAAGAAACTCTGAATTTGCTCTTAAACTCTCTCTTAGATCTTCAGCCTTTACAATTCTCCTTCGTGTTTTTCTTCCTTGTTCTCTCTGCAAATCTCTTGAAGAATTGATTGATTCTTTGCACAATTCGTTCCTCTTGCTTTTGTAGAGTCCTCTCCTACTTGTATTGGTCTCAGCCCTCATTCAGACTCCTATTTGACTTCAAAAACCCACTTGACAGCTGAAAAACGCAACTCTCTACGCACATGAGCGCCTAGGCGCTCATCATAGTGCAATTCCAAGCGCCAAGGCGCTTGGCCAGGACCTCCTATTTACAGAAATGCCACTCAGCTTTAATTTTCATGATTTTTGACCTTTTTCTTCTCCGAAATGCCCAATTTGTCCCTCCAGCTCCAACCTACAACAAATAAACACAAAACACATAAAAACATCCTAAAAACAATTAAATATATCAATAATTAAGTTTAATAATACCAGATTCATAGGTATAAAACCTACTCATCAAATACCCCCAAACTTAACCAATTGCTTGTCCCCAAGCAACACAACACAATGCAATAGCTAAATATGCAATGCAAATGCAACTATCTAAATGCCTACATTCCAGCAGTCAAACAGAACAAAATCTATTCATCAAGCCTCAGAGAAATCACAATAAACATGATAGTACATCATATCAAAACAGATTTGTAATTTCATCGTCAATCATCAAATCTTAACCTGTTATTATTGATATAGTGTGTGTGTGCTTAACATCCATGCTAACTGATATGATGCTAAATACAACACATAATAAATCTCTTTAAAGGAATCATACAGTGTAAACTCACAAAATTCACGAACCAGCAAAAACCAACTAAAGACAAATATCCACCAAAAGTTAAGAGTCCAATCCAGGATACTTATGCTTTTTTTTCTTTACGGGGGCTTTTTGCTCTTTTCCCGTTTTATTGTTTTTGTTTTTTTTTTCATATATATACATATATATATTTTTTTAACCATGACTGTGCAATGTCTCATTCCATTAGGCTAACAGTGCTTACCCCTTAGCGAGCTTTCGACCAATGACTCCCAGACCATATAAGACCTTAGGGCGCTAGGTTTTAAGATACCCCTTCGGGCGTACTTGCTCAAGTAACAAAGGCCCCGAAACAAAACTAGCCAGAGTATATTTTTTTTTTTCATCATTTTTTTTAAGCTTATATATCCCAAATTTTTCCCCCAAACTTAAGTTTTTATCTAATCTTCAGTCATCTTCGCCTATTCATGTCTTTCATTCATTCAGACTAGCATTATCCTCTAGAAGTCCATTATGTGTCAATTTAAACTCAATCAGTCAACATGGTTGTTTTTACTGTGCTATCCTTATTATATCAGTTTCAAACAGGTACAGATTCAAATCCTGACAAGAAATCACGTCAAAGTCTTAACGGACAATACTATACTTGTCTACTCAATTCCAATCTCATCACTGACCAAGACAGACTTAAACTATTTAACAGCTGGAAACATGCAAATGCTTGAATTTTTTTTTTTTTTTTTTAAAATGAAAACTACATGAATGCAACTATATGCAAAACTATTAACTGAACATACTATATGAATGCACTAGATAAATACTACATGCATGAACTGGAGCTGGACAATTACACCCCCAAACTTAAATTATGCAATGTCCTCATTGTATATAACAAATAAAATTTAAGAAATTAAGCACTGAGGACTTCCCTGAAAGATAGAAGCTTTATTCCTCGTCAGAATCTTCTTCCTCATCTTCTTCTTCATCTGGGGTATATGCGGACAATGGTGGGAATTGGTAGGGAGCGACACCTGGATTCATGCGGGCAAACATCTCAAGGAATGCGGCACTAAAATTCTGATATACCTCCGTTTGCCGCTGAGCTAAACTATCCTGATTTCTTTCCATTCGGTCAAAACCTTCCTGAACTCGAGTGGCAACCATGTCGATTCTTCTAGTTTGATTTCTCAAATCGCGACGGATATCTTCATAAAAATTAGGAGGTTGCTCTGAACTTCCAGCTGCAGGAGGATTCTCGTGGACTTGATGACTAGGCTCGGCTGCAGGCTCGGGAGGAGAAATAATGAATCCTAACCCTCTCGGGTGTGGTATCCCCCCACTCCATACCTTGTACTTCTTAATAAGCGAGTGGTCAATTGCGGCTAAAGGAGGCTGTGTAGCTTCCTCAGCATCCCATTTTACCCCAGCTTGTTGGCATAGTCCTGTGATCAAAGATGGGTGTAGTAATCCACCTGAGGTCCCTCCTCGAATTACTTTGTCAATGGAATCATGAATAACTTGGCCCACATCTATAATTTTTCCTGATGCAATGCAGAAAAGAAGGGCTGCCCTTTGATTTACAACATCACTCATATGCCTACATGGCATCATCTTGGCACAAATAAATGCATGCCATGCCTTTCCATAATTGCTTAGTTTGGATGCGGGGAACAACACAGCTTCATGTTGATCTGTTAATTTCCATGTCGTTCCCGGTACACACAAGGCTTGAATAATCTCACTGTAGTCTAGCTCGTGTTGTAGATATTGCATGTATCCATTGTTGGGTATCGTGTTCAAACCATAATAAGCATTTATTGACCCAAAACTAACCTCCACTGATTTTCCTCGTACCCAAATTACGTTTCCCACATGATCTATTGCATTTGCATAGAATTCCTTAACAATCTTAACAACAGATGCATCCGGTTGGGCTGTAAAGTTCACCCATCTTCTACTCCCAATCATCTGTAATAATTCCCCATCTTCTATATCGGGCAATAATCCACGCTCGGGAATTAGTGCTTTATTAGAAAGAACATTGTAATATCTGTCCGACGCTTTAGCACTTGTAAATCTCTTTTTGTCATACTTTTGCGAAGTGCCCGAAGTCTCTCCTCTTTGTCTCTTACTAGCCATAGTCTTATGTACTAAGTTCTTGCTAACCCAAATGATACTCAATGACTTAGGAGAGCCAAAATCTTTGTTGTGACAATTTATCAAACACTTTGTGTGCACAAATTTGGAACACTATTGATATGCACTCCCCCAAACTTAATTTTCACCAATTGTTGCAATTACTAAACACACTATACATCCAAGACAATTCAAGCAACAATTAAGAGTACCCACACCCAATTGAGCCAACACAATGATAGAAACTAGTTTCAAAGTACTAACCTAACTATTATCCAAGTGAATCCAAAGAATTTGCAATAAAACCTTGTGTACTTACTTGGGTATAGCCAAATCTTGATGTTCAATCAAAGTTGGATGAGCAATTTGAGCATTGCACCTTTACTGTAAGTAGATGTGGCTTGAATGCAAGTGGAATCCCGAATTGGTAAAGAAGGATGATAATATGGAACTTAGTTGCCTTGGTTTGGGTAGAGATGTAGTGTTTGATTGGGAATTGGAAGAGAAAGATTGGGTGTTTAGGCTAGATTAGATGAGGGTTTAGAGTTGTGGAGGGTTAGAGATGGAGTAGGAGAGTAAGAGAGGCTTTGATTTGGAATGGGAGAGGAGTTGCCCGAATTGGGGCTTTAAAATTTTTTTTTTTTTTTTTACATTGGAGCGCCTAGGCGCTTGCTTGCAGAATCTATTGGGCGTGTGCAGCGCCTAGGCGCTTGGATTGCACTAGGTTGGAGCGCCTAGGCGCTTGGTCTGTGCAACACTTTCTGACTTTGAGCGCCTAGGCGCTTGAAATGACTTGAGGGGGAGCGCCTAGGCGCTTGGGGCTGCATAATGTTACTGACTTTGAGCGCCTAGGCAGTTGGAATGGCTTGAAGTGGAGCGCCTAGGCGCTTGGGGCTGCATAATGTTACTGACTTTGACGTCCTTTGGGAAAATGGCCATAACTTCTTCGTCCGAACTCCGATTTAGATGATTCAAGATGTTCTGGAAAGAGGAGAAGTAGATCTACAACTTTTATTCTTGAAGTTTCACGAAATAATATCCGGAGCTGTGGTCTAATTGGCTCTGAAGTGACTTCTTTGTAAATGGCAACCCGAAAACGCGAATCTAGCCACTCCAAATGTCGATCCATGTAACTTTTATCCCAAACCTCGTCAAATATCCCCAATCTTAAACTTGTACGTGTTTTCCTTTCTTGCAATCAATTGACTCTCTGTTAGAGAACAAGGTATGCAACAAATCCTAAACTAGCAAAGTTTAACCACTACATAAACTAATGGTAAAGTAAATTAATAAGAGGAAAATAGCGAATAACAATAAAACTTCCTGGGTTGCCTCTCAGTTAGCGCTTGGTTTATAGTCTTCAGCCTGACTTTCTCCTCTGTTCTAATCGGCAAGGTTGACCGATGTCTTTTCACGATCAAAACATCCCCCATAGTAGTGTTTCAATCTTTGACCGTTGACTTTAAAATTACGTTTTGAATACAGGTCTTCCACTTCTACAGCTCCATGAGGATAGACTTTTGAGATTATAAATGGCCCAGACCATCGAGATTTCAACTTTCCAGGAAACAGTTTAAGCCTTGAATTGTATAATAACACTGTTTGACCTGCTTCAAACTTTCTTTCCAGAATTTTCTCATCATGCCACCTCTTAATCTTTTCTTTATATAACTTCGCATTCTCATACGATTGGAGTCTGAACTCATCCATTTGATTCAATTGTAAGAGGCGCTTCTCTCCCGCAGCAGATATATCAAGGTTTAACTTCCGAATTGCCCAATAAGAACTGTGTTCGAGTTCAACTGGAAGATGGCATGCCTTCCCATAAACTAACCTATACGGAGACATCCCTATCGGAGTTTTGTAAGCTGTACGGTATGCCCATAGAGCATCGTCCAACTTGCTAGACCAATCTTTCCGACTAGGATTCACTATCTTCTCGAGGATTCGTTTCACTTCTCGGTTAGATACCTCGGCTTGACCACTTGTCTGTGGATGGTAAGCAGTAGCTATCTTATGAGTGACTCCATATTTAGCAAGGATAGCTGAAAACAGCTTATTACAGAAATGTGTTCCTTCATCACTAATGATTGCGCGAGGAGTGCCGAATCTAGAGAAAATGTTCTTCCGAATGAACTTAATCACAACCTTCGCGTCATTGGTAGGTGATGCTATAGCTTCTACCCACTTCGAAACGTAGTCCACCGCTAGAAGTATATAGGAGTTACAGAAAGATGGTGGAAATGGTCCCATGAAGTCAATTCCCCAAACATCAAACAATTCGACTTCCAGGATCATATTAAGTGGCATCTCGTGTCGCTTTGATATATTACCAACTCTTTGGCATCTGTCACATTTTAATGAAAATACACGGGCATCTTTGAAGAGTGTTGGCCAGAAAAATCCACATTGAAGCACTTTAGCTGCCGTTCTTTCTCCCCCAAAATGTCCACCATAGTCAGAAGCATGACATTGGTGTAGAATACTCTCCATTTCAACTTCCGGGATGCACCTTCTTATTACTTGATCGCCACATTATTTAAATAAGAATGGCTCATCCCATAAATACTGTTTCACGTCATGGAGAAATTTCTTCTTCTGCTGGCTTGTCAAATCAGGCGGAAACACCTTACTGACAATGAAATTTACATAATCTGCATACCATGGTGTATCCATCCTTACTGCAAATAGCTGTTCATCCGGAAAAATTTCGTTGATCACTGTTGTGTCATTTTTCTTTAGTTCTGAATTCTCTAACCGTGATAAATGATCAGCAACCTGATTTTCTGTTCCTTTTCGGTCCCGGATCTCCAAGTCAAACTCTTGTAGCAATAATACCCATCTAATTAATCTCGGCTTCGCGTCTTTCTTTGCTATTAAGTACTTAATTGCCGAATGATCTGTAAACACAATCACCTTTGTCCCAATCAAATATGAGCGAAATTTATTAAATGCATAAACAACTGCTAATAGCTCCTTCTCGGTAGTGGTATAATTCAGTTGAGCATCTGTCAATGTTTTACTAGCATAATATATAGCATGAAAAATTTTATCCTTTCGTTGGCCAAGAACTGCACCAATCGCATAGTCGCTAGCATCACACATTAATTCGAACGGTATAGTCCAATCTGGTGCTATGATTACAGGTGCGGTAACAAGTTTCTTCTTTAACACATCAAAAGCTTCCAGGCATGCTTGATCAAAGTTGAATGAGACATCCTTCTCCAAAAGATTGCACAGTGGTTTTGTGATTTTGGAGAAGTCTTTTATAAATCGTCTATAGAAACCAGCGTGTCCCAAGAAACTTCGAATACCCTTTACAGAAATTGGTGGTGGCAGGTTCTCAATGGTTTCGATTTTTGCTCTATCAACCTCAATTCCTTTTGATGATACTCGGTGACCCAAGATTATCCCTTCTTGCACCATAAAATGACATTTCTCCCAGTTCAAAACCAAATTCGTTTCCATGCAGCGTTTGAGCACGAGTGTGAGATTTTCCAAACAATAATCAAACGAATCCCCAAAAACTGAAAAATCATCCATAAATACCTCAAGATTTTGTTCAACCATATCTGAAAAAATAGCCATCATACACCGTTGAAATGTCGCTGGCGCATTACATAACCCAAAAGACATTCTGCGAAAAGCAAAGGTGCCATATGGGCATGTGAATGTTGTTTTCTCCTGATCCTCGGGTGCAATGGCAATTTGGTTATAGCCCGAATATCCATCCAAGAGGCAATAATACTCGTGCCCTGCAAGCCTGTCCAACATTTGATCTATGAATGGTAGAGGAAAATGGTCCTTACGAGTGGCCTTATTCAACTTTCTGTAATCCATACACACCTGCCAACCAGTAACTGTTCGCGTTGGGATCAATTCATTCTGCTCGTTCGCAACTACTGTCATTCCCCCTTTCTTTGGCACGCATTGAACCGGACTTACCCATGAGCTATCTGAGATAGGGTAGATAATTCCAGCATCCAACCATTTAATGATTTCCTTTTTAACAACTTCCTTCATGATGGGATTGAGTCTTCGTTGTTGTTCAATAGTTGGTTTCGCTTTGTCTTCCAACAAAATCTTATGCATACAAATTGATGGGCTTATCCCCTTGATATCTGCAATAGTCCATCCAAGAGCAGTCTTGTATTGTCGAAGTACCCTTAGTAGCTTTTCTTCTTGAACCTTATCAAGTGATGCAGAAATAATGACTGGCAAGGAAGAAGAAGAACCAAGGTAGGTGTACCGGAGGTGGTTAGGCAATGGCTTAAGTTCCAAGGTAGGCGGTTCTTCTACGGATGGTGTCACCTTTTCATCTAGCTTTCCCCGATAATCCAGAGGTTCAAATTTTTGTAGACATCGTATGAACTTCGGAGTTGAATCTAGCATTTGGACCCATTCTATCACCATTGAATCATCAAATAATTTTTCACTAACCAATGCGGTCTCAAGAGGGTTTTCAATCACAGATTCACCAAATACCTCTTCAGTTGCTTCTTCAATTAGATCAACTCTTAAGCACTCTTCCTCTTCCTTCGGAAATTTCATAGCCTTGAAAACATTAAAAGTTACTTCTTCATCTTGAACTCTCATTGTTAACTCTCCCTTTTGTACATCAATTAATGTCCTCCCAGTGGCTAAAAATGGTCTTCCAAGGATAATGGGTATGTCTTTATCCTCTTCGTAGTCCAACACAATGAAGTCTGCTGGGAATATGAATTTGTCCACCTTCACTAATATGACTTCCACAATGCCCCTAGGGTATGTCACTGATCTATCTGCGAGCTGTAGAGAGATATTTGTTGACTTTGGGGCTGGTAATCCCAACTGAGTGTAGATCAAAAGTGGCATCAAGTTAATACTTGCCCCCAAATCACACAAACATCTGTTAAAGAACTGGGGCCCAATCGTGCACGGTATTGTAAAGCTACCCGGATCTTTCAACTTCGGTGGTAACTTTCTTTGCAGAATTGTGCTACATTCTTCTGTCAATGCTACTGTTTCGAACTCCCCTAGCTTCCTCTTTCTTGCTAAAATATCTTACATAAATTTTGCATAACTAGGCATTTGTTCTAAAGCATCTGCGAATGGAATGTTGATTTGTAGCTTTTTGAACACTTCTAAAAATTTTGAGAATTGTCGATTTAATTTCTGCTTTTGAAATCTTTGAGGAAACGGCACAGGTGGTACAACTGTTGTTTGCTTATCTTCTTGTTGTTTTGTTGTCTTGTCAACAACTTTTTCCTCAGATTTACTGTCTGAATCTCCACTCTCTTGTTCACCATCCTCAGCAGAAATTAATTTCTTGTGTCCGTCCAAATCTGTAGTCAACTCTTTCCCGCTTCTGAGTGTAACTGCTTTACAGTGCTCATTTCCATCATTCCTTGGATTTTTCTCCGTATCACTAGGTAAAGAACCTGGAATTCTAGTATTCAAAGCATTAGCCATTTTCCCCATTTGATTCTCCAGATTCTTTATTGCAGCTGATTGGGTTTTCGTTGTGGTTTCCAACTGAGTTGCAAATCTTGCCAGCAATTCTTCCATTTGTGAAAACTTATCATGTTGTTGAGTTTGTTACTGTGGCTGAAATCCAGGTGGATATGTTTACCTTGGAGCTTGAGCATGTGACTGATTATTGCTCCAAGAAAAATTCGGGTGGCTTCTCACTCCTGAATTGTAGTTGTTTGAATAACTGCCCTGCTGCCTGTTATAATTGGAAACAAAATGGACTGATTCAGGATTTATTGCACATTGATCACTTGAGTGATTACCCGCACATATTTCACATATCGTTTCTATTTTCTGAACTGGTTGTACCCCAAGTGAATCTATCTTCTTTGTAAGAGCAGAAATCTGAGCTGTCATTTGAGCTGACAATGCTGTCATCGCATCCACTTCATACACTCCGACTGTCCTTGGCGGAGTTATTCTTGCTGTTGGCCATTGATAATTATTAGCTGCCATGGTTTCAAGCAACTCATACCCCTCATCACAATTCTTGGCCATAATAGCTCCTCCTGCTGCAGCATCTATACTCGATCTCACTGTGCTGAATAAACCGTTATAAAAAGTTTGCACCTGAAGCCATTTAGGAATCCCATGGTGTGGACATTTTTGCAATGAATCTTTGAATGTCTCCCAAGCTTCATATAGTGATTCTGAATCGTGCTGAACGAAAGAGAAGATATCGTTCCGCAACTTTGCTGTTTTTGCAGGCGGGAAAAACTTTGCAAGAAATTTCTGGGCTAGATCATTCCATGTAGTGATCGAGCCTGGTGGTAGTGAATGGAGCCAACTCTTAGCCTTATCTCTGAGAGTAAATGGAAATAGCCTTAGCCTTATTGCATCCTCTGACACATTATTGTACTTGAAAGTATCGCAGATTTCTATAAAGCTGACTATATGATCGTTCGGATCATCATTTGGTAACCCTCCAAATTGACATGAATTTTGAATCATCTGTATTGTCCCCGGTTTTATCTCAAAACTTGTAGCAGTAATAGCAGGTCTCGTAATACTCGACTGAATTTCAGTAACCCGCGGAGTAGCATAATCCCGCAGCGCTTTTTGCTCTTCTTCAGCCATAGTATCTTCCTTATCAAATGCTTCTTTGGTTTCCTTAACCCACTTACGCAACCGCTGAAATCTTTTCTCGATGTCGTCCTCGTGAGGCAATAAATCTGGCTTCTTCGATCGCGTTTGCATAAACTAGTCAAAAGCACCTGAATGGAACAGAATAGAAAAAGTTTAAATTAAGATTAACGCTATAAAAATCAGTAATGACAAAATATTAAACTAATTTCCCCGGCAACGGCGCCAAAAACTTGTTGCCTAATTTTTTAATAGCACTTTACCACGCAAGTATACGCGTTCAATTGTAATATTCAGCAAGCAAGGATATCGTTCCCAAGAGGAAATAGACTAATATTTATCAATTACTAACTCTAATGCAATTAATCCTATTTTAAACTTAGAAAATGTTGTTTATGATTTAAAATTTAACTTAACGAAACTAATGATTAAAATCAGAATTTCACAAGAATAATTGCAGATTTAACAGATTAAGATTACAACTTCCCTTGGTATTTCATTTAAACTAACTTACTTCCAATTTAAACTAAATCAATTAATATGAATTGTTATCCAAGAATGCTTTATAAATATTCATGCACTTCTTCCAAAGACACATGAACAAATCCTCCTAAATCCAATCTTTAAGATGCAGAATTAAAAGGAACACCCCAGTTAATCAACTCACTATATTCCTATGTGAATCAAGTTAATTAGGGTTTACGCACAAATTCTTGCAATGGATACAAAAGACACATAGGTATATTCCTATCCTATACGCTAATCATATTAACCCTATTCAGATTATATGAACAGATGTTATCATATCCAGATCTCAATCTATACTCCATCTTCCAATTTTATATAGATTATCACAGTAAATGTTGATCAGGCAATTAATCAATAAGCATAAGATATAATAAACAATTCAATAAAAACTAACTTTCATTCAATGGGAAGCTTGCAATTTAAACTACATACCAAGTTCCGTTGCAATCTTAATTAAAATTTAGTTCATGATAATAATAAAGAAAAACATCATCCAGATAAATAATCCAAACATCCCAGATAGTTACAAAAGATAAAACTAGAGAAGAGAAGAAGAAACTCTGAATTTGCTCTTAAACTCTCTCTTAGATCTTCAGCCTTGTTCTCTCTACAAATCTCTTGAAAAATTGATTGATTCTTTGCACAATTCGTTCCTCTTGCTTTTGTAGAGTCCTCTCCTACTTGTATTGGTCTCAGCCCTCATTCAGACTCCTATTTGGCTTCAAAAACCCACTTGACAGCTGAAAAACGCAACTCTCTACGCACATGAGCGCCTAGGCGCTCATCATAGTGCAATTCCAAGCGCCTAGGCGCTTGGCCAGGACCTCCTATTTACAGAAATGCCACTCAGCTTTAATTTTCATGATTTTTGACCTTTTTCTTCTCCGAAATGCCCAATTTGTCCCTCCAGCTCCAACCTACAACAAATAAACACAAAACACATAAAAAGATCCTAAAAAACAATTAAATATAACAATAATTAAGTTTAATAATACCAGATTCATAGGTATAAAACCTACTCATCAATAATCCTGACCTGTAATGTTAAAAATGATGTGGTAAAAGTCCTCATTTGCCCGTAGTGCATTGATGGACAATTGTTGAGATGAACATGACCAACTGATGAATATCCTTGGCCCGTAGTGCATGGATAATTCAGTGATGTGGATTATTTATTACGCTGAGTCTCAACGATAAAACTGGTGATAACTTTTAACCATAGAAGATAATAGATATCATGCTCTACTTGACTCTTCTAATGGATTGCTTATTCCGTTGAATTTAAACTTGATGTTTATTGTGACGCCCTCAAAACAGGTATACATCACCCATCTTGAGTCGCCAAATACATGGTACATAAATCAAATATAAAATTAATTATACAACTATTGTGTACAATACGATAAAACATAGTTGAGAGTTTAAACATGAATATTGCCTTCTAGATAATATTCACTCTCAATGGAGTTTTTATTACATTTACTGTCAAACTATTTTATAGAATAGTGAGGACTACTAATACAACCATCTGGACTGTCAATCCGTTCCCCGGATAGTCCCAGCTATATTCTCATTTCTTGAAGAGAACAGTGAAAGTAATGGTGAGCTCAACTAGCCCAGTAATAAATATTATGACTAAGATAATGCAGAATAAATTATCCTTAGTCTTCAACAGTATAACAACTGATAGAATATAATAGATAACAAGTTTTAGATCAACAACTGCAGGGAAAATAAGCAATCCATTAGAAGAGTCAAGTAGAGCATAAAATCTACTATCTTCTATGATTTAAAAAGTTTTTCATCAACTTTATCACTGAGACTTAGCTTAATAAATAAAATCGAATCATCCCTGCACCACGACCAAAGATATTCATGTAATCATCAATGGTCATGATTATACCGAATAATCCCTGGTCATAATCATACCAACAAATGTCCATCAATGAACTACATGCCAATGAGGACATTGACCACATCATTCGTCACATTATGGTCATAATTATACCGAATAATTCATGGTCATAATCATATCAAGTTCACCTATGCACATAAGCCAAAGACGACTTTCATCACAATATAAGCATGAGGATGATGACAATGATATAAGCAATAATCAACCGAAATCAAATCAAACAAAATCAAAGATAAATATTAGAGACTTTAAATTTATCCAGAATTTAAAGATATCCAAATTGTCAACATGATACTGCTTTGTATATTAAAATTTAAGAACAATATAAATGTACCAAAAATAATTTGGACAGAAAAGAATATATTTTTCGGGTAAATAGTATCCCGTGAATAGTACCCTGTGAATAGTACTTCAAGAATAGTACCTCGTGAATAGTACCCCGACATGAAAAGTACTCCAAATACCCGAGTGAATAATATTTGGGTGAATAGTAATTAGGTGAATAGTAATCTCTGAATAGCAACTCGTGAATAGTACTCTGGCATAAAAAGTGCCCCGAATACCCAAGTGAATAATACTTGAGTTAATAGTAACTGGGTGAATAGTAACACATGGATAGTAACTCATAAAAAATACCAAAGAAAATGATATTGCATGACGAATACAAAAGAAATGATATCTCAGACGAGTATAATAGAATATACGAAACTGCAAATAGATTTTCACCAGCCATGCTGTAATCCACGTAGACAGATTATTTCCATAATTTAATAAAGAATGAATACGATGGATCATTCACCATGTATTCGGTAATCCACACAGATAGGTTATTTCAACAGAATAATAAAGGATGGAATAACAGAAGAATTCACCATGCATGCGGTAGTCCGCGTAGACAGGTTATTACAACAGAATAATAAAGAATGGAATAACAACATAATTCACCAGGCATGCGATAGACCGCACAGACAGGTTATTCCAACAGAATAATAAAAAATGGAATCAGGTCATGCGTAATCCGCACAAACAGGATATTCCAACAGAATAATAAAGAACGGAACCAGGTCATGCGTAATCCGCACAGACAGGATATTCCAACAGAATAATAAAGAATGGAATAAAAATAGAATTCACCAGGCATGCGATAGACCGCACAGACAGGTTATTCAAACAAAATAATAAAGAATGGAATAACAGGAGAATTTTACCATGTATGCGGTACTTCGCATAGACAGGTTATTCCAATATAATAATAAAGAATGGAATAACAACCCTTATGAGTATTGAAAAAAAATAACTCTCTTCATGAATACGAAAGAATAATACCCCTTACCTCAAAAGAAGACTGTATACTAGAATAGTAAGGTAGCAGAATTCTCTTCTTCTTTCTCTATAATTTCTCTCTATAATAATTGCTCTATAGCTTTAGTGAATTGGTGAGAAATGAAGGAAGAATGAGCTTCTATTTATAGGAAAAAAATAGTTTCGATAATTGCACATTTTGGGTCTCAAAATATTACAGTATAATACCTTCCTCTTTTTCTTCATTTTTAATTTAGTCCTGCAAGTATTATCAAACTTGCACCATCTCCCCTAATAGTAAATCATGTGAATCAATAGTTATAGACATGTAAAAATACGAATTACAGTATAATACCTCTATTTATACCTCAATTTTTAACTTAGTCATCCAAGTATTATCAATCTTCCACCAACTTCCCTGATAGTAAATGAATGTGAATCAATAGCACATATGTGTACAAATAGTTATAATCATGTGAATCAATAGCAATTAATTGCTCATTTATCCAGTTAATTACCCGATTGGTCAATATAACCTCCGGACATCAATTATTATCGAAATAAATGTCGATTTTCACTAACACTAATAATTCCAACATAATGGAACTATAAATTTCATCTTTAATCAACACAAACTTATTCATCATTAATATTATAATTCACAATATTTAACAACCAGGTCGTTCCCAGGAAAGAGGGAGATTTTTGATAAGGATTTTTCCTTATTGGCTCACAATTATATTATCTAACCTCTCCTTGACAGAACTTCTAGACATTATCAATATTATAAATAATAATATGAATAAATTTGTCGTCTCAATTATTTATTTAATAATAAAACATATTATACAGATGATACTGTGACAATAATTGAATCAATAATATGGGAGATATGATGCAGCAATTACTGTAGCAATAATTGAGTATAACTGAGTGACTTCTTACGTAATCATCAATAATCAATATCGTGAGCTACTATGCAACCACGCGTATTACTATATGTTTACTACTGGGTATTTAAACAGTTTTAACGGTAACACTTTCGCTGTTATTTTTATAAAAATATAATTCTGTTATTTTTTAAATACGACAATAATTCCATTGTGGGGTCCACCAATGATTGTGTCGTCGTATGGATATTCCCTGACAAAAAGAATATTCCCCGACCAAATGAATATTATATAACAACTTGATTACTTTGCAAAATTTATAAATGTTACACACAACTATAACATTATATCAAATCCACAGTATAATATTAAAAATAATATTTTGAGAAATTTAAATCTTTATTCATAAAATGTGGGGTCTCAAAATTTCCCCTGCTTATAAAATTTTGCCCTCAAAATTTCCGTATGTACCTCGTATGCCGAATAGGTGAGGATAGCTTGACTTCATTTCAGATTCTAACTCTTGAGGTATAACCTTTAAGTGTCGAATAGGATCCTTCTTATCCAAGATTTTTAACATGTATCTCCTCATACATTAAATCTTCTGTTATCTCGTCTAGTTCTAATTCAATAATGTGGTTCGGGTCGTCCACATATTTACATAACATCGATACGTGAAAAATGTTATGAACACGCGACATACTTGGCGATAAAACGAGTCTATAGGCCACAGTTCTTACTCAATCGAGGATTTCAAATGGGCCAATTAAATCAAGGGTTGAGATTTCCTATCTTCATCGATTCTTGTTTCTAGAATAACGCCCTCTTGAACCTTCTTCTTCACATTCATCAGCTCTGAGTATGTATCTTGCACGGCTTTAACTTTATCGATTAAAGTCGATTCTACTCGTATATTTGATATCACCACATGGGTCCTTAGAGTCTTTAACTCTATCTTCATCATTTGTAAGTTATACGAAATGGGTTTTTTATGTTAACAACATCGCACTCGTAAACGTATACGATCTTCCACTCAACGCGTCAGCTACCACGTTCTCTCTTCCATAATGATATCTAATGGTATGATCGTAATCTTCAACAGCTCGAGCCAACGTCTTTGGTACATGTTACGTTCATTTTATTTGAAGAAATATTTGAGGGTTTTAGAAATGGGTTTTGTACTAGGGTAAATACAAAATTTGATTTTACGCTCTAGGGGTAGGTTAAGAAGTCCTCAAGAATACGTAAGGAAATTTATTAATAATAGAAATATCATTCAAAATTGTGACTCTCATTCAAGACTTAGATAGTACGTCACATTGATACCTATCAACTTGTCACCGTTATTCACAACGTCCCCTACGGATATTCTTTCTTCGGTGCATTCCACATTAGGAAGTCACCAGCGAAAGACTCAGGGCTCTTTACTTATGGCTTAATATAATAGTGATTGACTTTAGAGGTTTGGTTGCTCGAATTCGCATAACAGGTTGGTTAGGAATATGAAAGTTAACAACCTTACGTAAAGCATGATGAGTAGTTAACTAATCAATTCCTAAAATTACATCGAAGGCAAGTATTTTCAAAGAGATAATATCGATAGGTAACGTGAAAGTGTCAATTTAAATCAAACAAGACTTATAAATAGTGGAGGTAACGAAGGTTTCTCCTAACCGAGTTTTAACCGATAAGTTAAAGTTTAATTTCTCCGGAGTCAAATTTAAATGTTGAGCACAAGCAAGAGAGATAAAAGAATAGGTAGAAACGGTATCTAATAAGGTATAGACTTCACAATAATTTATAATCAACTAACCCGTGTTAACTTCGTTTGGGTTACTCTCTTTTTAAGAAGTCACAAAAAATGCTCTTCCTGAAACCACCGACTTTGTTTTGTCTGTATCCACCTTTGGTGCCACCGTCCCAGCTGGACTTGACTTCACTACATGACAAAATCGAGCTAAATAACCTTCTCTTCTGCAATTAAAATAGGCTTTGGACTGTTACGTATAGTTTGGACAGATGTGTTCCTCCCCTCCGCATTTGTAACATACGATAGGCGGTCGTTCTCCTTCCTTAACAACAGGTGTTTGTGCTGACGTCTTCCCATCATTATTGAATCTTCTCTTCTTAAAACTTCCACTTCTATTATCTTGGCCATGATTAGCACGAAAGTGGTTACCATTCTTAGCATGATAATTTCCCCCATGATGGTTATCATTGTTCCGATGGTCGTTGCCTCCGGTACGATTATTATCGTGTTATTGGTCGTTGCCTTTTGGTTGTGCTGACTCATTATCGCGCTCTAATAACTGAGATCTATTCATAACATCTGAAAATAAATAAAGTTTGTGAGAAATGAGGTATTGATGTATTTTCGGTTTCAAACCTCTTAGAAATATTTGCATCATTCGCTCCTCATTATCGACCAAATGGGATGCAAACCGGGATAACTCTGCAAATTTAGCCTCGTATTGCGACACGGTCATATTGTTTTGCTCCAACTTAATAAACTCCACCTCCTTCATGTGACGAATACTTTTGGGAAAGTACTTGTCGTTGAACAGTTCTTGGAACTTCTTCCAAGACATCTTGAATGTGTCAGGCTGGGTACATTTTATAGATTCCCACCAGTAATCTACCTCTTCACGTAACATAAAGGTGGTGAAGGGAACCTTTTGCTCCTTTGAGCATTCCAAGACATCAAATATCTTGGTAATTTATTTTATCCACGTCTCCTCCTTAAGTGGTTTTAGCATTCCCAAAAACTTTGGCAGTCCCAGCTCCTTGAACTGCTTAGCAGTGACCAGCCGTAGGATGCCATTATTTCCACCTACATTTTGAATAGGAGTCTCTCTCGCCTGATGTTTCATGAATTGCATAAAACCTCTAAACATCCCATCGTTTATCATTTGATCGTTGTTGTGTACCTAAGGATTATTGTCTTTCTGTTGCACATTATCCTGGGTATTAATCTATGGTGACTCAACTGTGAGACCTCGAATTTTATGAAATGAAAGTATTCAATTTTCTTATAATTATTCTATTTAGTAAATGGTTAAATTAATAAAAGGTTAAAGTTAAGGGTGATATGTGAAATTTTTTCAAAGTATGCAAGTTTATTAAAATGTTCGTTTGGTCGGGGAATATTCTTTTTGTCGGGGAATATCCGTAGGATGGCACAATCATTGGTGGACCCCACAACGGAAGTATTGTTGTAATAAGAAAATAACAGAATTATCTTTTTATAAAAATAATAGCGAAAGTGTTACTGTTAAAATTGTTGAACTACTCGGTAGTAAAAGTACAGTAATACGCGTGGTTGCATATTAGCACACCCTATTGATTATTGATGCTTACGTGAGAAGTCACTCAGTTATACTTAATTATTTCTTCAGTAATTGTTGCATCATATCTCTCATATTATTGATTCAATTATTGTCATAGTTTCACCTACATAATATGATATATTATTAAATCAATAATTGAGACGGCAAAGTTAATTATATTATTTTTTGCAATATTGACAATGTCTAGAAGTTCTGTCAATGAGAGGTTTGGTCACCTAATTGCGTGCCAATAAGGAGAAATCCTTATTGGAAAGCCCCATCTTTCCAGGGAACGGCCTGGTTGTTAAATATTGTGAGTTATAATATTAATGATGAATAAGTTCGTGTTAATTAAAGATGAAATTGATAGTTCCATTGTGTTGGGATGATTAGTGTTAGTGGAAATCGAAATTTATTTTGATAAAAATTGATGTCTTGAAGTTATATTGACCAATCGGGTAATTAATCGGATAAATGAGAAATTAATTGCTATTAATTCACATGATTATAACTATTTGTTCAAATGTGTGTACTATTGAATCACATTCATTTACTATTAAGGGAGTTGGTGCAAGTTTGATTATACTTTTAGAATTAAGTTAAAAATGGAAGTATAGACGAAGGTACTATACTATACATAATTTTTTTCACATATTTAGAACTATTGAGTCACATGATTTACTATTGATTCACATGATTTACTAGTAGGCGAGGTGGTACAAGTTTTATATTACTTTCATGACTAAATTAAAAATGATGGAAAAGATGAAGGTATTATACTGTAATATTTTGAGCCCCAAAATGTGCAATTATGGAAACTATATTTTTCTATAAATAATAGCTCATTTCGTCATTATTTTTCACCAATTCACTAAAGCTATAGAGCAATTATTATAGAGAGAAATTATAGAGAGAAAGAAGAAGAGAAGTCTGCTACCTCACTATTCCAGTATCCAGTTTCTTCTAAGGTAAGGGGTATTATTCTTTCGTATTCATGAAGAGAGTTATTTTCTTTCAATACTCGTAAGGGTTGTTATTCCATTCTTTATTATTATGTTGGAATAACCTGTCTATGTGAAGTACTGCATACATGGTGAAATTCTTCTGTTATTCCATTCTTTATTATTCTGTTGGAATATCCTGTCTGTACGGATTGTGCATGACCTAGTTCCATTCTTTATTATTTTGTTGGAATATCCTGTTTGTGCGAATTACGCATGACCTGGTTCCATTCATTATTATTCTGTTGGAATATCTTGTCTATGTGGATTACGCATGACCTGGTCCATTTTTTATTATTTTGTTGGGAATAACCTGTATGTGCGGTCTATCGTATGCCTGGTGAATTCTTCAGTTATTCCATTCTTTATTATTCTATTGGAATAACATGCCTATATGGATTACAACATGCATGGTGATTGATCCTTCGTATTCATTATTTATTAAATTATGAAAATGATATGTCTACTTGGATTACCGCATGGCGGGTGAAAATCCATTTGCAGTTTCGTATAATCTATTATACTCGTATGAGATATCATTTCTTTTGTACTCGTCATGAAATATCATTTTTTTTGGTTTTTTTTACCAGTTACTATTCACAGGTTACTATTCACCCGGTTACTTTTCACTCTAGTATTATTTACACGGGTATTCGGGGCACTTTTCGTATCGGAGTACTATTCATGAGTTACTATTCAGATAAATTACTATTCACCCGAATATTATTCCCTCGGGTATTTGGGGTACTTTTCATGTCGGGGTATTATTCATGAGGTATTATTCTCGAAGTATTATTCATAGGGTACTATTGTGAGGTACTATTTACCCGAAAAATATATTTATTTTCTATCCAAATTATTTTTGGTACATGAATATTATTCTTGAATTTTACTCCATAAAGCAGTATCATGTTGAAAATTTTGATATTTTTAAACTTTGGATAAATTTAAAGTCTTTAATATTTATCCTTGATTTCGTTTGATTAATGCTTATATCATTGTCATCATCCTCATGCTTATATTATGATTAAAGTCATCTTTGGCTCACATGCAAAGATGGACTGTTGATTATTGGTTTTATAGTTGTATATCTTTGGCTTACGTGTAAAGATGGACTGTTGATTATTGGTTTTACAGTTGTATATCTTTGGCTCACGTGCAAAGATGGACTGTTCATTATTGGTTTTACAGTTGTATATCTTTGGCTTACGTGCAAAGATGGACTGTTGATTATTGGTTTTACAGTTGTATATCTTTGGCTTACGTTCAAAGATGAACTATTAATTGATGAGTATTTTTGGCTTATGTGCATATATGAACTATTTATTGGTATGATTATGACCAGGAATCATAAAGTATAATCATGACCCATAATGTATAGATGATATGGTAAAAGTTCTTATTGGCCCGTAGTGCATTGATGGACAGTTATTGGTATGATTATAACCAGGGATTATTCGGTATAATCATAACCATTGATGATTACATGAATATCATTGGCCGTAGTGCAGGGATGATTCGATGATGTGGAGTTTTTTATTAAGCTGAGTCTCAGCGATAACATATTTATTATACACTTTTAATTCGTAAAAGATAGTAAATATCATGTTCTACTTGACTCTTCTAAAATACAGTTATATGTCTTTGGCCAGTAGTGCAAAGATGAATTGTTAATGAATATCTTTGGCCGCAGTGCAAAGATGAATTTATTAGTATGATTATGAGCAGGAATTGTAATTTGGTGTAACCATGATTTTTGATGTTTCAGGTGAAGATAGGTGATGAAAATTATCTTTATCTTGGGTGCAAAGAGGAATTTTGAATCACAATTATGATTATGAATTATTCATATGATTGTGGACAAGAATTGTTGATTGATGTTACAGGGATAAAACATTATTGGTGGACTATTAACATGGAGAAGATAATAAACCTGATGGTCTATTTGACTCTTTTAACGGATTGCTCGTTCCGCTGCAACTGTGGTTGAAAAGTTTTATCATCTACCATATGTTCTAAATCTCTGATTTATTATTGATGAAGGTTATTGATGATGTAAATTATATCTTTAGTCATGATATTCTTTACTCGGCCAGTTGTGCTCACCCTTCTTGCTTCACAATTCCTTTCAGGTAACAAGAGTGTAGCTGGGTCGAGCGGGGGTAACAGGAGAATAGAACGGTGGTCTATAGCTGTTGAGGTTCTCTCTAAATAGTATGAAAATAATTTTATTGAGAACTTTAGATAAGTGTGTCGTATTGTATACATCATTTGATATTTAATTTTGGTGAACCGAATAGGGTGAGGCGAACCTAACTTTGAAAGGCTGATTTGTCACTATCATATAAGATGTCTAATGACATACAACCTCGTGTTATCATAAGACAAGGTTGTGCACATCCACTTGCTGAGTATATCTACGAGCACTACCTATATGATCTTGGAGTTTGGTTGAAACATAATGTTCAATTGCAAACGGTGGAGATAATTATATGTCAAGAGAAGACTCAGCATTGGGAGGAACATGATAGTAATCTTCTCGTTTTTCTTTGGAGTCTATTGGGTCAACCAAGGATAATTCTCTGGACATATGATATCTATCATAACCTAGATTCATGGCTTCCAATGTACGAAGGTTTCCTTGAGCACTTCCCAAAGATTTTAATTTCTAAAATAGTTTTTTGACTATACTTTTATGTAAAGTAACATTCTAAGGTTGTGGTCGAGGCACCATGAGAGTTACATACATTTGTATTAAAACTCACAGTTTAATTGTGGTCGTATTCTGTACGACAGTTCAACAGTTGTATAAATGTAGTTTGTATTTGATTTTTTATAGTATGATATCTAGCGACTCAGAATGGGTCGTGTGGACCTATTTTGGGGGCGTCACATCAACAGTTTCATGTGCTTCATTGTTATCTCAACATTTTTGGATGTCATTTTCAAATACTGCCACAAACAAAACAACGGTTAATTAACATATCACATATTATCCATATACACTAACCGACCAATTAAATACCAAATAAACTTAGGTAGGTCATACTAGCGAAGAAATTCACCGTCTCTCCCCTCCTAGTTCTTGTCTCACATCTCAGTCATGGATCATATCCCTAAACTTTGGTACCAACTGTGACGCCTCCAAAACAAGTATACATCACCTATCTTGAGTCACCAAATACATGGTACATAAATCAACTACAAACTTAATTATACAACTGTCGTGTACAATACGACAAAACATAGCTGAGAGTTTAAACAAGAATATTGTCTTCTAGACAATATCCACTCTCAATGGAGTCCTCATTACATTTATTGTCACACTATTTTATAAAATAGTGAGGACTACTAAAACAACCATCTGGACTGTCAATCTGTTCCCCGACTCATCCCAGCTATATTCTCATTTCCTGAAGAGAACATTGAAAGAAAGGGTGAGCTCAACTAGCCCAGTAAGAAATATTATGACTAAGATAATGCAGAATAAATTATCCTTAGTCTTCAACAGTATAACAACTGATAGAATATAATAGACAACAAGTTTTAGATCAACAACTGCAGCGAAAATAAGCAATCCATTAGAAGAGTCAAGTAGAGTATAAAATCTACTATCTTCTATGATTTAAAAAGTTTTTCATCAACTTTATCGCTAAGATTCAGCTTAATAAATAAAATTGAATCATCCTTACACCACGGCCAAGGATATTCATGTAATCATCAATGGTCATGATTATACCAAATAATCCCTGGTCATAATCATACCAGCAATTGTCCATCAATGAATTACAGGCCAATGAGGACTTTTACCACATCATTCGTCACATTATGGTCATGATTATACCAAATAATCCATGGTTATAATCATACCAAGTCCATCTATGCACGTAAGTCAAAGATGACTTTCATCAGAATATAAGCATGATGATGATGACAATGATATAAGAAATAATCAACCGAAATCAAATCAAACAAAATCAAGGATAAATATTAAAGACTTTAAATTTATCCAGAGTTTAAAGATATGCAAATTGTCAACATGATACTGCTTTGTAGAGTAAAATTCAAGAATAATATTCTTGTACCAAAAATAATTTGGACATAAAAGAATATATTTTTTGGGTAAATAGTACCCCGTGAATAGTACCCTATAAATAATACTTCGAGAATAGTACCTCGTGAATAGTACCCCGACATAAAAAGTACTCCAAATACCCATGTGAATAATATTTGAGTGAATAGTAATTGGGTGAATAGTAACCTGTGAATAGTAACTCATGAACAGTAGTCCAGCATAAAAAGTGCCCCGAATACCCGAGTGAATAATACTAGAGTGAATAGTAATTGGGTGAATAGTAACTTGTGAATAGTTACTCATAAAAGAAAAATATCAAAGAAAATGATATTTCATGACGAGTACAAAAGAAATGATATCTCATACGATTATAATAGAATATACGAAACTGCAGATGGATTTTCACCCGCCGTGCGGTAATCCACGTAGACAAATCATTTCCATAATTTAATAAAGAATGAATACGAAGGATCATTCACCATGCATGCAATAATCCAAATAGACAGGTTATTCCAACAGAATAATAAAGAATGGAATAATAGAAGAATTCATAATGCATGCGGTAGTCCGCGTAGACAGGTTTTTCCAACAGAATAATAATGAATGGAATAACAACAAAATTCACCAGGCATGTGATAGACCGCACAGACAGGTTATTCCAACAGAATAATAAAGAACGGAACCAGGTCATGCATAATCCGCACAGACGGGATATTCCTACATAATAATACATAATGGAATAACAACAGAATTCACCAGGCATGCGATAGACCGCACATACAGGTTATTCCAAGAAAATAATAAAGAATAGAATAACAGAAGAATTTCACCATGTATACGGTACTTTGCATAGACATGTTATTCCAACATAATAATAAAGAATGAAATAACAACCGTTATGGGTATTGAAAGAAAATAACTCTCTTCATGAATACGAAAGAATAATACCCCTTACCTCAAAAGAAAATTAGATACTATAATAGTGACATAACAGATTTCTCTTCTTCTTTCTCTCTATAATTTCTCTCAATAATAATTACTCTATAGCTTTAGTGAATTGGTGAGAAATGAAGGAAGAATGAGCTTCTATTTATAGGAAAATCTAGTTTTGATAATTGTACATTTTGGGGCTCGAAATATTACAGTATAATACCTTCGTCTTTTTCTTCATTTTTAATTTAGTACTGCAAGTATTATCAAACATACACCATCTCCCCTAATAGTAAACCACGTGAATCAATAGATCTAGACAAGTGAAAATATGAATTACAGTATAGTAACTCCATCTATACCTACATTTTTAACTTAGTCATGCAAGTAATATCAATCTTGCACCAACTCCCCTAATAGTAAATGAATGTGAATCAATAGTACACACATATGAATAAATAGTTATAATCATGTGAATAAATAGTAATTAATTGCTCATTTATCCGGTTAATTACCCGATTGGTCAATATAACCTCCATACATCAATTATTATTGAAATAAATGTCAATTTTCACTAACACTAATAATTCCAACACAATGGAACTATCAATTTCATCTTTAATTAACACGAACTTATTCATCATTAATATTATAATTCATAATATTTAACAACCAGATCGTTCCCAAGAAAGAGGGGCCTTTCCAATAAGGATTTCTCCCTATTAGCGTGCAATTAGATTATCTAACCTCTCCTTGACAGAACTTCTAGACATTGTCAATATTGTAAATAATAATATGAATAACTTTGTCGTCTCAATTATTGATTTAATAATATAACATATTATACATATGATACTATGAAAATAATTGAATCAATAATATGAGAGATATGATGCAGCAATTACAGTAGCAATACTTGAGTATAACTGAGTGACTTCTTACGTAAGCATTAATAAAAAATACTGTGTGCTGCTATGCAATCAAGTGTAGTACTGTACTTTTACTACCGGGTAGTTCAATAGTTTTAACGGTAACACTTTCGCCGTTATTTTTATAAAAAGATAATTCTGTCGTTTTCTAAATACGACAATACTTTCGTTGTGGGGTCCACCAATGATTGTGCCATCGTACGGATATTCCCCAACAAAAAGAATATTTCCCGACCAAACGAATATTATATAACAATTTGCTTATTTTGCAAAATTTATAAATATTACCCACAACTATAACATTATATCAAATCTACACCATAATATTAAAAAAATATTTCAAGAAATTTAAATCTTTATTCATAAAATTTGGGGTCTCACGTCTATTGTATTTTATCAGTTTAATATTGTTGTAGACTAACGATAATTTATTCTGTATTATTTTAGTCATAATATTTTTTACTAGGCTAGTTGAGCTCACCCCTTGCTTTCAATGTTCTCTTCAGGAAATGAGAATATAGCTAGGACTAGTCGGGGAACGGAGTGAAGGTCCATATATTTGCATTAGTAGTCCTCACTATTCTGTGAAATAGTGTGATAATAAATGTAATAAGGACTTATTTTGAGTTTGAATATTGTCTAGAAGACAATATTGTATCTAAACTCACAGCTCATGCTGTATATTTAAGTTTGTATTTGTATATTGTCAAGCTGATACGAATGCATCTAGTAGCAGCTAAAGATAGAAAGAAGAAATTTATAGATTTGTATCGACTAAAGTTATCTCCTTGGAAAGGAAAGATACGCTTTGGAAAGAAGGGAAAGTTAAGTCCCAGGTTTATAGGACCTTTTTAGATATTAAAAAAGGTAGGAGGGGTAGCTTACGTGTTAGCCTTACCTCCAGACTTAGAACGAATACATAACAGGTTTCACGTATTTGATGCCCTCAAAACAGGTATACATCACCCGTCTTGAGTTACCAGATACATGGTACAGAAATCAACAACAAACTTAATTATACAACTGTTGTGCCAAATACGACAAAACATAGCTGAAAGTTTACATGCATATAGCCTCATAGACGGTATATAAACTCAAATTCAGTCCTCATTACAATTATTAACACACTAAGTAGTCAGGACTGCTATAGCCACCATATCGGACCATCACTTTATTCCGCGACTCGTCCCAGCTATATTCTCATTTCCTGAAGAGAACAGTGAAAGAAAAGGATGAGCTCAACTAGCCCAGTAAGAAATATTATGACTAAGATAATGCAAATAAATTATCCTTAGCCTTCAACAGTGTTAAACAGATAAAATATAATAAACATCAAGTTTAACTACAGCGGAATAAGCAATCCATTAGAAGAGTCAAGTAGAACATAATGTCTACTATCTCCTCTAGATTAAAAGTCCATCGTTAATAATTCATTCATGTAATATTCATCAACAGTTCTTTGTTATACCCAAGATAAAAAGAACTATCATCTCCTGTCTTCACCTAAACCACCAAAGATTATAGTTAAATCCATAATTCATATTTATAATCATGTAAATCAACAGTTTCTTCTTGCCACAAAGGTTTAATAGAATGTTTACTCAATATCCTTACACCAACGGCTAAAGATATTCAAATGTAATAACAATAATCATACCAATCAGTTGTCTACCTTTGCACTACGGGCCAAAGATATTAAATTATAAAACTAATGGTCATGATAATACCAATCAATTGTCTGTCAGTGCACTACGGCCAAAGACATTCAACTGTTAACTAATGGTCATGATCCTGTCAATCACATCATCGAATTATCCATGCACTATAGGACAAGGATATTCGTTATTATCACCAGTGGTTATGATCATGTCATACAAATGTCTGTCTTTGCACGTAAGCCAAAGATATACAACTATAAAACCAATAATCAACAGTCCATCTATGCACGTAAGCCAAAGATGACTTTCATCACAATATAAGCATGAGGATGATGACAATGATATAAGCATTAATCAAACGAAATCAAGGATAAATATTAAAGACTTTAAATTTATCCAGAGTTTAAAAATATCTAAATTGTCAACATGATACTGCTTTGTGGAGTAAAATTCAAGAATATTATTCATGTACCAAAAATAATTTGGAAATAAAAAAAAATATTTTTTGGGTAAATAGTACCCTGTGAATAGTAACTCGGGAATAATAACTCATGAATAGTAACTCATGAATAGTACTCCGTATTTATACATAGTACCGTATATATAATTAATGTTATATACGTAAATAGTGCCATATACATGAATAGTGTCGTATACGTGATTAGTGTCGTATACGTGAATAGTGTCGTATACGTATATAGTAATCCCGACACAAAAAGATAAAGTTTCACAACAAAATCTATATCAATATTTATAACATCTTAATCCAAATGTTATAAATCACTTAATAATCTCATAATCTAATATTATTAATATTACCACAATATTTTAATCATTTCTTAAACTTATTTACAATTTATTTTAATTATTTACACTTTACTAATTAATGCATTTAATCATCCTAAAATATCAAACTTATAAGATTTCATCACCAATAACCAAAACTCTCATCAAAAATCTATGTATACCTTATATAGGATTCTCAAGCCATAAAATCCTATTTTCCAATTTTCTTACTTCACATAACATATTTAATTCATTTACTCATTAACTAGTCCATTTTCATGAAAAATACCAAATCAGTACAAACAAATTTTCTTTTCTGGGATTTAGGAGAATATAGTCACATATTGAACATGTATTTTTCTTAGAATTTTTAAAATTCATTTACTATTTTTCATATGACTAAACCTGTCGAATATTTAGACATTTATCAAAAATTGTACTTTTGTCCAAATATTTCAAAATTTACAGGGTATACTGCTGTTATATAGATGTACTCCCAATAAATATTTCACCCATGTTGGAGTTAACAACATAGAGTTATAAGGGTTTACTTTTAAAATAGTCTTTTCCCATAAAATTCATAACTCCTAATCTATACATCTAAAAATTGCCATTTTTAGACACAATCTAAAAAACTCATCAAAATATCATTTCAAATTTTTTCAGAATTTTTGAGGATCAGAAAAATTATGAAACTACAAATGGATTATCACCCGCCATGCGGTAATCCACGTAGACAGATCATTTCCACAATTTAATAAAGAATGAATATAGAGGGTCATTCACCATGCATGCAGTAGTCCACGTAGACATGTTATTCCAACAGAATATTAAAGAATGGAATAATAGAAGAATGTCACCATGCATACGATTGACCGCACAGACAGGTTATCCCAACCGAATAATAAAGAATGGAACCAGGTCATGCGTAATCCGCACAGACAGGATATTCCAACAGAATAATAAAGAATGAAACCAGGTAATGCGTAATCCGCATAGACAAGATATTCCAACAGAATAATAAAGAATGGAGTAACAACAGAATTCACCAGGCATGCGATAGATTGCACAGACAGGTTATTCCAACAATATAATAAAGAGTAGAATAACAGAAGAATTTCACCATGTGTGCGGTACTTCGCATAGACAAGTTATTCCAACATAATAATAAAGAATGGAATAACAACTCTTACGAGTTTTGAAAAAAAAAATAACTCTCTTAATGAATACGAAAGAATAATACCCTTTACCTTAGAAGAAACTGGATATTGGAATAGTGAGGTAGCAAACTTCTCTTCTTCTTTGTCTCTATAATTTCTCTCTATAATAATTATTCTTGTGAGATTCAGTGAATTGGTGAAAAATAAAGGAATAATGAGTTTCTAATTATAGGAAAATATAGTTTCGATAATTGCACATTTTGGGGCTCGAAATATTACAGTATAATACCTTCAACTTTTCTTTCATTTTTAATTTAGTCCTGCAAGTATTATCAAACTTTCACCACCTCTCCTAATAGTAAATCATGTGAATTAATAGTAAATCATATGACTCAATTGTTCTAAACATGTGAAAAAATTATTTATAATATAGTACCTTCATTTATACCTCTATTTTTTAATTTAGTCATGCAAGTAATATCAATCTTACACCAACTCCCCTAACAGTAAATCATGTGAATCAATAGTACACACATGTAAACACATAGTTATAAGTATGTGAATTAATAGCAATTAAATGCTCATTTATCCGGTTAATTACCCGATTGGTCAATATAACCTCCCGAATTAATTATTATTGAAATAAATATCGATTTCCACTAACACTAATAATTCCCACACAATGGAATTTTCAATTTCATCTTTTATCAACATGAACTTATTCATCATTAATATTATAACTCACAGTATTTAACAACCAGGTCATTCCCAGGAAAAGGGGGCTTTCCGATAAGGATTTCTCCTTATTGGCGCGCAATTAGGTTACCAAACCTCTCCTTGACAGAACTTCTAGACATTTTCAATATTGCAAATAATAATATGAATAACTTTTTTGCCTCAATTATTGATTTAACATATTATGCAGATGATACTGTGACAACAATTGAATCAATAATATGAGAGATATGATGCAAAAATTACTGTAGCAATAATTGAGTATAACTGAGTGACTTCTCACATAAGCATCAATAATTAATAACGTGTGCTACTATGTAACCACACGTATTAATGTACTTTTAATACAGGGTATTTTATGACAACTTGCTTACTTTGAAAAAAAATTCACATATCACCCTTAACTTTAACCTTTTATCAATTTAATCATTTACTAAATAGAATAATTATAAGAAAATTGAATACTTTCATTTAATAAAATTTGGGGTCTCACAACGTATCTGTGTTACGTCCTTATAAGCCAGATTATAAGCTTGTAATAGAGTATGAACCTATTCATATTGAGAAAGACTTAACGTACGAAGAGTTGTCTATGCAAATCATTGATAGAAAAAGAGAATGTTCTGCGGAACAAAGTCATACCTTCAGTAAAGGTGTTATGGAAGAGCCACGATTCCGAAGAATCAACGTGGGAACTTGAAGAAAAGATGAAAAAGAATTACACTCACTTGTTTGTGTAATTTTTTTAGCAAGATTCTGCGGATAAAATCCTTATAAGGGGGAGAGAGTGTAACGACCCAGAAAATGGAGCAATTTGAAAAATAATTTTATTTGATTAAATAAGAAATAAAATGATATTATATGTTATTATTATGTGTTAGCAAGATGGATGACGTTCTATAACCTAATCTTTTTGGAATATCGTAGTATTTTAACTACGTGAAGGAATTAAAGTGTTTGAATTTCTAAGACGGAAATATAAGCTTTCCAATAAATTTTCTAAAAAACACTATTCATTAATTTCTACTCGGGAATTATTTTTGAACTTTTGAGAAATATGTAACGATAGCATATTGAGGTAAGACGGATTATGTAATAATAATTCGAGTATGGAAAACGTAATTTTTAGCTTGCCGACTTAATTTGAGAATGTTATGGAAAATAAAGCGTTAAGGAGCTAAAGTTATGATCGTATGATACGTAGGTATTGTATGAGGAAATGAATACGAGTATGATACAAAATATTATACGAGTATGTATGAATGATGGTATATCATATATTATGAATGAGTATACGAGTTAGAATATGAGAATAATACGTAAACAATAGGTTATAAGGCTTTAAGTCAAATGAAATGGACTTGTAGATTGTGTAACAATTGGTAAAGTCCAATAGAAGTTAATGTGCAATCCCAAATGTAAGTAATGGTAAAGCCCAAGTAAGTTTCTTAATACAAGCCCAAAGTGTAATATAAGTTAATTAAACCTAAAGCCCAAACTATTAATCATGTTGATGAGTGAGTTTTATACACATGAACTGGATACATTCGGGCTTAATTTATTATTGTTCTCAAGTCTTTTAGGATGTTTTTATGTGTTTGTGTCTATTCAAGCATGTTTTATATTATTTTGTAGGATTTGGGACAAAAGTTACATGGATCGACGTTCGAGGTGGCTCGATTCGCGTTTTCGGCTTGCCATTTACATATCAGTCACTTCAGATCCAATTTTACTATTGTTCTGGACATTATTTCGAAAACCTTCAGGAATGAAAGTTGTAGATCTACTACTCCTCTTTTCGGAACATCTTGAATCCTCAAAATCGGAGTTCGGACGAAGAAGTTATGGCCGTTTTCCCAAAGGACGTCAGAGTAGAAAATGTCAGATTTTGGGCCAGCGCCGAGGCGTGATTCTTAGGCTTAATTCCAGTGTCGGGGCACGGGGGAGCAGAGTTTGGCGCCGTTTCCCAGCGCTGGGGCGCTGGCAGGAAGGGTTTGGTGCGGCCTGGACGCGTTTTGGGCGAATTTTGACACCTTTTTGACTCCAAAATGCATTAGGTTTGTTCCTAAGCTAAAAATTAGACTTGTAACCTATAAATACATGATGTAAGGCATCAAATAAGAGGAGATTACATAGTTTAGATTAGAGATACACTCTATTAGATTAGAACATAACCCTAGTTCTTATTAGCTTTGGAGATTGAAGCAACTTGGAGATCATTAAAGATCAAGAGCAAGAGGGGAGCATCAGATTTGCTGACAACAGATTCTATTCCCTTCTCTTATCTTACTTTTATCTTTTAATGGCTATTCAGTTGTGGATTCTTGGTTTTCATTCATTAATTATGAACTAATTCTTTTTATTAAGATTTCAGTTGAACTTTTTATGATTATAAATTGATTATTTGATTTATTTCAATTATTTATGTTAAAGTGAGTTGTTTATCTTGTCTTGTGCTTATTGCTTAATTATCTGATCAGTAATTACTTTGTTACTCTAGAAGGAATTGGAAGAGGAATTCTAGGGATAGAACTGGGCATGATATCATGTGACTTAGTTATTTGCAAAGTGAATAATAAGGTTTGTGAATTGAATGGAAATATATGTTCACCGCATGTAACACATAAGGAATTGGGATTAAAGGAGTTTAATTCACTTATTTTGCATAGGAATATAGCAAGATTAATCTGGATTAAATAGAAGGCAATTGATCACTTGGAAAAGAACTTTTGGCATTTGAGAATTCCTGTTAACAATTCAGTAGGCATAATAATTGGGATAATTGGATAATTGATTTGTAATTCATAATTGGGGATATTGAAGTCTTAATCTTTATTTATTTGAATTCATTCGTTAAAATCTTAGTTTTAATTAGTTAATTTAGTTTTCTTAATTAGAAAAAACACGATTTGAAATTGTTTAAATAAAATTAGTTTGGTTAAGAATTAGTACTTGGTGATTTTTATTAAATAATTCCTCGTGGGAACGATACTCTACTTTCACTTTATTACTTGTTGACCGTGTATACTTGCACATATTCATTGATTGCGTAATCGATCAACAAGTTTTTGGCGCCGTTGCCGGGGGATTAATTTAATAATTATTGTCCAATATTAATTTCAATCAAATTAGTCTTAATTTAAATATTTATATTTTTATTTTTAATTCTCTTTCTATAATTCTCTCTTTTCAGGTACCATGGATGACTTTGTGTATCAATGGCCATACACGAACATGACTCAACCAAGGGGAGCGGAGATTGAAAGACTCGAGAAACTTTCTGCATTGTCTGCACAGATTGAGACACTTTCGAGGATGTTTGAAGCTTTTGAAGCTCAGCGTCGTCAAAGTATGGCAGTTACTTGTGATTATTGTGCTGGAAATCATAGGAGTCATCAATGTGCCATCAGTTTCGAGCCGGTACAATATAGTGGTGATTACCCCAATAATTATGTCTATCCCAACAACTATCATCAAGATTGGGGGTATCACCCGGATTTTTCATGGAGTAACAATCAAGCTGCAACTCAACCACCTAGATAAGAACACACCTCCGGATTTCAAAATCCGACTCAACAACCAGAGAGGATATCAAGTTTGGAAGAAGCCTTAGAAAAATTCATAAGAGATTCTGACAAAAAGAACGAGGAACAAGATAAGAAATTGAGTCAAGTAGATCTTACTTTGCAAAGCCATGGGGCATCGTTAAAGAATCTGGAAAATCAATTGGAACAGATAGCACATGAGTTGAACAACTGTCCTCAATACACCTGGCCCTATGACACAGATTCTGAGACTGATGGTGAGCCCGAGCCAAATCTACAACTGGATGAGCCACGAGATGAAAAAGAGGAGACAAGTGGGGATAATGACAACAAGGTCGGTGAAGAACTAATTGTGAGACCCAATGATGATGAGCCAATGTTGTTTATGCCTCAAGTGCCTTCTCCTCCACAGTTCAAGAGTCCGGTTAGATTTGCAAAACCTTGTCCGATTGGTAGTCATGTCGTCGGCAATACTCTCTATGATGTAAAAGCAAGTACACCTTCGAAACCATGGTGTGATGAGCTGGAGAAGATAGAAGAAGAAATTGTTGTGTCTGACAAGCCTCAATGCCAGAATATATTCACAGACACAATGGAGAAACCACCTAGATGTTGGACATTCTTGAATGTGATCTTATCTAAAGAAAGCATGCTAGGTGACTTTAATATAATGGCTATCGTAAATGGGAACCTACCAAAAGCTATATTATTTCCGATGGATGGAGGGTTCCTCAACTTTCGAAGAGGAATTGGATAGCATTGACCAGACAAAGTCAGGCTGAGACTATAAAACAAGCGCTTATTGGGAGGCAACCCAAGTTTAATTTTTTTTTTTTTATTTTTAGTTTTAATTAAGTTTTATATTAGTAGTTTTGAATTTTCATTTATTTAGGATTTAATAAAATTGCTTCTATCATGGTTTTACAGGTTATTCAAGTTAAATTCAAGTGTGGTGCCCAATTTGTTCCATGTGCTTAGCCTATTCTCCAAACTTAGTGGACAAGGAGGAAGATTGCTATATTTTCAGGGAAGTCATCTGCTTTAATTTTTTCTATTTCAGTCATTGAGGACAATGTCTAGTTTAAGTTTGGGGGTATTTTAGTGTCGTATTGCATATAGTTAGTTATTTACATTGTAAGTTAGTTATGTTTTAGGGTTATTTATATTTAGTTTTTGCATTCAGTTTTTTATTAAAAAAATAAAAAATAATAAAATTTAAAAATCTCAAAAATAGTAGTTAGTTTATACTTGCATGATTCCAACTGTTAGATAGTAAAAGTCTATTTTGGCCAATGATGAGACTGGAGTTAAGTAGATAAGTATAGTATTTAATATTCAGGCTTTGATGTAATTTATTGTTATGAATTTAATCTTTTCATGTTTGAAACTGGTATAATTAAGGTTAGCATGTTAATAACAGCTATGTTGATTGATTAAGTTTAAATTGATACATAATGGATTTCTTAAGGATAATACTAGTGTGAAGGAATGAAAGACATGAATAGGCGGAGATGTCTAAATTTTGATAAAAACTTAAGTTTGGGGGGAAATTTTGGGGTATATAAGCTTTAAAAAAACATGTTGAGTCTTGTGGTGGGTTGAGGAGAAACACTCCCCATAAACACAAGCGTGAGATGGAGCGTAAAACTCACTCACCAACCATCTATCAAAAAAAAAGAGAAAAAGAAAATGAAAAAAAAAAATTTATCGTGGCTAGTTTTGTTTTGGGGCCTTTGTTACTTGAGTAAGTACGCCCGAAGGGGTATCTTAAAATCTAGCACCCTAAGGTCTTATATGGTCTGGGGGTCGTTGGTCGAAAGCTCGCTAAGGGGTGACACTATTAGCCTAATGGAATGAGACATTGCACAGTCATGGTTAATTAAAAAAAACAATAAAACGGGAAAAGAGCAAAAAGCCCCCGTAATGAAAAGTAAAGCATAAGTATCCCAGATTGGACTCTTGAACTTGGTGGATGTTTGACTTTAGTTGGATCTAGCTTGTTCATGAATTTTGTGAGTTTTCACTGTATGATGCCTTCAAAGATATCTATTATGTCTTAAATTTGATTTTATATCAGTTAACATTGTTGTGGAGCACACACGCACTATATCAGTGATAACAGTCTAAGATTTGATGATTGATTAGGAAATTACTGATTTGTTTTAATATGATGTATTATCATGTTTACTTGATTTCTCTAAGGCCGGTTGAATAGACTTGTTTCTGTCATTACTGTTGGATTCGTAGGCAAATAGATTAGTTTCATTATATTGCATTGCATAACATTTTTGTGTTTTTGCTTGAGGACAAGCAAAGGTTTAAGTTTGGGGGTATTTGATGAGTGAGTTTTATACACATGAACTGGATACATTCGGGCTTAATTTATTATTGTTCTCAAGTCTTTTAGGATGTTTTTATGTGTTTGTGTCTATTCAAGCATGTTTTATATTGTTTTGTAGGATTTGGGACAAAAGTTACATGGATCGACCTTCGGGGTGGCTAGATTCGCGTTTTCGGCTTGCCATTTACACAGCAGTCACTTCAGAGCCAATTTGACTATAGCTCCGGACCTTATTTCGAAACACTCAAAGAATGAAAGTTGTAGATCTACTTTTCCTCTTTTCGGATCATCTTGAATAATCTAAATTGGAGTTCGGACGAAGAAGTTATGGCTATTTTCCCAAAGGACATCGGAGCAGAAAATATCAAATTTTGGGCCAGCGTCGGGGCGCTATTTCTAGTTCATTTTGCAGCGCCGGCGTGCTAGGGGGCAGAATCCCAGCGCCGTGCCCAACGCTGGGGCGCTGGGGAAAGGATTTGTGCGGGCCTGGATGCTTTTTGGGCGAATTTTGACACCTTTTTGACTCCAAATTGGATTGAGTTTCTTCCAAAACTAAAAATTAGACTTGTAATCTATAAATACATGATGTAAGGCATAAAATATAAGGAGATTACATAGCTTAGATTAGATATACACTCTATTAGATTAGAACATTAACCCTAGTTCTTATTAGTTTTAGAGATTGAAGAAACTTGGAGACCATTGAAGATCAAGAGCAAGAGCAAGAGCAAGAGCAAGAGGGGAGCATAAGATTTGCTGACAACAGATTCTATTCTCTTCTCTTATCTTACTTTTATCTTTTAATGGCTATTCAGTTGTGGATTCTTGGTTTCCATTCATTAATTATGAACTAATTATTTTTATTAAGATTTCAATTGAACTTTTTATGATTATAAATTGATTATTTGATTTATTTCAATTATTTATGTTAAAGTGAGTTGTTTATCTTGTCTTGGGCTTATTGCTTAATTATCTGATCGGTAATTACTTTGTTACTCTAGAAGGAATTGGAAGAGGAATTCTAGGGTTAGAACTGGGCATGATATCACGTGACTTAGTTATTTGCAAAGTGAATAATTAGGTTTGTGAATTGAATGGAAATATTTGTTCACCGCATGTAACACATAAGGAATTGGGATTAAAGGAGTTTAATTCACTTATTTTGCATAGGAATATAGCAAGATTAATCTGGATTAAATAGAAGGCAATTGATCACTTGGAAAAGAACTTTTGGCATTTGAGAATTCCTGTTAATAATTCAGTAGGCATAATAATTGGGATAATTGGATAATTGATTTATAATTCATATTTGGGGATATTAAAGTCTTAATCTTTATTTATTGATTCGTACGTAAGAAGGCACTACTCAATAATTGTGACAGTAATTACTATTCATTATTTTATTTTATTGATTCAATAATTGCTGCGTTGATATTTATATTATTATTGTTTCAATAATTGTCACTGCACAGTATTTCTCATTATCAGATCAATAATTCATATTATTTGAATAATATTATTAGATAGCATTATTGGCAATGTCTAGAAAGTTCTGTCAAGGAGAGGTTTGGTCATCTAATTGCGCGCCAGTAAGGAGAAATCCTTATTGGAAAGCCCCCTCATTTCTGGGAACGGTCTGGTTGTCATAATTGTGATTCTGTAATATTATTTAAGAATAATTAATTATTGATTCATATGATAAGGAAATATTTATTTGATGTGGATAAAATTGATGAATATATTATTTTATGAGGATATAGATGGAGAAATTTTTTAATGTGACAATTGTTGAAAATTAATATTTTATCTTTTTTGATAAAATAATTCATTTAGATATAATATTTTAATAATATATTAACGGTGATATTTTTACAATGAATGTGGGATATATGAGTATATGAGGAGGAAGAGTATTTTTGTGGTATTAAATGTTTAACACATGTTTTGTATGTCGGTAGACACAATTCTTGACCGAAAATTGATTATAGACTATAAAATCACCCATTTGTGAATTTCGGATTATTTCTGTTTGGAATTTGGAAATATTTTCTTCTGCAAACTTGAAGAGAATTGAAATTCCTATAAAAATTCGCGAGATTTGAATTTTCTGGTAAAAGGGCTATTTATTGTGAATTATTGAAGTTTCGGAGTTCCGAAATAATTGATTTTTGGAAGTTTTAATTATTATTTTCAAGAAAAATGTTTTTCAAAGGTTGGTGAGCATCTTTAACATGTGCTTGATGGCTGAAATCAGATTCCTTGGTGGTGGGCTTGAATATTTGGTAAATATTAATATTTTATTAATTTAGTCTCCTTTGGCGTTCTAGCATTTTCCTATAAATAGAGGGCTAAGTTAGAATTGAAAATCACACCAGAAACAAAGTTTTCTCTCTTTCTCTCTCTATATTATCAAGCATATTCTTGTGAGTATACTTTGAGTGTTGCTATACGGTGCGAGTTTCTGTCAGCACTATACCGAAATTCAGTTAGAAGTACGGTTATTTTGCGGTAAGGGATGTTATTTTCTTCTTAAATGATATTATCTTCTTCAATATCATTATGCCGAAATATTATTCTGAACTTTTTATCAATTTTGAACTTTTTCATGTCAGAGTTACTATTCATGAGTTACTATTCACGAAGCTTGATGATGTTTTTGTGAAATTTCTATCTTTTGGTGTCGGAGTTACTATTCACGTGTACGGCACTATTCACGTATACGACACTATTTACGAATACGGCACTATTCATCGAAAAATGAAATTTCTTTTTTTTTCCAAAATATCTATTTTGGCTACTATCATTGATTATATCCATGTTTTGATAGTTATTTTTGAGTTCTGCTTCAAAATCAGTTGTTATGAAATATTATTGATCTTGGACAAACTGTTGTACGAATCCCTAATATTTGTCCTTCTATCTCACTTATTCGTTCTTAAAAATGTTTTTCATCATCCTCAGTCCTTAATGGTGATACTTGATGAATATCTTTGGCCTGTAGTGCAAAGATAAATGATTACTTATGAATATCTTTGGCCCGTAGTGCAAAGATGAACAGGTGTTGAGATGGACATGACCAACTGGCGATACAAATGAATATCTTTGTCCTGTAGTACAAAGATGATTAAAGATGTATATTGATTGTTGTTACAGGGATGAAAATATTGATGATGGACTTTTAAATCTTAGAAGACATTAGAATTCATTCTCTACGTGACTCTTCTAATGGATTGCTGTTTCTGCTGTATTTGTTGATCTAAAACTTGTTGTCTATTATATTTTATCAAATTTTTCCCTGTTGAAGACTAATGATAATTTGTTGTATATTATCCTAGTCATAATATTCTTTACTGGGCTAGTTGAGCTCACCCTGTTCCTTTTTGTTCCATTTTTCTTCTCAGAAGGTGAGAACATAGCAGGATCGAGTCGGGGTATGGAGTGAGGTTTCTAGAAAGATGTTTTAGCAGTCCTCACTATTTTTTTAAAATATTGTTTGAATAATTGTAATGAGGACTTATTTGCGTGTGGATATTGTCTAGAAAACAATATTTGTATTTAAACTCACAGTATGTATTGTCGTATTTCACACGACATTTGTATTATTGAAGTTGTAGTTTGCTTTATGTACCATGTATTTGGCGACTCAGAATGGGTGTTGTATACCTGTTTTGGGGGTGTCACAGTTGGTATCAGAGCTTAGAGATATGGTCTCTGGTGGAGATCGGGGAATAGAACTAGGAGGGGAGAGATGAGTAAATCCTTCGTTAGTGTGTCCTACCTAAGCTTATTTGTTGGTCGGTTATAATATAGGGATATTATGTGATACGTTAATTTGTTTAATTAACCCTTGTTTTATGGCAGTATTTAAGAATGGCTGCTAAGAACGTTAACAATGGAGTTTATGAGACGGTGGAACAACCTTTAGTCACAAACCAGGAGAACGTGCGATAGGAAGGCAATACTCCTCCTGTAAACAACGTTATCGAGCAAACGATGAATGATGGAATGTTTAGGAACTTTTTGCAGTTCATGGAAAATCAGACGAGGGAGACTCGTGTACAAAATACGGGTGGAAATGATGGCAACGCGCGGTCTATCACAGGTAAACAGTTCAAGGAGTTGGGACCACCAGATTTCCATGGAAAGCCGGATCCGATCAAGGCAGAAACGTGGGTCAAGCAAATTACCAAGATATTCGATGTCTTGGGGTGCACGAAGGAACAAGAGGGTTCCATTCGCCACCTTTATGTTTCGTGGTGAAGCAGATTATTGGTGGGAATCTGTGAAGCGTACCCAGCCAGCCGCACTCAACATGTCTTGGGAAAGATTTCAGAAACTTTTCAATGACAAGTACTTTCTTGAAAGTATTCGTCATATGAAAGAGGTAGAGTTTATTAGACTTGAACAGAACAACATGATGGTGTCTCAATACGAGGTGAAGTTCGCAGAGTTATCCAGGTTTGCACCTCATTTGGTGGAGAATGAGGAACGTATGACGCAGGTGTTTTTGAGAGGTCTAAAACCTGAGATTCATCAATACCTTATATCTCATAAATTTTCTTTATATTCAGATGTTGTAAATAGGGCTCAGTTGTTAGAGGGAGATAGTGAGTATACTCAACCGAGGGCCCACAACCAGGGTCATATCGGCGACAACAGTCATCAGAACGATGATAATCAGTGAGGAAGGAAGAATACGGACAAAGGCGGTAACCACTCAGGTGGTAATCGTGGCCATGATAATAGAAGAGGTGACTCAAGTGGAAATTTCAGAAAGAGAAGATTCAATAACGACGGGAAGACATCAGCAGCAGCACCAGCACCAATAACAAATTCTAGGGGAGGAGAACGACCGCCAGTTAGATGTTACAAATGCGGGAAGGAGGGACATATCAGCCCAAACTATCCACAAAAATCCAAGGTATGTTACAACTTTGGAAAGGAAGGTCACATAGCTCGAGATTGTACTATAGCGAAACCAAGTTCGGCGGGAGTGGTGATTCCAAGGGCTATCTCAGATAAGTCAAAATCAGCGGTTCCTGGAAGAGAGTTTGTCATGACTGGCCAAAACGTGAGGAACCCAAACGAAGTGATCACGGGTAAGCTAATCTTGAATTCTTGCGAAGATTATACCTTACTAGATATCGGTTCTACCCATTCTTTTATCTCTCCTGCTTGTGCTCAACGTTTAAACTTGACTCCGGAGAAATTAGATTTTAATTTATCTGTTGAAACTCCGTTGGGTGAAACCTTCGTTACATCTACAGTTTATAAATCTTGCATGATCCAAGTTGGCACTATTACATTACCTGTAGATCTTATCTCTTTAAAGATACTAGCTTTTAATGTGATTTTAGGAATTGATTGGTTAACCACTCATCATGCCAAAATTGATTATTTTCGTAAAGTTGTTAGTTTTCATATTCCTAACCAATCTGTCATACGAATTCAAACCACCAAACCACTAAAATTAGTCACTGTCATATCAAGCCACAAAGCTATTCATTTATTGAAAAATGGACGCCAATCTTTCTTAGCCCATGTTATGGATTTGAACAGAGACAAGTCAGATTTGGATAATATTTCTGTTGTTAAAGAATTTCTAATGTATTTCCCGAAGAACTTCCCGTTCTACCCCCGAAACGTGAAGTTGAATTCTTTATTGATCTTGAATCGGGTACAAAACCCATTTCTAAAACCCCATATCGAATGGCTCCTATTGAACTTCGGGAGTTAAAAGTAAAACTACAGGAACAGTTAGACATCAGTTTCATTCGTCCAAGTACATCTCCTTGGGGTGCTCCTGTTTTATTCGTAAAGAAGAAAGACGGGAGTATGCGACTTTGTATTGACTACCGAGAATTAAACCATGTCACCATCAAGAATAGGTATCCACTACCTCGCATTGATGACTTGTTTGACCAGTTGCAAGGAGCACAATTCTTTTCAAAGATCGATCTTCGTTCTGGATATCATCAACTGAAGATTAAAACTGAGGATATTCCAAAGACTGCCTTCAGAACTCAGTATGGACATTATGAATTCTTAGTCATGTCTTTTGGATTGACTAATGCTCCAGCTGCTTTCATGGATATGATGAACCGTGTATTCAAGGAATATTTGGATCAATTCGTTGTTTTCTTTCTTGACGACATCCTCATCTATTCCAAAAGTCGTGAAGATCATGAGCACCATTTGAAGCTAGTACTTCAAAGACTTCGTGAACAAAAGCTTTATGACAAGCTGAAGAAATGCGAGTTCTGGCTTGAGGAAGTAGTATTCCTTGGGCACGTGGTGTTAAAACATGGAGTATCTGTGGTCCCGGCGAAGAATGAAGCAATATAAAGTTGGGAGCAGCCAAAGTCGGTGATCGAAGTGCGTAGCTTTCTGGGCTTAGCTGGCAATTATTATGACAACCCGATATTTTCTAAATAAATAAAATTGAAATTTTGCGTATAATTTTTTTTATTATTATAAGGATGAGGATTTGTACAAGATAATATGTATATGTATTTATGTGGTAAAAAAAATATATTTATTACAAAAATATTTGCAAATAAATTTATTTTTAGAATTATTGATTATTATCAATTATAATTTTTATACTAATTAATTCGTTATTGGAAATGCTTTTATTAATTATTTTCTATGAAAATATAATCTTATATTATTTAAATAATATATGAAATGATTTAAGAATAGTTATAATGATTATTTCATTATATGAATTTGTTCAGGATATTAAGTTAATTCTTTTAACTTAATTATGACAGATAAATCAGATATGGAATCCAAACCCTAGTTAATCTTTAGTGAAGGTAAAAGAAATAGGTAGTATTGGTATTAGCTGAATATGTATGTTTTTGTGTGGTATATGTGATAACTATGTTGTGTAATAAAAAAAATTTAACTTTTGTGTTGGTCAAAGTTGTAAATCCCGACTTTTGAAGTCACAAGGGGATAGCGAATGTTTAAAATAGAATGTGCTATGACATGTCAAGTGTTATGAATATGAGTCTATGTTGGATTATGGGATAAGTTGGTATAAAGATAATAGATATTTATTTGGTCACTGGTTCTTACAGTAGACCGAGTTTTGAAAAAAAATCTAATATTTTGAATACATGATTATTTGAGTAGAAAATTTTGTGCTATATGTTAAGCGTATACGATAAGGCTTAGTATGTAAGAATAATTTATAAAATGTCGTCAAGATGAAAACGAAACTAATGGGTAGAAAAATCTGTCAACAAAGCTGGAGGACAACCAAACTTGATACAGAAACTTCCGAATATGGGCGATCAAGTTGTGCAGAACGGAATACCAGTCTCGAAAGATCGAATAGATAATCGAATGTCGAATGTTAAAGAATTCAAGGCGGTCCTATCGCTAGAATTCAAAGGTGCAAATAACCCTGTAGAAGCCCAAACTTGGGTTAAGGAAATTAAAAAGGTGTTAGTGATAGTTAGGATAGCTGAGGGGCAAAAGATCTCTTTTGCCACCTGCATGATGAAGAGTGAGGCAAAAATTTTGGTAGAAAGCATATTAGACGAGGGCAAGAGCAGGTGTGGTAATATGAGATAGGTTTAAGAGTTTATACTTTTGAGAATTATTTTTCAGCTAGTATACAGGCTAGAATGGAGGTGAAATTTCTAGAATTAAAGCAAGGGGATATATAAGTTGCGGAATAAGTCAGTGAGATTTAATGAGTTGACTAGATTGGCTCCGCATCAAGTTGATACGGAGGCTAAAAAGGTACGAAGGTTGAGCTGGGATTACAACCGTAGCTCTACAATAAGGTGGAAGTGTTGCAGATTCCTACATTTGCAGCACTCATGCGGAAAGCGATTATTGTTAAGAAGGGGAGGAAGGAACAAGGGTAAGGTTAAGGGAGCTGAGAAGGTAGGAATTTATAGTGGAAATAAGGGTAGAAATGAAAAGAGGAAGGCGAAGAACTTTGGAAGCGTGCAGGTGAAGCATAAAGGTGGGAAGAAGAAGCATGTAGTGTAATATGCAGAATGGTGGAAAGAACCACTCTGGGAATGTTTGGAATGGAAGTTAGTATGTTATAAGTGTGGGCAGAAGGGACATGTCACTTCCGACTATCTCAATCCAAGAATGTATAGTAGGTGTTTCAAGTGTGGATCAGTGGAGCATAAGGTGGGAGACTGTTCAAGAAGGAGAATTGAGGTAAGGAATGCGAATACGAAGAAAAAGGCAGCAGGACATTGGCGACAACGGGACCGACATCAACAAACGAACCAACGGAATCAACTGCAAGCGTCTTCAACATGATCGTTCAAGATATCGTGGCAGCTGGAGATGCAACTCCAAGTATTACTCGAACCAATATTATTTTCTTAAATATTGATTTCTTATATATAGTAAATTATTTTTTATTTTGAAGGAGGAATTTGAGTTCTTTTAGAAATCAAATTTCCGTTTAATCAGAAAGACAAGCTTTATGTGATAGTTAAAGATCGATTCGATCAATCATGATCGAGATCTATTTGCAATAATTGTGTATGCTCTGAACCCTGGTATGTATAGGTTTTAAAAGGTGATTCTGGGGACGGAATCTTTATAAGGGAGGGTGAATGTGACAACCCGATATTTTCTAAATAAATAAAATTGAAATTTTGCGTATAAATTTTTTTTATTATTATAAGGATGAGGATTTGTACAAGATAATTGAAAGTAGCATGCACACAAGCCAATCATGTTTGATGATAAAGCATATACTTTGTAACAATCTTATTCATTTATTAATAAAAAAATTATTAAAGTATTAAAGGCTTTTAATTATCTACATGATGCTGTTTTATAATATGTGATAAACCCATAGTTTTGAGCAATGCTTTTAGAATAATGATGATGATCATTCTAATGAGATCTAAATTCTTAGAAAGCTTAAAACTAAAATAGTTCCCAATCGTTGGATTACTAAATTGGGGATTAGTGAATCCGGATAGATTGGTACATACGTTGCTTGCTCATTTGATGAGGATGATTGATCTTATGATCATTTGTGTGGAGACACTAAAGTAAGTATGTAGGTGCTTATTAGAGAATAAGTTCACTGAACGTGGCTCGCTAAGGAATACCTAATGGAGTTTTACTTGTCTGTCAATAGGAATTCCTGTAGTAATAGTAATACAAGTGATCCTTGGACTTGAGATCATCATAGTATCTTGTGTATGATAAGTTATACTTTGACTTATTCCTTAAGACCCTTAGGGTATATCAAAGGGTATGCTTGGGTATAATAATTTGTACATGGAGATAATGTATGATCAATAAAGAATCTACCACTTCTAGTAAAAGAAGAGAAATGTCCCATGTGATTCGATAAATGACAACTCAGTAGTCCTTGGCCAAGGCAGAATGAAATTAGAAAGGAGTTTCTAATTTGCATTATTTGGAGTTGTGTATTTAAGAGTCGAAATACATATAATTAAATAAAATAAGACTTGACAGAAATTCCATGTCTTATATTTAATTTGGACATTGTATGGTGGAAGGATTGAATTGTACGGTAACTATTTACTCAAAGGTTCTTTTATGATTAATGTTGAAATCTATATTATCTGGAAAGTCGTTGATCGCTAGGGAGGCTTATCCCTATTGTAGAATAAATATTATTTATTTAAATAAATTATTAGTTTAATTTATTTATTTAAATAAGATTAGAATTGTTCTAATTGATTTATTCACAACCGGTTTAATATGGAGAACCTAAAGGGTCACACCATAAAAGGAAGAATAATTATTTAAGAAGTTAATGGCATAATCGTAATAATAAGTTAAGTATATTTAATTTAATCTATGGTGATAGAATAAATTAAATAGCTTAATATTTATTATTTAATATTTTAGAAGTATTAAATATAAATTAATAAGAGGAGTGTTATTATTATTATTACTATTATTATTATTTAATTCCTAAAGGAGTTTTGGAATTAATTAATAAAAGTACTCTCAAATATCCTAATAGGATTAGGAGGCAAATTAATTAAAAGAATTTAATTAATTATCCCTAATAAAATTAGGGTGCTTAATTAATTAAAAGAATTTAATTAATTAAATAAAATCCAATTCCTTAATTGTTAAGGAGGGTTGCCTACATCTATAAATAAGAGGAGTCTTATTATGGGTAAAAAGGGGTTGTTGACTTTAACAATATACGTTATTCCAATTGTTGGAGAGTACGCCCTTTTTCTATAGAGATAGAAAACTAGGGTTTATGCCAAATACCCATATTCTTGAATTCTTCTTCTTCCTTGGTGGATCACCTCTAGAGGTCAAACACTTGGGTGGCTAACGTTGATCAAAGGAAGGAACCCAACCCGGTGGATTCAAGTTGAACGCGAAAAGGATTGGAGGTGAACTTGTACCTGAGGAAGCTCGAATCTTCAAGGGTATGATTCTTGTTCTTATCTTTTCGTTAAATTAATAATTGCGCATAAAGGGTGATCCGGGTATATGGTTTGTAAAATTTTAAAAACTCTGATTTTACACGCTTCCGTATAATTTTGCGCAATTTGATTGCGTTCATAAATGTTACAAACCTAACAGTGGCATCAGAGCCAAACCTTTATGCGAATTATTAATTGTTCAGATTTGATATGTATATTGATATGTGTTTAGAATAATTTAATTGGGCATAATTTTGTTGTATAAGATTTAAAAAAAAATGTAATCAATTTCCGTGAAACCCACTTTTGAAACGGTACTGTGATTCGCTGGCTTAACACGTGAATCACTTTGTTTTTTTTTACAAGCCTGAATTGGTTCAAGGATTCAAAGGCTTCATGGAATGGTTAATATATTATATGTATTGTATGATAAGTTAACAAGTGGGAGATGTATTTCAGGAGTCTTCCAAAAGTTACTTACGGTATTATATATATATATAATATATTACGTATATATATAATATTTATATATAACGGTAATAGTACTTACCAGATTACTTTTCAAAAGTATTGTTATATATGATTACTTATAAATTTATATATATATTATATTACCGTTATATATATATAATATATATTCTTAATAATTTTATAATTAAAATAAAAAGTTTATTTTAATTTTAAAATTAGAATTTCATGCTAACTAATTAGAGTTGGAATTGGATTCCATGATAACTAATTGGAGTTGAAATTATAATTCATGTTTTCTAAAATAAAGGAGTTTATTTGTGAATAGGAAAGTGAATTCATCTTTCCTTAAATAAAGGAGTTTATTTAGATATGAAATAAGATTTCATATTATTCAAAATAAAAGAGTTTATTTGTGAATAGGAAAGAGAATCCTAATTTCCCTAAATAAAGGAGTTTATTTAGATATGAAATAAGATTTCATATTATTCAAAATAAAGGAGTTTATTTGTGAATATGAAAGGAAATCCGTGTTTCCTTTTATAAAGGAGTTTTTTTTATATGGAATTGGATTCCAAAATTAATTAAAATAAAAGAGTTTATTTTGATTAAAGATTTTGATTAAAATAAAAATAGTTTATTTTATTCAAAATTGGATAAATTAAAATAAAATAGTTTTATTTTGATTTAAATTTGGATTAAAATAAAGGAGTTTATTTTGATTCAAAATTAGATTTTATACTAACTAAATTTTGCCCATTAAATGATATCAATATATATATTAAATGTTTATTATTCATGAGATGAATGTTATTTATTGATGCATATGGTGATGTGTATGATAATAAATGGGATTGATTATGGACTATTGACCAATGTGATTGGATTTTATTTTAGTTGGATGTATGAATGTATGGGTTTTATTAAATGGGGTCTGCGTACCTCGTCTTCTCTAATTTTTCTTAATGTAAATTCTATCTCCCTCCTATGTACTTCCCCTTGAATGCTGATCAAGGTTTCTATTTATTTTAAAATAGTTTTGTAATAGGAATATTTAGAATTAATTTTGAAAAATTGGAGATCAAAGAGCAAGGAGCGCTTGAAGACCCGTTTGTAATGGAGCCCGAGTTTAAATGTAACAGTTATATTTAAATATTAATTCTTGCACCCCTAGGGTTTGACCTTTTGGTTCACTTGGTGGCTCTAGTGAAACAAACTAGAATAAAGTTCATAATCAATCCAGGTAGAATATAGTATTCTATATGTGCATGCTTATATAATATATATTATATATTATGCAAACATGCTTCGCATGTTCATTAATATGACGCGTATTTTATATATATATATATGTGCATGCGCGCTAAATAAGATGAGACAAATTAATAGCAAACCCCTCAAATATTTTATATTAAGTTGTAACGTTCAAAGATATTTGGAATATCGAACGTCGCCTTCTAGCATGATAGAAAAAATAGAGTATTGAATATTTAATATGAGTTTGTTGTGCACACACAAGGCGAGTATTAAATATTTAAGATGTTGTTTTTATTACATATGATGTTTATAAGGAATTGAACATTACTGCTTTGTTGTACACACACAAGGGCTGTAGTTTTCTCTTCACTTATATGGAAATGCTGGGTCTGACTTAACTTAAATCATTTTAGTTCGGATGTGCACACACTTGACCATTATGATTTAAGAGGCAAAATACAAGGAGTTACATAGTTGATGTAATTGACAAGAGTTGTCTACCTATTTATTTATATATAGTTTGTTGTGCACACACAAGGCTATATACATTTGAAATGGGATCCTTATTCTCATTAGCAAATCTTTAATTAGATTTTGCCGAACTATATAAGTGAGGGTAATATAGTTTGAAGAAAATAGTGGGAGATACCAATTTAAAACAAGACCTAATTTATTTTGGTAATTAATAAAAGAATGTATGTTAAAATGTTGTTAATTACAAATTCAGTTACAGATTTTTACAATGTCTAAATTACTATCACTGCATAGCATATTAGATGCTTATTTAACCGGACCAAATTAAATGGATTGGTTAAGGAAATTGAGAATATTTCTCATGGCTGAAAAGCTATCTTATGTCCTTAATACGCCTATCCCTGCAATGGTTGCAGAAAATGCCTCTGAGGAAGAGATTGCTACTTTTAGAAAGTGGCTAGATGATGCATAGTTGGCTCAATGCATCATGCTCAGCATCCATGAGTAACGAGCTTCAGCGTCAGCATGAACCTATGGATGCTCCTATTATATTCTGGCACATCAAGTAGTTGATGGTGAGGAAAGTAGGACTGATAGATATCAGATATCTAAGGAGCTCTTTCGATCTAGAATGACCGATGACACTACGGTACAGATAAAAGTCCTTAACATAATCAATTTGATTGATCAATTAGGACAACGGGTTTTGTCATGGATGGAGAGTTGAGCCAAAATTTGATCTTGCACTCACTTCCGGACTCATTTCACAATTGTTGTGAATTTTTCATATGAACGAGCTAGATATCAGGCTCGTTGATTTGCTTAACATGTTGAAAAATATTCAGAGTCATTTTCCAACCAAGAAAGACCAAGTCTTACTGGTAGGGGCCAAAGGATCTTCTGAAAAGAAGAACGATTCTAAGAAGGTAAATAGAAAGGGCAAAAATAAAGGATAATAAGAACAAAACTGATACGGATAGCAAAGGAGTTTGCTTCCACTGCAATAAGCCTGGACACTAGAAAGAAACTGCGAGAAACATCTTGCAAAGGCTAACCAAAGAAGCTTAGTGAAGTTTCGGTTACAAATACAAATTTGTTCATGATTTAAAATAAATTTTTCTTTAAGTCAAGGTTCTACTTTGGGTATTAGATACCGACTTTGGTTATCATAAATATAGATTTATGAAGGGACAAAGTAGAAGTAGAAAGCTAAACAAATATAAGTAAACCTATGTGTGGGAAATGAAGCAAAGGTTGCTGCATTAGCCATAGGAACTTATAGTTTAGCAATGCCTACGGGCAAGTCTATTAAGTCAATAAGTTGTTATTGTATTCCAGTTCTCGTTGGAAACATTATTTCCATTTTATTGTTGGACAATGAAATCTTTGGTATTATAATTAGGAACAATTGTTGTTCTATTTATAATAATAATGTTTTGTATAGAACTGAAATATTACTTAATGGATTTTGTATACTTGACTTACGTGAAAAATATATTTTTCAAATTGAACAAACTAGTATAAGAAAAGGAGATGATCATTCAAAGAGTTGAATGTATGTATTTGTTGAAATATAAGTGTGAATTATTTGAATGGTTCAAAGAATTCAGAAGTGAAACAAATTGACAAAGTATTAAGATTCTTTGATTAGATCAAGGAATAAATACTTGTGCAATAAGTTTCTAGATCATCTCAAATGGTTTTCTCATAATGGACACATCCTGATACGCAATAATTGATTGATGTATCTGAATGGAAAAATCGTATCTTGTTGGACATGGTGCGGTCCATAATGATTTTACCGACATTCTAGTATCCTTCTAGGATCATGTCCTAGAAATGGCTGCATATCTACGGAAAAGGTAACCTCAAAATTCGGCCCCAAGACTCCATAAAAGTTATGGACAAGGAGGATTCCTAATCTTAAGTATGTTAAGATAAGGGGTTGTCCAACTTATATGAAAAGGTTTCAAAGGATAAGCTTGGGACAAAATTTGACAAGTATAGATTTGTGGGACATCCTAAAGTAAGTTTAGGTTATATGTTCTATAATCCTACTTAGCAAAAGGTGTTTGTTGTGAAACACGCTACCTTCTAAGATAAAGGTGTTTATCACTAAAGGGGCTAGTGGGAGGATAATAGATCTTGAAAAGTTCAAGAACCAAAAAACACTACAAGTCGAATAAGAGGAACCTATAGATAGACCTATTGTACCACAACCGAATCGTAAATATGGAATAGTACCGAAGATACCTAGGAGGTATGGATTCATCATGGATGATGATGATGAGGTACGTATCATACAAGATGATGATCCAGTTACATACGATAAGGTAAGAGTTGTAGACACTCAGAGAAATGGATTGAAGCAATCTTCTCAAAAATGGAACATTTATTTTGATATGATAATCAAAAGAGTTTGATTTTATCAAAAACAAGAACGAACCTAGTGTGTACAAAAGGGTCAGTGGGAGCGTCGTGACATTTCTATTATTATATGTTGATATAATACGGATAAGGAATGACATGCCAATGCTAAAATCAATAAAGATAAAGTTGTCTAAACATTCCTCCATGAATGATTTAGGAAGAGTATCTTAATTGGGGATGCAAATCTATATAGATAGATTTAAAAGAATGCTCGGCTTAACCCAAGGAACGTATATTCATTTGATGTTAAAGTCGTTTAGCATGGCAAACTCCATGGGATGTCTCATGTTGATGAGCCTTGGAGTGTATCTCTCTTAATAGTCCCCATAGACTCCTAAAAGAGAGATCGCATGAGTGACAATCATGTATGCAATGAAATATACGCGACCTGATGTTGATCAGTCATATTCTGGAGAAGTTCACTGTGAGAGGGTGAAAAACATCTTAAATTACTTAACCAGCACTAAAGATGTGATATAATTCATGGCGGGTCTAAATTAAAACTAGAAGGCTTAACAGACTCAAGTTTTTTCAGACAGACCAAGACGACAGAAAATCCACTTTAAGGTAAAGGGTTACCTTGAACGGTGGTGCAGTGAATTGGAAAGGTTCCAAACAGCAAAGAGTTGTTGGTTTAGTGATAAAGATAAAGTATATAGCTATAAATGAAGCTGCAAGTTGATTGTTTAGATGAAAAGTTCATTACAGAACTAGGAATAGTTCCTATGTCTCATCTTGGATCTAAACATGTGTTGTGGCACTTTCATTTGAATATAAGAATCATTGAAAGATGGGAAATCACTATAGAGATAGTGGACTCTCAAGAACAACATTACATATCCATTAACTAAAGCTTATCCAACAGCAGGATAATCGTCACTTAGAGAAGAAGATTATGAGATATCATGACGATTGGCTTTAGTGCAAGTGGGAGATTGAAAGTAGTATGCACACAAGCCAATCATGTTTGATGATAAAGCATATACTTTGTAACAATCTTATTCATTTATTAATAAAAAAAAGTATTAAAGTATTAAAGGCTTTTAATTATCTACATGATGCTGTTTTATAATATGTGATAAACCCATAGTTTTGAGCAATGCTTTTTGAATAATGATGATGATCATTCTAATGAGATCTAAATTCTTAGAAAGCTCAAAACTAAAATAGTTCCCAATCGTTGGATTACTAAATTGGGGATTAGTGAATCCGGATAGATTGGTACATACGTTGCTTGCTCATTTGATGAGGATGATTGATCTCATGATCATTTGTGTGGAGACACTAAAGCAAGTATGTAGGTGCTTATTAGAGAATAAGTTCACTGAACGTGGCTCGCTAAGAAATACCTAATGGAGTTTTACTTGTCTGTCAATAGGAATTCCTGTAGTGATAGTAATACAAGTGATCCTTGGACTTGAGATCATCATAGTATCTTGTGTATGATAAGTTATACTTTGACTTATTCCTTAAGACCCTTAGGGTATATCAAAGGGTATGCTTGGGTATAATAATTTGTACATGGAGATAATGTATGATCAATAAAGAATCTACCACTTCTAGTAAAAGAAGAGAAATGTCCCATGTGATTCGATAAATGACAACTCAGTAGTCCTTGGCCAAGGCAGAATGAAATTAGAAAGGAGTTTCTAATTTGCATTATTTGGAGTTGTGCATTTAAGAGTCGAAATACATATAATTAAATAAAATAAGACTTGACAGAAATTCCATGTCTTATATTTAATTTGGACATTGTATGGTGGAAGGATTGAATTGTACGGTAACTATTTACTCAAAGGTTCTTTTATGATTAATGTTGAAATCTATATTATCTGGAAAGTCGTTGATCGCTAGGGAGGCTTATCCATATTGTAGAATAAATATTATTTATTTAAATAAATTATTAGTTTAATTTATTTATTTAAATAAGATTAGAATTGTTCTAATTGATTTATTCACAACCGGTTTAATATGGAGAACCTAAAGGGTCACACCATAAAATGAAGAATAATTATTTAAGAAGTTAATGGCATAATCGTAATAATAAGTTAAGTATATTTAATTTAATCTATGGTGATAGAATAAATTAAATAGCTTAATATTTATTATTTAATATTTTAGAAGTATTAAATATAAATTAATAAGAGGAGTGTTATTATTATTATTACTATTATTATTATTTAATTCCTAAAGGAGTTTTGGAATTAATTAATAAAAGTACTCTCAAATATCCTAATAGGATTAGGAGGCAAATTAATTAAAAGAATTTAATTAATTATCCCTAATAAAATTAGGGTGCTTAATTAATTAAAAGAATTTAATTAATTAAATAAAACCCAATTCCTTAATTGTTAAGGAGGGTTGCCTACATCTATAAATAAGAGGAGTCTTATTATGGGTAAAAAGGGGTTGTTGACTTTAACAATATACGTTATTCCAATTGTTGGAGAGTACGCCCTTTTTCTATAGAGATAGAAAACTAGGGTTTATGCCAAATACCCATATTCTTGAATTCTTCTTCTTCCTTGGTGGATCACCTCTAGAGGCCAAACACTTGGGTGGCTAACGTTGATCAAAGGAAGGAACCCAACCCGGTGGATTCAAGTTGAACGCGAAAAGGATTGGAGGTGAACTTGTATCTGAGGAAGCTCGAATCTTCAAGGGTATGATTCTTGTTCTTATCTTTTCGTTAAATTAATAATTGCGCATAAAGGGTGATCCGGGTATATGGTTTGTAAAATTTTAAAAACTCTGATTTTACACGCTTCCGTATAATTTTGCGCAATTTGATTGCGTTCATAAATGTTACAAACCTAACAATAATATGTATATGTATTTATGTTGTAAATAAAAATATATTTATTACATAAATATTTGCAAATAAATTTATTTTTAGAATTATTGATTATTATCAATTATAATTTTTATACTAATTAATTCCTCATTGGAAATGCTTTTATTAATTATTTTCTATGAAAATATAATCTTATATTATTTAAATAATATATGAAATGATTTTAGAATAGTTATAATGATTATTTCATTATATGAATTTGTTCAGGATATTAAGTTAATTCTTTTAACTTAATTATGACAGATAAATCAGATATGGAATCCAAACCCTAATTTCGGGTTTTGATTAAGGAATGAGAATAATAATATTATATTGATATTTTTCAGTGTTATAGATATGTATGGTTATGTGTGTAATGTTAATATGTGGAACAATTTTATTATAATACGACCAAACCATAATAATATTTTATAAACCTTATTTCTGGTTATGGAATGAGGAATAGTGATAATAATATAATATTAATTATATTTTTATTTTTCAGTGCTATAAATATGTGCCGTATGTACGTGTTGATGATGATTGGTCAATTATGGTGTTTAATTTCAAAACCTTAATGTTAATTGGTTAAACCCTAGTTTTCTGTGGAAAACCATAATTTAAAAAATAAATTGTTAGTTTAAGACTATTATATGACGATGTTATATGATATACGTTATGTGTTATTTAATATTTTGCTAATTAAGAAAACCCTAACTTTAAATGTAAACCCTAATTATATATGATTTTCTAATAATTAGAAACCCTAATCCGGAAACCAAAACCGGAGGTTTGATTAGTCAGAAATAGTGTTACTATGATTGATATCAAGTGCGATAAACTTTAATTACTAATTAAGATGAATCTAATTAGTAAATTAAAACCCTAAAATCTAGAACCCTAATTGTATTTCTAGAAACCCTAATTATCAAAATTTTAAACCCTAATTGCTATAATTAGCAAGGTTAATTGTGATTAAGAGTAATCAACACTAATTTCCCTATATAATTTAATTATTAACTTGATATAATTAACAAATTAATTTTTCAATAGTTTTAGAAACAAAACTCAATTTAATTTTGTGCAAACCCTAAATTGGAAATCCAAGTTGCTTTATATTTGAGGATTAAAACCTAAGGGTCCCTAAATCCTAGATTGCTCAAAACCTAAACCCTAACAAAACCTAAACTCTAAGGCAATTTCTAGAAATTAAAGGAAAAGACCGAAATGCCCTTATTGCATATTAAAGCTAACTTGTGAGAATGGCCAACACTTTAGTTGGTGACCTAACCTACCAAACCCAACCACTCCTAACCACTCCCTTGATAGCAAATCATCCCTTTTTCCAGCATACATGCATCAAATTGGTCTATAAATAGAGTGGGAAAGAGAAAAAAATGATTTTTGCTAGCCAGTTTTATACAACACTCATCCAACTCTCATTTTCTCTCAAACCAACGAAAATTGCAAGTATATCAGTCCTATTTTGAAGCCCCGTGATCATCAATAACAGATCAGAAGCACAGATTCAAAAATCAAAACATAATAGGTATAAAACCCTAATTTTAGAAATCCTCCGATTTGTTGTTAAATGTTGTAATTGATTGTTTAAAGTTGTATAATAAGTAGTGTATTAATGTTTTGGGTTGTTAAATTCATGACCCATAACATCAAAGTGCTCAAAATCAAAGTTTTTCCAACTTTTGAAAAACCGAACTCTATTATTTTTAGGCAAATGTCAGGGCTTATAAATATTTAATTGATCATGATTTTTGTTGTTTAAAAGTTGTTATATGTAGTATGTAATGTGCTCTTTAAGATGCAAAAAGAATAAAGGCCAGATCATTTGTAGATCGGATGATATTAACGGTCAAATCCCGTTGACCAAAACTGTGAAATGACCGAACCCAGAAATTAGTTTAGCAGTGTCCGTGTTCATGTTTGACCGGCCATAACTTGATCATGTTTTGATGTTTTTGTGTTGTGATACTTTGTAATTGTAGTACTACATGTTGTTTACAAACTGGAGTTGATAGATCATATAAATATTATACGAACATCAAGTTATAAGAACTCAAAGTAGGTACCTCAAATCTGTTAAACTCTGACAAGACGAAGAACAGCGTTGTCAGGTTTTTGGAGAGCTTAAATCTCTCTGATCTGATGTTGTTTAGCCACGAAACTTGTTATGTACTTGTAGTATTACATGAGTACTACAACATGAAATCAATTTCAAGTCCAGAAACATCATGATCTGATTGGAAATCATGGTCAAAATAGCCTACTCGGCTACTGACTTTGAGTTCTGGAAATCCTCAAGAACACCTATAGCGACAGAAAGTGTCGCTATAGCCCTTTAGCGACGGTTTTAATTATAATTTCCGGAAATTAATAAAAAAATTGATAAAAATGGTTTGAATTATTAAAAATACATAATAAATTATGAAAAATTATTTTAAAGTCTGAAAAATAGTTTTTAACTATTTTGGGTATATTTTGAAAATATTTAATATTTTTAGAATATAAATGGTATTTATTTATTTAATTACAATATTTGATAAATTATTTAAAAATGGTTTTAATTCATGAAAAATCATGAAAAATTATATTATTGTGTTAGAAAATAATTTTGACTTATTTTTGATAACTTTTAATATTTTGTGATAATTTTCATTAATGAATTAATATTAATGATAGTTAAGTTATTTATTAAATGAATTAAATAAATGAATTAAAAATAATTTTATTATATTAAAAATCATTTTAAGAATATTTTAAGTTATAGAATATAACTTTTAATATTTAATGGTTAATTTCATTAATTAATGATTAATAATGATATTAAAGTTATTTAATAATTATATTAAATAAATTAGTTTAAAGTGATATTTATATTATAATAATCATTTTAAATGAAAATAAAGTGTTTAAAGATATGTTAAGTTATAAATTATAACCTTTAATATTTAAAGGATAATTTCATTAATAATTTAATATTAATGATATATTAATGATAATAAATTTATTTAATAATTATATTAAATAAATAGTTTAAAAATAGTTTTATTTATTTAAAAATCATTTAAAAGAGATATAAATTAATTAAAAATATTTTAAGTTATAATTAATGACTTTTAATATTTAGATAATAGTTCATTAATATTTAAATATTAATGGTAATTATTTAATAATGATTTTAGAAGTTTTAAAAATCATTTAAGGGTAATATAAGTACTTTAAAAATATTTTTAGTTATTATAAATAACTTTAATATTTTGGCAATGGTTTCATTAATAGTTTAATATTAATTAAATATTAATGATAATAGAATTGTTTGATGTTTAAATCCTTTAATAATGATTCTGATATTTCAAAAATTATGGTAAATGGTAATAATTATTTTATAATTATTATAAGGTCATGAAAAATGATATGACTGTTATTTAATTAGTCTAAATGGATATTGGTCAATTGTTTAGAGTCTTAGACTCGATAATTACCCGATAAAGATGTCGATAGACCGACATATTTCAGAAATTGATCTGGACTTAGATAATGTGATTAGTTAACTGTTTAATTGTGATTCAATGGTTATTAAGGTTGTATGACAATGTGATTAGGAAGGTGTTGATGTTTGTTTGTGATGCCATGATTGTAGAACATGTGTGATAAGATGATTAGGTTATGTGCTGACTGCGAAATGCAGTACTATGTGTTATATTATATTGTTCTAATCGAACGAATGATTTGATTAATGATAGGTTGTGATAGAAAAGGGTAGAACTAAGTTGAGAATTGTAAGCAGCGCATCAAGCAAGTATCCTAACTTTGCATTTTCTTTATGCAATGGACAGAAGTGAGAAGTTCAGAATTATTATTATTAATGTACAGATGGTTAAACCTATATTATATACACCCTTTGATTATCAACATGTTAGTATATGATAATTCGGATATATATATTCTGTTCGTTACTTTCTAGAAATGATTATTCAAGTGTCCCCGCTTGCATAATCATTGTATTTAATCACATGTTGATACACCTTTGTTATACATATATGTTGAATTATAGATTATTGTTGGATAAAATAAAACTTTTTATTTTGAACCCTGACAAATATGAACATCCCGTTCACGGGAAAACTTTTATGCGCCCAAGGCGGATCAAGTAAATGATAACATCGTTCTTGTAATGTAGTATTGATCAATACAGGGAACAACAGGTTGATCACCCCCGTGTCCGTAAGTTATGACGGTTTGCAGATGAAGTTCTGCTAAACCTTTTCGAAAATAAAAACAATTTTCATAAAATGTCACTTAAAACCTATTTATAGTCAGTATGTAGTTTCAAAAATTTGAAAGAGAGTTGTTATGTTATTAATATCAGTTCAGAATATTTCACAACTATTGACTTGTTATAGATGAATATTATAAAGAAAATATTTAAATTCTTTCAACTTATATATATATAATACTTGCTGGGCACTCAAATGCTCATCCTTGCTTAATTTAAATGTTTTCAGACAAGTGTAAACAATCAGAAGGATCGGTCAAGAACAAGTGAAAAGTAAAGCAAACAGAATAGGATTACGGTGTCATATAAGTAAAGGTTGCGTACTTGGGATTAAACTCTGATAAAGGTAAGATAAGTTTGAAATTTATTTTTAGTGTTATTGTTATTAGTAATATTTCCGCTCATAGAAATGGTATCGTGAAGTACCGAGTTCGGGTTTCAAGTATCCGGGTTCGGGGACTTTACAATTATCGGAGATTCGTGGAAGAATTTTCTCGAATCACTACTCTGTTAAGTCAGCTGACTCGGAAGGATGGAAAATTCGTATGGAGCGAGGAATGAGAGAAGAGCTTCCAAGAGCTCAAGAGGATACTCATTTCAGCACCTGTTCTGACAATACCATCTGGTACGGATGAATTTGTTAGCTACAGTGATGCTTCTGGCAAGGGGTTAGGATGTGTTCTCATGCAACATGGGAAAGTCATAGCCTATGCCTCACGTCAATTCAAAGAATATGAGAGGAATTATCCTACTCATGATCTGGAGTTGGCAACAGTCGTATCTGCGTTGAAGATATGGAGACACTACTTGTACGTGGAGAAAGTGGAGATTTATAAGGACTATAAAAGCCTCAAATATTTCTTCACCCAAAAGGAACTCAACATGCGGCAACGATATTGCCTTGAGCTGTTGAAAGATTACGATCACACTATTCAATATCATTCTTGAAAAGTGGACGTAGTAGCTGACGCATTGAGTAGAAGATCATATGCTAGTACGAGTGCAATATTGTCAACGCAAAGGCCCATTTTGTATGATTTGTAAAGGATGGAGGTAGAATTAAAGACTCCAGGGACCCACATGATGATGGCGAATATACAAGTAGAACCAACTTTAATTGATTAAGTTAAAGCTGCTCAAGCTACGGACTTAGGGCTGATACAAATGAAGAAGATAGTGCAAGAAGGTGCTATTCCAGAAGCAAGAATCGATGAAGAATGAATACTTTGATTCAACTCTCGACTTTGCATTCTGAACGATTCTGACTTGAAGCATAGAATCATGATGGAGGCACACAACATCCCATTTGCAATCCATCCTGGGAGTACCAAAATGTATCATGATATTTGACATACATTTTGGTGGAACAATATGAAGAGAGAGATCGCGGAGTTTATTCTCGAGGTGTTTAACTTGTCAACGTGTAAAGGCGGAGCATTAAATGCAAAAAGGTCCATTGCAACCACTTGAGATTCCGGAATGGAAGTGGGAACACATTACAATAGATTTTGTTACAGGTCTTCCCATGGTTTCTCAAGGCATAAATGCTATTTTGGTTATTGTTGATAGATTAACCATGTCTGCCCATTTCTTGTCGATACGTGAGACTTATTCCCTTGAACGTCTTTCTCGTATGTACGTGAATGAGATTGTGAGATTGCATGGCATGCCAGTTTCCATAGTTTTGGATCGTAACCCAAGATTCACTTCACGATTTTGGGTTAGCTTAGAGAAAGCTATGGGCACGGATTTACGATTCAGTTCAGCATACCATCCTCAAACGAACGGACAATCAGAGAGGACTATTCAAACCCTCGAAGATCTATTAAGACTTTGTGTCCTATATTTTAAAGGAAGTTGGGATAAGTACTTGCCACTGGTGGAATTCTCCTACAACAACAGTTATCAAGCAAGTATAGGCATGGCTCCATTTGAGGCATTGTATGAACGAAAGTGTCGTTCTCCAGTATGCTGGGACGAGGTGGGAGAAGCAACATTGTTGGGACTAGAATTAGTAAGCATGACTACAGAAAAGATCCAAATGATTCGACAACGTATTCAAACTTCACAAGATCGACAAAAGAGTTATGCTGATCTTTATAGAAAGAACGTGGAGTTTAAAATTGGGGATCATGTACTGTTACGTGTTGCTCCATGTAAGGGAGTTACAAGATTTGGAAAGAGAAGAAAGCTCAATCCAAGATTTGTTAGTCCATTTGAGATTATTGACCGAATAGAAAACATAGCCTATAGACTCGCGTTACCTCCAAGTATGTCTCGATTTCATAATGTATTCCACATATCTATGCTTTGTAAATATGTGAAAGACCTGAACCACATTATTGCGTTAGAACCAGACGAGATAGCTGAAGATTTAACATACGAGGAGATACCTGTTGAGATTTTGAATAGGAAAGAGCATGTCCTACGCACGAAGGTTATACCACAAGTTAAGGTTTTGTGAAAAAACCATGCAATTGAAGAAATGACATGGGAGTTGGAATTGAAAATGAAAGCGAGGTACCCTCACCTGTTCAAAACACCAGGTATGTGCGTCAATTTCGAGGACGAAATTTTATAAGGAGGGGAGGTTGTAAGATCCCAACTTATTATAAATAAAATTGAATTTTCCTCTATTCATTATTCTAAATTAATAAGGGTTAATATAATTCTTTGGTTATGGGTGAAATATGCAAAGTTTACAAAATAAGCAAGTGGTTACAAAATATTCTTTTTGTCGGGGAATATTCGTTTGGTCGTGGAATATTGATAAGTAGGTTTTATACCTACTTATTCAATATCTTTTACTTGAATTAGTTGCTTTTATTCATGTGTCTTAGTTACTTTTCATGCATTTTGTGTTCGTTTTTTAGGTTATACGTTTGGAAGCGGTGTGAGCGATTATTGGGAAGGAAAAGCAAGGAAAAAGCAAGACGGATATCGTTTGTGCTTTCATGTCATTTCATGTTCTTGGCTTGGACCTTGGACAATATTTTAGAGCGTTTTCTTAGCTTTCCGTAACATCTTGAATCATTCAAATCGGAGTTCGGATGAAAGAGTTATGACATTTCTACCGACGGACGTTGAACTTCACCGTTTTGGGTGGTGATTTTCATAGCAGTCACTTCCAGTCCAATTTCGACCATCCTGCGTTTGTTATTTATGAAAGCTCAAAAAATGAAAGTTGTAGATCTAGTCGATAGCTTCGATTTGATAGGTCGCAGGACTCATAACTCCTCTCGGTTTAGAAGTTATGGCAGTTTTAGCAGAGGAGGTTTCAGCAGAAAATTTTGTTGGCAGATTGGTACCCAGCCGGGGCTGGGCGTTTTTAGCCTTAGGACCCAGCCGGGGCTGGGTGTCTGGGAGCTTTAGCAGATCACTAGCAAGTTGGGGCTGGATATTTACAAGTCAAATACCCAGCCGGGGCTGGGTATACGTGAAAATGAGCGGATTTTGTCCGAATTTGAGTCCGAAAAGGATTGTTTCAAGTTGTTTGATTCAAAGACTTCTAAGAGGACTAAAAGACATGTACAAAAGCTTATAAAAGGAGGGGAATAACAGAGATTATGAGGAGAATAATAGGAGATTAGAGAGCATTTTATTAAATTAGATTAGAGTAAATTAGAGAAAAACACTAGTTTTTATGAGATTTGGAGATTGAAGCAACTTGGAGACCATTGAAGATTCAAAGGAGGAGCAAGGAGGGAGCGTCAAATCTACTGACAATAGATTATTTCTTCTCAAATTCTTCTATCTTTATCTTTTAATGTGTATTCAATTGTGGATTCTTAGTTTTAATTCAATAATCATGAACTAATTCTTTGTTTGAGATTACAATGGATCTTATTGTGTAGTTTATTTTAATATGCTTCGTTATCAATTATTATGTTCTATTATGAGAATTGTCTATTTTGATTTGGAATTAATTGTTTAATTGACTGGCCATCAATTACCGTGATAATCTATATGAACTCGAGAGATGAAGTATAGATTTAGATCTAATCATGATAGCATGTGTTCATGATTTTGTTAGTAGCTTAAACTTGATGAGTGTTAAGGTAGAGATATGCTTGACGCCATATGTAATCTTATAGAGAACTTAGTCTTCAACCTTCTTCAATTGTAATTCACATAGAGATATAGTGGGTTAGTTGATTAAGGTGTTTAACGAATTTCTATCTTAATTGTGGATTGACGTTAATACGGTATTAGTGCATCGAGAGGTGGTTAATGCTACTCTAGTGTTCTTGATTAATAATTCAGGATAGAGAATAATTGATGAGAAGTGTGTTAACTTAAATGAAGCAATAAGTGAAGTTGTGATCTTAAATCTCCATAGTCTTAATTTAATTAGTGGAATAGTAGTTAATTTATATAGTTTGCAATTCATTCGTTTAAATAAGATTGAGTTGGTTACGGGTTAGTACTTGGTGATTTTTATTAAATAATTCTCTGTGGGAACGATACTCAACTTATCACTTTATTACTTGTTGACCACGTATACTTGCGTGTTGTACGTAACTAGATTTTACCCAACAAGTTTTTGGCCCCGTTGCTGGGGAATTAGTTTAATATTTTTTACCAATATTAATTTCAATCAAATTAGTCTTAATTTAAATATTTTTTATTTTCATTTTTAATTCTCTTCCTATATTTCTCTATTTTCAGGTACCATGGATGACTTTGCGTATCAATGGCCATACACGAACATGACTCAACCAAAAGAAAAGGAGATTGACAGACTCGCGACACTTTTCTCAATGTCAACACAAATTAAAGAACTTTCGAGGAAGTTGGACGTTATCGCAGCCCAACAGAGTCAAAGGATGGCAATCATGTGTGACTATTGTGCTGGCAACCATCCGAGTCATCAATGCACCGTTAGTTTTGGGCGGCGAAAACAAGGTGGTGTATACCTCAACCAGTATGCATATGATAACTACCATCAAGTTTGGGGGTATCACCCGGATTCTTCATGGAGCTACAACTATCAGGACCAATACTCTGCTCCAAATCCAACATATCCATCAAATTTCTCAAATCCACCTCCAATGCAACAAGAAGACAATTCAGATTTCAAGGAATTCATGTTAAGGATTATAGCAGAAAAAGAAGAGATGATAATGAGTCAGGAGTTATCAACCCAAAATTTTAATAATCGAATGGAACAACTCCTCACTGCCTCAACCAATGGTCCTCAATACATGGCTTCCGAGACTGAAAAAGAAAAGTCAAGGTTGGAGGAATTGGTGTCCAAGTTCATAGCATCAAATGAGGAGAGAATGAGTAATCAAGCGAGGTCAATTCAAAATCTTGCGGATCAGATAGTGCAAATGACCAAAGCCGTAAGCAACCTTCCTCCAAACACTTGGTTTTATGACATGGATGACAAAATTGACGAAGAACCTGAACCAAATCTACAACTAGATGAGCCTCGAGATGTTGAAAAAGAGGAGACAAGTAGGGATAATGACAACAAGGTCGGTGAAGAACTAATTGTAAGAACCAACGATGATGAGCTGATGTTATTTATGCCTCAAGTGACTTCTCCTCCACATTTCAAGAATCTGGTTAGATTTGCAAAACCTTGTCCAATTGGTAGTCATGTCATTGGCAATACTCTATGTGACGTAAAAGCAAGTACAACTTCGAAGCTATGGTGCGATGAGTTGGAGAAGATAGAAGAAGAGATTGTTGTGTCTGACAAGCCTCAATGCCAGAATATATTCGCCGACACAATGGAGAAAATGCCTAGATGTTGGACGTTCTTCAATCTAATCTTATATAAACAAAGCATGCTAGGTGACTTTAACTTGATGGCTATCACAAATGGGAACCTACCAAAAGCTATATTATTTCCGATGGATGGAGGGTTCCTCAACTTTCAAAGAGGAATTGGATAGCATTGACCAGAAAAAGTCAGGCTGAAAGACTATAAATCAAGCGCTGACTGGGAGGCAACCCAGGAATTTTTTATATTTATATGCTTTACTAGTTTATTTAGTAGATAGGAATTAAGTTGCTTATTAAGTTCTCTTATAATCTAATCCATGTTGTCTCTCTTCATTGCAGGTATTGGAGGTCCAATGGATAGCAAAATGATCGTCGCAGCCATCGCCACCATCAACTCACGCTTAGCTGATTACAGGGAAGTTCTCTTCTATTTATCGTTATATTCTTACAATGAGGACATTGTAATTTCTTAGTTTGGGGGAGTTTTGTTTAATTCATTATCGCATGTTTAGTTTATGTTATGTTATTTTTCATATGTTGTTAATTTAGTTTAGGTTCATTATAAAAAAAAATCAAAAAAAATCAAAAATAATTGTTAGTTACTATGTTTATCTTGCATGAGTTCAGCTGTTTGATATTTACAGTTTGTTTTGGCCAATGATGAGATTGGGATCGAGTAGACAAGTAGCGTACTGACTATTAGAGCTTTGATGTGATTTCTTGTTATGAATTGAATTTTTTTTATGTTTGAAACTGGTATAATAAGGATAGCACAATAAAAACAACTTGTTGATTGATTGAGTTTAAATTGATACATAATGGGACTCTAAAGGATAATGCTAGTTTGAATGAAAGAATGAGAAGAATAAGTAGTGATGACTAAAGTTCGATAAAAACTTAAGTTCGGAAAAAAAAATTTGGGATATATAAGCTTAAAAAAAAAAGAAAAAAATTGAAAAAAAAATATTGTGGCTAGTTTTGTTTCGGGGCCTTTGTTACTTGAGCAAATATGCCCGAAGGGGTATCTTAAAACCTAGCGCCCTAAGGTCTTATATGGTCTGGGAGTCGTTGGTCGAAAGCTCGCTAAGGGGTAGCACTGTTAGCCTAATGGAATGAGACATTGCACAGTCATGGTTAAAAAGTAAAAAAAAAAGAAAAAAAAATAATAAAACGGGAAAAGAGCAAAAATCCCCCGTAATGAAAAGTAAAGCATAAGTATCCCGGATTGGACTCTTGAACTTGGTGGATGTTTGACTTTAGTTGGATCTAGCTTGTTCGTGAATTTTGTGAGTTTTCACTGTATGATGCCTTTAAAGAGACCTATTATGTGTTAAATTTAATTTCATATCAATTAGCATGTTTTTTGAGCACACACGCACTATATCAGTGATAACAGTTTAAGATTTGATGATTGACTAGGAAATTGTTGATTGGTTTTGATATGAAGTATTATCATGTTTACTTGATTGCTCTAAGGCCGAGTGAATAGATTTGATTCTATCAATACTGTTGGATTCGTAGGCATATAGATTAGTTGCATTTCATTGCATTGCATTGCATTATGTTGTGCTGCTTGAGGAAAAGCAACTGTTTAAGTTTGGGGGTATTTGATAAGTAGGTTTTATACCTACTTATCCGGTATCTTTTACTTGAATTAGTTGCTTTTATTCATGTGTCTTAGTTACTTTTCATGCATTTTGTGTTCGTTTTGTAGGATATACGTTTGGAAGCGGTGTGAGCGATTATTGGGAAGGAAAAGCAAGGAAAATGCAAGGAAAAAGCAAGCCGGATATCGTTTGTGCTTTCATGTCATTTCATGTTCTTGGCTTGGAGCTTGGACTATATTGTAGAGCGTTTTCTTAGCTTTCCGGAACATCTTGAATCATTCAAATCGGAGTTCGGATGAAAGAGTTAAGACATTTCTACCGACGGACGTTGAACTTCACCGTTTTGGGTGGTGATTTTCATAGCAGTTACTTCCAGTACAATTTCGACCATCCTGCGTTTGTTATTTCTGAAAGCTCAAAGAATGAAAGTTGTAGATCTAGTCGATAGCTTCGATTTGATAGGTCGCGGGACTCGTAACTCCTCTCGGTTTAGAAGTTATGGCAGTTTTAGCAGAGGAGGTTTCAGCAGAAAATTTTGTTGGCAGATTGGTACCCAGCCGGGGCTGGGCGTTTTTAGCCTTAGGACCCAGCCGGGGGTGGGTGTCTGGGAGCTTTAGCAGATCACTAGCAAGCTGGGGCTGGATATTTACAAGGCAAATACCCAGCTGGGGCTGGGTATACGCAAAAATGAGCGGATTTTGTCCGAATTTGAGTCCAAAAAGGATTGTTTCAAGTTGTTTGATTCAAAGACTTCTAAGAGGACTAAAAGACATGTACAAAGGCTTATAAAAGGAGGGGAATAACAGAGATTATGAGGAGAATAATAGGAGATTAGAGAGCATTTTATTAAATTAGATTAGAGTAAATTAGAGAAAAACACTAGTTTTTATGAGATTTGGAGATTGAAGCAACTTGGAGACCATTGAAGATTCAAAGGAGGAGCAAGGTGGGTGCGTCAAATCTACTGACAATAGATTATTTCTTCTCAACTTCTTCTATCTTTATCTTTTAATGTGTATTCAATTGTGGATTCTTAGTTTTAATTCAATAATCATGAACTAATTCTTTGTTTGATATTACAATGGATCTTATTGTGTAGTTTATTTTAATATGTTTCGTTATCAATTATTATGTTCTATTGTGAGAATTGTCTATTTTGATTTGGAATTAATTGTTTAATTGACTGGCCATTAATTACCGTGATAATCTATATGAACTCGAGAGATGAAGTATAGATTTAGATCTAATCATGATAGCATGTGTTCATGATTTTGTTAGTAGCTTAAACTTGATGAGTGTTAAGGTAGAGATATGCTTGACGCCATATGTAATCTTATAGAGAACTTAGTCTTCAACCTTCTTCAATTGTAATTTACATAGAGATATAGTGGGTTAGTTGATTAAGGTGTTTAACGAATTTTTATCCTTATTGTGGATTGATGTTAATACGGTATTAGTGCATAGAGAGGTGGTTAATACTACTCTAGTGTTCTTGATTAACAATTCAGGATAGAGAATAATTAATGAGAAACGTGTTAACTTAAATGAAGCAATAAGTGAAGTTGTGATATTAAATCTCCATAGTCTTAATTTAATTAGTGGAATAGTAGTTAATTTATATAGTTTGCAATTCATTCGTTTAAATAAGATTGAGTTGGTTACGGGTTAGTACTTGGTGATTTTTATTAAATAATTCTCTGTGGAAACGATACTCAACTTATCACTTTATTACTTGTTGACCACGTATACTTGCGTGTTGTGCGTAACTAGATTTTACCCAGGCAATTGCGCCAAAACTTGTTGGTTAAAATCTAGTTACGCACAACACGCAAGTACATGTGGTCAACAAATAATAAAGTGATAAGTTGAGTATCGTTCCCACAGAGAATTATTTAATAAAAATCACCAAGTACTAACCTGTAACCAACTCAATCTTATTTAAACGAATGAATTGCAAACTATATAAATTAACTACTATTCCACTAATTAAATTAAGACTATGGAGATTTAAGATCACAACTTCACTTATTGCTTCATTTAAGTTAACACACTTCTCATCAATTATTCTCTATCCTGAATTGTTAATCAAGAACACTAGAGTAGTATTAACCACCTCTCGATGCACTAATACCGTATTAACGTCAATCCACAATTAAGATAGAAATTCGTTAAACACCTTAATCAACTAACCCACTATATCTCTATGTGAATTACAATTGAAGAAGGTTGAAGACTAAGTTCTCTATAAGATTACATATGGCGTCAAACATATCTCTACCTTAACACTCATCAAGTTTAAGCTACTAACAAAATCATGAACACATGCTATCATGATTAGATCTAAATCTATACTTCATCTCTTGAGTTCATATAGATTATCACGGTAATTGATGGCCAGTCAATTAAACAATTAATTCCAAAATCAAAATAGACAATTCTCACAATAAAACATAATAATTGATAACGAAGCATATTAAAATAAACTACACAATAAGATCCATTGTAATCTCAAACAAAGAATTAGTTCATGATTATTGAATTAAAACTAAGAATCCACAATTGAATACACATTAAAAGATAAAAATAGAAGAAGTTAAGAAGAAATAATCTATTGTCAGTAGATTTGACGCTCCCTCCTTGCTCTTCCTTTGAATTTTCAATGGTCTCTAAGTTGCTTCAATCTCCAAATCTCATAAAAACTAGTGTTTTTCTCTAATTTACTCTAATCTAATTTAATAAAATGCTCTCTAATCTCCTATTATTCTCCTCATAATCTCTGTTATTCCCCTCCTTTTATAAGCTTTTGTACATGTCTTTTAGTCCTCTTAGAGATCTTTGAATCAAACAACTTGAAACAATCCTTTTCGGACTCAAATTCGGACAAAATCCGCTCATTTTCGCGTATACCCAGCCCCGACTGGGTATTTTCCTTGTAAATATCCAGCCCCAGCTTGCAAGTGATCTGTTAAAGCTCCCAGACACCCAGCCCCAGCTGGGTCCTAAGGTTAAAAACGCCCAGCCCCGGCTGGGTACCAATCTGCCAACAAAATTTTCTGCTGAAACCTCCTCTGCTAAAACTGCCATAACTTCTAAACCGAGAGGAGTTACGAGTCCCGCGACCTATCAAATCGAAGCTATCGACTATATATACAACTTTCATTATTTGAGCTTTTAGAAATAACAAACACAGGATGGTCGAAATTGGACTGGAAGTGACTGCTATGAAAATCACCACCCAAAACGGTGAAGTTCAACGTCCGTCGGTAGAAATGTCATAACTCTTTCATCCGAACTCCGATTTGAATGATTCAAGATGTTCTGGAAAGCTAAGAAAACGCTCTACAATATAGTCCAAGCTCCAAGCCAAGAACATGAAATGACATGAAAGCACAAACGATATCCGGCTTGCTTTTTCCTTGCATTTTCCATGCTTTTCCTTCCCAATAATCGCTCACACCGCTTCCAAATGTATAACCTACAAAACGAACACAAAAAGCATGAAAAGTAACTAAGACACATGAATAAAAGCAAATAATTCAAGTAAAAGATACCGGATAAGTAGGTATAAAACCTATTTATCAAATACCCCCAAACTTATACCGTTGCTTGTCCTCATGCAACACAACATAATGCAATGCAATGCAATGAAATGCAACTAATCTATATGCCTACGAATCCAACAGTATTGATAGAATCAAATATATTCACTCGGTCTTAGAGCAATCAAGTAAACATGATAATACTTCATATCAAAACCAATCAACAATTTCCTAGTCAATCATCAAATCTTAAACTGTTATCACTGATATAGTGCGTGTGTGCTCAACAAACATGCTAATTGATATGAAATTAAATTTAACACATAATAGGTCTCTTTAAAGGCATCATACAGTGAAAACTCACAAAATTCACGAACAAGCTAGATCCAACTAAAGTCAAACATCCACCAAGTTCAAGAGTCCAATCCAGGATACTTATGCTTTACTTTTCATTACGAGGGATTTTTGTTTTTTTCCCGTTTTATTATTATTATTTCTTTTTTTTTTTTACTTTTTAACCATGACTGTGCAATGTCTCATTCCATTAGGCTAACAGTGCTACCCCTTAGCGAGCTTTCGACCAACGACTCCCAGACCATATAAGACCTTAGGGCGCTAGGTTTTAAGATACCCCTTCGGGCGTACTTGCTCAAGTAACAAAGGCCCCGAACCAAAACTAGCCACAATATTTTTTTTTCAATTTTTTTCTTTTTTTTTGAAGCTTATATATCCCAAATTTTTTTTTCCGAACTTATGTTTTTATCGAACTTTAGTCATCACTACTTATTCTTCTCATTCTTTCATTCAAACTAGCATTATCCTTTAGAGTCCCATTATGTATCAATTTAAACTCAATCAATCAACAAGTTGTTTTTATTGTGCTATCCTTATTATACCAGTTTCAAACAGAAAAAATTTTCAATTCATAACAAGAAATCACATTAAAGCTCTAATAGTCAGTACGCTACTTGTCTACTCGATCCCAATCTCATCATTGCCCAAAACAAACTGTAAATATCAAACAGCTGGACTCATGCAAGATAAACATAGTAACTAACAATTATTTTTGATTATTTTTGATTTTTTTTATAATGAACCTAAACTAAATTAACAACATATGCAAAATAACATAACATAAACTAAACATGCGATAATGAATTAAACAAATATTCTTATTGTCGGGAATCTCCGTACGACGACGCAGTCATTTGTGGGCCCCATAACAGAAAATAGTTTGATGAAAGAAAACGACAAAGATTGAGTTTTATAAATAACAGCGTAAATTGTTACCGTTAACACTGCTGGGTTACCTGGTGGTTAAAATACAGTAATATGCGTGGTTGCACAGTAGCACGCGGTATTGCACAGTATTGTTGAATTATTGATTCGTACGTAAGAAGGCACTACTCAATAATTGTTACAGTAATTACTGTTCATTATTTTATTTTGTTGATTCAATAATTATTGCGTTGATATTTATATTATTATTGTTTCAGTAATTGTCACTGCACAGTATTTCTCATTATCAGATCAATAATTCATATTATTTGAATAATATTATTAGATAGCATTATTGGCAATGTCTAGAAAGTTCTGTCAAGGAGAGGTTTGGTCATCTAATTGCGCGCCAGTAAGGAGAAATCCTTATTGGAAAGCCCCCTCATTCCTGGGAACGGCCTGGTTGTCATAATTGTGATTCTGTAATATTATTTAAGAATAATTAATTATTGATTCATATGATAAGGAAATATTTATTTGATGTGGATAAAATTGATAAATATATTATTTTATGTGGATATAGATGGAGGAATTTTTTAATGTGACAATTGTTGAAAATTAATATTTTATCTTTTACTGATAAAATAATTTATTTAAATATATTATTTTAATAATATATTAACGGTGATATTTTTACAATGAATATGGGATATATGAGTATATGAGGAGGAAGAGTATTTTTGTGGTATTAAATGTTTAACACATATTTTGTGTGTTGGTAGACACAATTCTTGACCGAAAATTGATTATAGACTATAAAATCGCCCGTTTGTGGATTTCGGATTATTTCTATTTGGAATTTTGAAATATTTTCTTCTCCAAACTTGTAGAGAATTGAAATTCCTATAAAAATTCGCGAGATTTGAATTTTCTGATAAAAGGGCTATTTATTGTGAATTATTGAAGTTCCGGAGTTCCGAAATAATTGATTTTTGGAAGTTTTAATTATTATTTTCAAGAAAAATGTTTTTCAAAGGTTGGTGAGCATCTTTAACATAAGCTTGATGGCTGAAATCAGATTCCTTGGTGGTGGGCTTGAATATTTGGTAAATATTAATATTTTATTAATTTAGTCTCATTTGGCGTTCTAGCATTTTCCTATAAATAGAGGGCTAAGTTAGAATTGAAAATCACACCAGAAACAAAGTTTTCTCTCTTTCTCTCTCTATATTATCAAGCATATTCTTGTGAGTATACTTTGAGTGTTGCTATACGGTGCGAGTTTCTGCCAACACTATACCGAAATTCAGTCAGAAGTACGGTTATTTTGAGGTAAGGGATGTTATTTTCTTCTTAAATGATATTATCTTCTTCAATATCATTATGCCAAAATATTGTTCTGAACTTTTTATCAATTTGGAACTTTTTCATGTCGGAGTTACTATTCATGAGTTACTATTCACGAGTTACTATTAACGTGTACTATTCACGAAGCGTGATGATGTTTTTGTGAAATTTCTATCTTTTGGTTTCGGAGTTACTATTCACGTGTACGACACTATTCACGTATACGGCACTATTTACGAATACGTCACTATTCATCGAAAAATGAAATTTCTTCTTTTTGTTGAAAATATCTATTTTGGCTACTATCGTTGATTATATCCATGTTTTGATCGTTATTTTTGAGTTCTGCTTCAAAATCAGTTGTTATGAAGTACTATTGATCTTAGACAAACTGTTGTACGAATCCCTAATATTTGTCCATCTATCTCACTGGATTCGTTCTTAAAAATGATTTTCATCTTCCTCAGTCCTTAATGGTGATACTTGATGAATATCTTTGGCCTGTAGTACAAAGATAAATGATTACTGATGAATATCTTTGGCCCGTAGTGCAAAGATGAACAGGTGTTGAGATGAACATGACCAACTGGTGATACAAATGAATATCTTTGGTCTGTAGTGCAAAGATGATTAAAGATGAATATTGATTATTGTTACAGGGATGAAATAATGATGATGGACTTTTAAATCTTTGAAGACAGTTGAATTCATTCTCTACGTGACTCTTCTAATGGATTGTTGTTTTCACTGCATTTGTTGATCTAAAACTTGTTGTCTATTATATTTTATCTGATTTTTCCCTGTTGAAGACTAACGATAATTTGTTGTATATTATCTTAGTCATAATATTCTTTACTGGGCTAGTTGAGCTCACCCTGTTCCTTTTGTTCCATTTTTTTTCTCAGAAGGTGAGAACATAGCAGGATCGAGTCGGGGTATGGAGTGAGGTTTTTAGAAAGATGTTTTAGCAGTCCTCACTATTTCTGTAAAATAGTGTTTGATTAATTGTAATGAGGATTTATTTGCGTGTGGATATTGTCTAGAAGAAAATATTTGTATTTAAACTCACTGTATGTATTGTCGTATTTCACACGACATTTGTATTATTGAAGTTGTAGTTTGCTTTATGTACCATGTATTTGGCGACTCAGAATGGGTGTTGTATACCTGTTTTGGGGGCGTCACAAAATTTATAAGTGTCACCACCGCCGACCGGTACGATTATATGATGACAAAAGTCCTTACACTAGAGCAGGGGTTGGCACCGGATCATATCGATGGGGAAATGATGCAGCAAATTTATCAGAAGGGATGGAATAAGTTCACTGAGGAACCTGAGCATGCCGTGGTCAACATAGTCAAGGATTTCTATGTGAACGCCGAGGATAAAGCCCCCTAAAATGCTTATGTGTGGGGTCACTTAGTCCCATTCAGTGTCGATGCCATCAACACCTTTTATCAACTACGCGTGCCTCGACAATGCCAATATTCCCACCTACATGATTTTGATCTGGACTATAAGGTAATACTCAAGGAAATGACTAAACCAGGAACAACATGGATCAAAGGTCAGAAGGGAGGCACAGTTTTTTATAGCAAAGATCTTAGTCGGTATGGTAAAATTTGATATGCTTTCTTATGTGCTAAATTGTATTCGTCCCAACACACATCAGACGGGACTAAGGAGAAGGCATTATTCCTGTACACGATTGTGCAAGACCATTGATACAGGGGCCATAATAAGTTTTTCCATCCGTCGGTGCTTACGAAAAAACTTTTCAGGCGGCTTACCACACCCATCACTCATATATAGGTTGTGTCGCCAAACGGGTGTGAGATGGTCTGACGATGAACCCACACAGATTCTTCTTCAGTTACTAGATTCAAGAATGATAGCAGTGTATTTGGTGTGGGCCAGAGGTGATTCCCATCCTAGAGGTCTGGGGTTTATCTTTCCATTAACTTCGGAGGATGAAGTTGATGCAACAGAAACCTCTGAGGATGAGGATGAGGCTATGGGAGATCAAGGAACCGAGCAGGTACCATAGTCCGAGGCATTATCCAATCCTCTATTTCTTGACTTTCAACGTCGGATGGATGCGTAAAAAAAAATAGCACGTCGGGAGATGCTGTGACATACATTGCGGCAAGACAACATATTTAATGCTATGAACACATCTTTCACATCACTCAACACGACACTTCAGAGCTTTAATCCAGCTGCACAATTTTCATATTAGTTGCCCATGCCAATTCTAAGGTTTTCGCTAAGTGATTCAGAGGAAGAAGATCAACCACCACCTCCCAAGACTTAGGCGATTACAGGGAAGTCCTCACACACTTAATTGCAACTATTCATCAAATGAGGGCATTGTATTACTTACGTTTGGGGGAATTAAATTCTTATTTGCATGTATAATGTCATTAGTTAGGCTTACATTTGTCATTGCATTCTAGTTTTGCATATTAGTTTAGGAATTATGATGTTGCATTCATATAGTCACATAGTATTTTAGGTCACTTTTGTTTTTGTTATTGCATTACGTCATGTTATGTTTGATTTTTAGTTTAAAAAAAAAGAACAAAAAAAATTGTGTTAAATATTGTGTTGCATATGTCAAGCAGTGTTATTGTTCATGTTATTTTGGGCCAATGATGAGATTGAGAATAAGTTAACCAATACATCATTGATTTTTATAACTGTGATATAGTTTCTATTATGAATCAAATCTTATGCTTGTTTGAAACTGGTATAAAAAGGTTAGCACGCAACAACATTTGTGTTGACTGGTTAGTTCAAAGTGATACATAAATAATTTCTAAAGGATAATGCTAGGATGAATGAGAAAATGACAAGATAGGCAGTGAAAACAACGAATTAGGAAAAAACTTATGTTTGGGGGATAAAGGTAGGGTATATAAGCTTTAGAAAAAAAAATCAGAGAAAATAATATCTAGTTGAGTCTTGTGGTGGAATGAGGAAAATACACTCCCAATAAACACGAGCTTGAGATGGAGCGTAGAGCGCACTCACCAACCATCTATCTATGAAAGAAAAAAAAAGTATGAAATAAGACGGGAAATAAGAGCAAAAGGCCCCCGTCAGTGAGAAAAAGAAAAGAAAAGTAAGCATGAATATCCTATTTGATCCCTTAATCTTGGTAAATGTCTGAATTCAAGTGGAACTTGTCTATTTTTGAAATTTTTAAGTTTACGCTATATGATTCCTTCTAAGAAATCTGTTATGTATTGAATTTGAGTCCGTATCAGTTATCATGGATGTTGAACACAGAGGCACACTATACAACTGATAATAGTTTAAGATTTGAGAACTAATAAGGCATTATTGATTGGTTTTGGTGGTTAATATTGTAGTGTTTGCTTGTTTTCTCTGAGGCCAGTGAGAAAATTTTGATTCTGTGATACTGTTGGATTCAAAAGCATATAGATTAGAGTCGTAAAATTTCAATGTATTGTATAATATGTAGTTTGTTTTGTGCTCGGGGACTAGCACAATTTAAGTTTGGGGGATTTTGATAAGTGGATTTTATATCCACGAATTGTTGTCCATTTCAAGTTTAATCGTTGTTACTTTCTTGTTTTCATGTTCGTTTTTACTTGTTTTGTGTTCTTTTATGTGTAGGGTGGTTGTTGTGGCAAGTAGGGAAGAATTGACGTCATTTGGAGCATTTATCGAAGCAAACATGAAGCTAGCAATATAGTTAAGCAGAAGCTACCCTCGCCGGGGTGGGCCCTTTTTGCCTATACACCCTCGCCGGGGCGGGGGGACTTCAACTTTGATAAACATAATGGATGCCCGCCGGGGCAGGCATGATTTAGGCATGTACCCTCGCCGGGGCGGGGGGTCTCGATTGCTGGACTCTCCTAGCTTGCTTTGAACTCTGTGGGGACTTGATTATTAACAATTGTAATGTGCTTAGACTCTAATAAGCTGAGGATTTCAACTAATACTTGTGTGTTGGGATTTCTATTGCTTAATTAACAAGATTTAAACACACAAGGCATATTACAGAGATCAATTACAGATTTTTCATAGCAAGCTTTGAAGGGAGATTTTGAAGAGATATTCGTGACGATTGCGGATAAAGGATACGTGAAGGGTGTTTTGCATTATTCTTAATCTTAGACTTATATTTGTAATTGATAAGAAGTTTTCTTTGAATGATTCAGTTATTAATTCATTTATGATGAATTAAATCACTTTTTAGGCTTATGATGGATCCTTAAGTGAAACGATGATTTTGTGAACTTTGATTTCCAGTTCAATAAGCTATTTTCCAGTTTATCTATATTAATTAATTTGAGCTTGAATTTGTGAATTGCCTGATCAACAATTCTTTATGGATTTGTATGGAATCGAGAGAGGATATATGAATCTAGACTTACTTAATATAGCTTGTGTTCATGAATTTTGTGAATAACAGAATATTGATGAATGTTAAGGTAGAGATATGCTTGATATCGCAAGTAATCGGATAGAGAACTTAATCTTAAACCCTCTTTAATTATAATTCACATAGAGATATAGTGAGTTAGTTGATTCAGGTGTTTAACTTGTTTATATCTAAACTATGGATTTAAGTTAATACGATATTAGTGCATCGAGAGGTGGCTAGTACTACATTTGTGTTCTTGATTAATAAACTGGGATAGTGAGTTGAATTGGAATAAAGGTGTAGAAATCAGAGTGAAGCTTAGGGTGAAATCATAAGTCTAATTCTCCATTAATTATTTGAAATTTCTGATTTTGATATTTGTGATTGTTTTGTGATAGTGTATTTATTTATTAATTTAGCTTTTATAATTTTAATCATTAAATTGGATAGTTTAATAAAATTAGGATTAATAGGAAATTGAAAATTGTAAGGTTAAATTTCTTACTAATTTGTCTTTGTGAGATCGATACTCTACTCATTACTATATTACTTGTTGACCATGTATACTTGCGTGTTGTACGTATATAGATTTTACCCAACATCAACTATCTGCTGCACAGAGATGGCGCTACGGCGCCAGCCCAAAGCCAAAAAGTGGCGCTGCAGCGCCGGTGCCATGCCCAGACATACTGGTGTTTCACATCATGGCGCGGCAACGAGAGCTAGTAGTGGCGCCGCAGCGCAGTGTTCGACCCTCAGCCACTGAAGAGTGGCGCCGCAACGCATCTTAATAAGAGGAAGTTGGCGCCGCAACGCCAGCCTTAGGGTTTGCACAGTAAAGAAGGTATATGAAGATATAAAGAAAGGAAGTTGGTTGATGATGAAATGAAACATTATTAAACCTTAAGTAACATCCTTAATTGATGTTAAAGACCATAATATTACAACTAAAGGTTAACGAAAGATTAATTGAAAGTCAGAGAAATGTAATGTGATAAGCCGAAACCAATAATAACAAATCTAAGTCATGATTAGATTAAGAAGAAGGGTAAGATTCATTAGGAACCATGTATATTTATTCATGACTTAATGTGTTATTTTATGTGATTATCTATTGTAAAGACCTTAAAGACATAAAAAAGAAAGTGTATTAACAGTAGCAGACGCTGAAGGCAAGTGGTCTAACTCTTGTCTATGTTCAATCTAGACAAGCTTTGTGATTCATGTATTCTTACGCATGAATTGATGTTTGATGAAGTCAAATCCAATTCTTTCGGCTAGACTTACAATATATTGGATTTCTTATAATCTAGCGAAGTAATGTCAATGTTTTACCAAACTATTTTGGTGTGATTTTCAAATGAAGACTGAGTATGCTAAACAAATGTTTTGTCGTCAAACGACAGGCACGTGAGGTTGCCACAACTTAAATGTACATACGTTTAAAAGAATGTAGTGTTGATCAACATAGAGTACTATAGGTTAATCACCTAGAAGTGCTCGTAAGTAATATAGAACTTACGAACTTAGTGTCGAGTTGTCCTTTTCAAAGAAAGTATGAAATGCTCAAGGTCTTGGACCGGAATTGATGTTTTACTGAATGTTGTCATTGTAAAACATTTTAAAGAAAAGAGAAGTGCTATTTTGAATTATTGATAGTACATCATAACTATTGTTCAGATATTGAAGATATACGATTTGTATATTTCAACCATGTCATTTAAATGGAATTGTTATACTTGTTGAGCTAGTTATTCTCACTCTTGCTTGAATCATATGAATGCAGCTAAGATCGAACGGACCGAAGGATCCGGAAAAGATAAAGGGAAGGCTAAGGCGAACCTGTAGATTACCTATGTAATAGTATAGGTGAATAATGTTAATATTTGATATTATGACAAGAACAAATGTAACAGTTATAAAGAACTTGGGCAATGGTAAGATAGTTTTGGAATATATATAAGATATATTCATTCTTTTGAGGCATTTTAATTGAATGTTTATGAGAACTGTAGCACCGTATAGCACCATATGTCAGGTTAGAAGATACCCAGATTTGGGGGCGTCACAATACCTTTCATTGAGGCATTGGAACGGATGCCAAGTTATGCAAAGTTTATGAAGGGTATCTTGTCAAGGAAGAAAAGGCTAGAAGATTTTGAGATAGTAGCCTTGACCGAAGAATGTAGTGCAGTGCTTCAACGCAAACTACCTCCGAAGTTGAAAGACCCAAGCAGTTTCACGATACCTTTTTCTATATGGAAGACGTGTTTCAACAAATGTTTGTGTAATCTAGGGGCAAGCATCAACTTGATGCCTCTATCAGTGTTTAATCAGTTGGGATTGTAGGCTCCAAGGCCGAGAAACATTTTATTCCACAGGGTATTGTGGAAGATGTACTGGTTAAAGTAGACAAATTTTATTTCACAGCAGATTTCATCATATTGGACTATGAAGAAGACAAAAGTATACTGATCATTGTTAAAAGACCGTTCTTAGCCATAGGAAGAACATTAATAGATGTTCAAAAAGGTGAATTGACAATGCGAGTTCATCATCAAGAAGTCACCTTCAACATGTTCAGGGCTATGAAATTTCCTACAGACGAAAAGGAATGTTTCAGGAATGATATGGTGGAAAAGGTGTGGAATGATGAAGTAGAAAATTTGGTGGAACATGAACCTTTAAAGAATGCTATTTTGGGAAATTCTGAGATAGAAGATGAGGAGATTACTGAGTTTATTCAAATACTTGACACAACTCCATAATTTAGAAGATTTAAGACTCCTGCTGAGCCATTAAAGATGGTTGGAGAGACATCAGTGAAATTAAAGCCATCTCTTGAGATGCCTCCAGAACTTGAGTTGAAACCACTTCCAGACCATTTGAGGTATGCATTTTTAAATGATAATTAAAAATTACCTGTTATTATTTCTTCTACACTAACATTTGTCCAGGATGAAAAGTTGCTGAGAGTTTAGAGAGATTTCAAATAAGCCATTGGATGGACCATAGCAGATATCAAATGGAATAGCCCATCATTCTACATGCACAAGATCCTACAGGAAGATGAGAGTAAGCCTTCAGTGGAACAATAAGGGAGACTTAATCCAATTATGAAGGAAGTGGTCAAGAAGGAAGTGTTGAAGTGGTTGGATGCAAGAATAATATATCTAATCTTAGACAGCTCGTGGGTGTTCCCGGTATAATGTATGCCGAAGAAAGGGGGAATGACCGTAGTTTCCAAAAATAACAATGCACTAATACCGACCAGAATAGTAATGGGGTGGAGAGTCTTCATGGATTATCGCAGACTTAATAAAGCTACAAGGAAAGATCACTTCCCACTGTCATTCATTGATCAGATGTTGGATAGACTAGCAGGTCATAAGTATTATTGCCTTCTGGATGGATACTCAGGCTATAATCAGATTGTGATAGCTCCAGAAGACTAAGAAAAGATAACTTTCACATGTCCATATGGAAAATTTGCTTTCAGAAGGATGTCTTCCGGGTTTTGCAATGCCCCAACCACATTCCAAAGGTGTATGATGACAATCTTTTTGGTTATGGTGGACCACAATGTGGAAGTTTTTATGGATGACTTGTCAATATTCGGTGATTCGTTTGATTTATGTTTATAAAATTTTGTGATGGTATTGAGGATATGCGTTGAAACGAATTTGGTTTTGAATATATAAAAGTGCCATTTTATGGTACAAAAGGGTATCATTTTGGACCACAAAGTTTCAAAGAAAGGATTAGAGGTGGACAAGGCGAATCTAAAGACCATTGAAAATTTGCCTCCACCAACTTCTATTAAAGGTGTGAACAGTTTTATAGGGCATGTAAGCTTCTAAAGGAGGTTTATTAAAGACTTCTCCACGATAACAAAGCCACTATGCAACTTATTGGAGAAGGATGCACATTTTAAGTTTGATAAAGTATGTCTGTCTGCATTTGAACATTTAAAGAGAAAGGTGCAAAGCCTTGTTTAATCAGGTGGATACTTCTATTGCAAGAATTTGATTTAGAGATGAAGGACAGAAAGGGAACTGAGAATCAAGTGGTGGACCACTTATCTAGACTAGAAAATTCAGGAAGGGATATAGATGACAAGGTCTTTGTGACGCCCCCAAATGTAGTTACTTGAAACCCGAACTTGGTGCTTAGCGATACCATTTCTTTGAGCGGAATAATAATAATAATATAAACATTAAACTTAATTTACATACATCAGAGTTGTCTAATCCCCAGTTTCTCAATCATTACTAAATTACATAACATAATAGATAATAAATATTATTGACTTAATAAAGTCCAAATATTACATAGAATGGCATAGAACTTATTCTGCAACCTTTCTTTTTCCTTTGTTCTTGGTAGAGCCTTCTGGTTGATCACACTTAACAGAAACATTTAAAATTAAGTAAGAATGAGCATTTGAGTGCCCAACAATAAATAACAAATAATAAATGTTAGCTGAAAGAAGTAAATGTTTTCTGTGAATGACACTTCTACATTGAATCAATAGTTGTGAAGTAAGTTGAAGCAACAATAAACAACATAACAATTCGATTTCAAATTTTTGAAACTACGTACCGACTATAAATGGAGATCAGTCGATAGACTATTAACATTGTTTTCTACTTTCAAAAAGGTTAAACAGAACTTCATCAGTAAACCATCATAACTTACAGGCACGGGGGTGATCAGCCCGTTATGCCCTGTATTGATCAATACTACATACCAGAACGATATTTTCGTTCATCATATCCACCTTAGGCACACAAAAGTTTTCAATGTTCGGGATGTTCATACTTAGTCTGGAATCCGAAACAAAACAATTTAGTTGGATACAACAAAGTTCTATCATGTTGAATAATATTTTTAAGTTTATGTCTAGCCGAATTAAATAGCTTAGTTAGTTCTTAAGTCAATGTATACTTATTGGAAAGTAATAATTATATATCAACATGTGATTAAATATAATAATTATCCAAGTGAGGTCACTTGTATAATCATGCTTAGAAATTAGCGAACATAATAAATATCAGGATTGTAGAATAGTACTACATTAATAAACAATGATCGGATAATTTAAGAACTTGTATGAATACAAATGTATGGATACATAACCAATAACAATAGAGAACTTGTATGAAAGTATAGCCTTAGGTGTTCTTGAGCACCAAGAACATTCATACGCCAGTTTCGAGTGACCTAGTTTGACCAAAAATAATTTCTTGTGTAATGTTTTTCTGGGTAAGATAAAGCTTTGATTAGTACTGATGTAGAACTACAAGAATCAACAATAAACAAGTTCATACAATATCATAAACGTAAGTTATAAAGCCTTAAAGTAGTTGTCAGACATGTTCTTTATGTTATGGGCTGCCCAGAAACATGAAGTACCATGGCCGGTCAATGCTATTGATGGCCTTCAATCTTTGAGTCTGTTCATGTTATAGGTGTTCTAGACGTCGGGCTTTGTAAACTAACTAACAGGGTACATGTTTAAAGCACTTAGAAGGTTTACAAATCATCAAGCTGCAAGATCTAAGCCTTAGATCAAGCTGCCAGAGCTGTTCATCATTTTCTGGTTTACATAGAAATGAAGAACAGTTCGTGAGAACTACTTTGGGCTTCCACAACTTGTTGTTCTTATATCATTTTTGTGATCTAATGAGTCCAGTGTGTAGCCAACATATAAATTAAGAGATCCATTATAAAACATCAATATAACAACAAAAGAATCATGAGATATAGGCTGGTCAAACCATGTCAGAGACAAGGTTCATACATTTTTTGGGTTACCCAGAAAATGGTTTTCATAATCGTTTAACCAACTTTGACCAGCCACTTTGTTAATCCTGTTTGTTGTTTTTGTGATCTAAAGGCATTTTTTTGTAGCTAATACAATATACAACAACTTAGATGCAACAAATATAACAAAGTAATGAACAACTAGAAGATTAGATCCCAAGAACATCTTGTCAGATGTTTCTGGACACAATATGGGTTTTTCAGAGAATCGAAAGTCATGGTCGGTCAATGAGGTTTGACCACCCGTAACTTTTATTCTGTACACGATCTGGGATATATTCAAGCTCCAGAGTAAAGCTCACATGACAAACTATAACTACAAACTTTCAAAACACAAAAATTGTTAACGATCAATGATCTATGAGGCCTGACATTCGGTTGTCAGAACAGTTTTTAAAGTTTTCTAGATTTTAGAAATCTTTAATTTCGTGCCTCTAGATGTTATAGATTCACAAAATACCAACCCATATTATTTATTAACACCACATACAACAAGTTTAAACACAAAAATCTAACATCTAACATAGGATTAAAGATTAGATTTCTTGATTAGGGTTCATACTTTACTTGAGTTATGCTTGAATTTGGCTTTTTGATTTGATAAAGATGAACTAGGGACTGGATTTGAGACTAGTTTAGCAATATATTTCATAGGTCTAAAGAGAGAAGGTCTAAGTTAAGTGTTTGTATATAAATGAGGCTTGAATTTGATTTTCTCTCTCTCTCTCTTGATCCTTATATATGATATATATAATGTGTATAGCTGAAGTATATGGCTGATATTTGTTGATTTAAGTCACATAGTCAATCTTGGCTATTCAACAACTCAATATCTTGGTAAGATTTACAAGTAATCTAAAATAAAATGTATAAAAGGGTATTTAGGTTATTTGGCTTACAAATTTAATGGCACAAGTGTAATATCACAAACCCTTAGGGTTTAACCCTAAGGTTTTCAAAATTTTAGTTTTCTAGGATTTCTAATTAGGCCAAAAAAGAAAACTAAATTTTCTAAAAATATAAATTAGGGTTCCCTAATTAGATTATGTTTCCTAATCACAAATATCTTGGAATTTAGATTAAAGATTTATTAATTAGCATTAAGATTGCTTAATTGGCGATTAGGGTTTACAATTAGTAAATTAGGGCTTATAATTTCGAAGTTAGGGTTTCTAATTTAGAAATTAGGGTTTCTGTGACGCCCCCAAATCCGTGTATCATCGATTACATGACTTGGTGCTCACGATATAACATACAACATCATCTATCTAAGTAAACTTTAACAATAATAATAATATTATATTATCCATTACATAAATAGTCGAAACAAAATCCCAAGTCTTTATAACCTTAAAACATATTGGAACTTAGTCTTAGCGTTTATCGCTACATTACACATATGCGGAAATAATTAACTTATTACATAACCATTATCATCACTTCATCTTGGACATTCCCTTGTCATTGACTGATCCCTCAGCCTTCTCACCCTTAACTGAAAGGTTTAAGCAAGAATGAGCACGAATTGCCCAGCAAGTATATACAGAAATTTGAAAACATACATCAGGAGTGAAAGTAGTTGAATAGCTAAGCCTCAACAGTTGAAATGATTGTCAAGTGTTAAATAGGAACATCAAGAATGGAAATTTAAGAATTTTCAATATCATACTAAGGGGTGTAAAATACCCTGAACATATTTTCTTTAATCAAAAATCATCAGACGGTTTAACAATCCAATAGACTGTAAACGGTCTCTGTAAGTACGCCAGGTGATCAGCCCATTGTACCCTACATTGTGCACATGTATTAAGTTTAAAATGCATAAGCATAAATGAGACTATTTACCCGACATCTGTTTTTTTTTCGTTCATTCCGGTTGTTCATCTTAGTAATCATGCGAGACCGCACCAAAGCAATTTGGATTGGTAAACATTTAATAGCTTCGAAAGATTTGTTTTAAATCACTTTTTCCATCAATAATAACTAGCCGAAAACAAAGGCCAGGAACATACTTAGAACAGTTCGATAATGAAATGGAATTTAAACATATGGCAGTTAAAATAATAACTGAATAATCATCGATAAGCTTGCAAGATAATTGAAGTTTGTATGACTTTTCAACGAAGAAACTTGCATGAATAAATAACTAACACAAGTCCAATACTTACCCTTACTGCGATAATATTAGTAAGGATTTAGTAAATACCCAGTAGAAATGAGGGTTAGGAAACATGCCTGATGAGCCTGCTACAATACACGCTAGTAATTAACCTTCACGTAACCTAATTACACGTGTCTCGTTAATCACCATTCATACACAATCTAGTTTGAAGTATAAGGGTCTCCTATTGGATATGCTATAAACATCATAAGAGAATATATTTAGAAAATATATGCCATCCATTTTAGACATCATAGGCAGCCCAAAACAGAACTTAAAAATGCCCAAACATAACAGTTATTACATTTTTTTTCTCAGCTTTACCATATCTCGCTAAAACAGTCATAACTAATTCGTTTTAAAACATTTTTGAGTGATTCTTGCACCCACGCGAAGATAACTTCTGGGGCTACAACTTTCATTCATGGACCATCTTCAAATTCCAAGCACAAAATTCCAAAAAATCCGTGCAAGAAGACTGCACCGAATTTGTTGGACAGATTTGACACAACTACTTTGAAAAGTCATAACTCCCTGCTTCGAAGTCGGAATTAGTCCGTTCCGGAGTCTATGGAAAGCTTATTCAGTGTACTATAATAACCCAAAAGCCCAAAATTTTCTGGAAACTGTAGTTAGCTCTGAATTTTGTCTTTAGGGTCAGTAGTTCATAGTTTTTTTTCGGTTGTTAACATGTTTGCGTACGATTTTCATACCTCACTCAATATAGCTTCGATCCGAATGAAATTTGGACATGTTATACCTCATGCTACATAATATTTTACAAAATTATTACATGCACCAAATGGATTATCTAAGACATGATTTCGAGTGACCAAAAATCCTAAAAAAATCATGCAAACTAGTTTAACTCAACTTTTGAGAAAATCATGATTTTGATTCTAACATGCATGGGTTTGATTCCTATTATCCAGACCACTTCTAATAACATATATATACATGTTACAATAATTCATTTCTCTAACTTTTCATGTCTTGATCAAATTAGCATGTTAGAGACATTTTATCAAATAGATAGCATACATGGCATGATTTCTTGACTTTCTATGAATTAGAGCATGTACTAAACCAGAATTTTCACTATCTACTACCACATATCAGAAACAACCCTAGCATGACATTACAAAGTCAAAACAAACCATCTACCATGTCTATACATTAATTTTCTTACTAGTTTTCTCATAACATAAGAAATGGTTTGAAGCTTACCTTTTGGACGAAATTTCCTCTCGGTTTAATCTTGCTAGAGTCACACCCCTTTGCTTGCTAACTCCTTTGCAACCTCCAGAATTCTTAGGCCACCTAGCACCACTCTCAACTCCCAATATTTTTCTCTCACGTAGAATTTTCTTTGCAAAGTGAAGAAGTAGTTGGGAAGGAAAACATGTATATGAGAGTTGATATAACTTGAGCCCCCTCCTATTCGTAACTCATTCCAGCCATCAATTGCCTTCATTAGTCTAGCTAATTAAATAGGGGAAGTGGGAGTTTGAGAAATTGAAGAGTTTTTTTAAGGAATAAAATGAAATACTCCCTTCTTGGCTATCATAAAATATACGTATGCTCCTCTCTTGTCCCAATTTGATGGTCACCAAGTACCCCAGCTGCTGATCTTGTTAAATGAAAATATTATTTAACCTTATAATCAAATAATAATTTTGACCATTTTGCCCTTCGTAGTCGAATGTGTTCGAAACTTATATCGATTCCTACTAAAGTCGACGTCCCGAACGTCATGGGACTATCCATTTCGTCAAACTCAACTTCAAAATTTCGTAGTTGACTTTTTCCCCAAAAAAGTCAACCAGTTGACTTTGACCAAAAAGTCAACCATGACACATTTTTGTGGTTACAGTCTATCCTGACTAATTTCGACGTTTCGGACTCAAATACGCAAACCGCGTCTCTAAATTCCGTTCCAAACTCAAACTCATATTTGTAAGTCATCCAACGAAATTAGTTAGAATTAATTCCATCCTTAACCAATTTACATAATTGGCCTAACCGTAACAACCATTAATATGCATCTTATCACATAACATATAATAAAAATAAATAATTCATCTAAAAATAATTGTCATCTAAAAATAATTGTCACGTAAGAATTTCACATAAGTTTGTTTATTGAAATTGTTTAATTACATGAAAAATCTAGGATATTACATTCACCCTCCCTTATAAGGATTCCGTCCCCGGAATCATTACACATCAAATAAACAGATTAGGGTAGTTTTTCATCATTTTCTCCTCGAGTTCCCACGTAGCCTCCTCGGCGTTGTGGTTCCTCCATACTACCTTAACAGAAGGTATTATTTTATTTCTTAACACTTGTTCTTTTCTATCAATTATCTGCACTGGAACCTCTTCGTAAGTTAAGTCTTTTTCGAACTGAATGGGTTCATACTCTGTGACATGCTTGTAGTCCTGCTTATATGGTCTTAAGACTGAAATGTGGAATACGTTGTGTATATGTTCTAGCTCCGGAGGTAAAGCTATTTCATAAGCTACCTCACCAACTCGTCTCAAAACTTCAAAGGGTCCTATGAATCTGGGACTAAGTTTTCCCTTCTTCCCAAATCTAATTTTCCCTTTCCAAGGTGATACTTTCAAAAACACATAAGTGCCGACGTTGAAGTCTCGTTGTTGCCGGTGTTGATCAGCATATTTCTTCTGTCGATCCTGAGCCGTCACTAGCCTCGCTCGAATAGTTTTGATCACATCCGCAGTCTGTTGTACCAATTCTGGCCCTAGCAGTTGACGTTCTCCTACTTCATCCCAACACAATGGCGTTCTGCATTTCCTTCCATATAAAGCTTTATAAGGTGGCATCCCGATGCTCACGTGGTAGCTATTGTTGTATGAAAATTCCACTAACGGTAGGTGGTCATCCCAACTCCCTTTGAAATCCATCACACATGCTCTCAGCATGTCCTCTAACATTTGAATAGTTCTCTCGCTCTGCCCATCTGTTTGAGGATGATACGCGGTGCTCAACCTCAGATGTGTTCCCATGCGTTCTTGAAAACTTCTCCAAAAGTTCACTGTGAACCGCGGATCGCGATCTGACACAATTGAAACTAGTACACCGTGTCTGGAAACGATCTCTTTGATATAAAGTTTAGCCAACTGATCCAAGGTATATCTGATCTTGATTGGCAAAAAATGCGCTGACTTGGTCAATCGGTCGACGATCACCCACACTGCATCGTAACCCTTCTGCGTAGTTTGAAGTCCTACCACAAAATCCATCGTGATATGCTCCCACTTCCATTCCAGAATTTCTAACGGTTGAAGTAACCCGCTCAGTTTCTGATGTTCTGCCTTGACCCGTTGGCACGTTAACACTTGCTGACGCACTCTACGACTTCTCTTTTCATATTGGGCCACCAATAATGTTGACAAAGATCCTGATACATTTTTGTGCTTCCTGGATGGATTGAGTAACTTGAACTATGAGCTTCCTGCAAGATTTCTTCCTTTAACTCAGATAACGCTGGCACCCAAATTCTCTCCTCAAATTTTAACAGACCATCACCACCCATGTTGAATTTAAGCTCCTCTCCGTCGGAAATTCTTTTCTTCATTTTCTCACATTCTTCATTACCGCCTTGTTCTTCCTTGATCTTGTCAAATAGAGTCGGACGAACCTCCACTGCGAACAATTTCCCGTCTGGCTCTCTCGGCCTCTTTATCTCTAGCTCCAAACTTGCCATCTCCTTGATTAACTCCTCCTGAGCTGTTAGCATTGCCAATCTACCACTGCCTTTTCTACTTAACGCGTCTGCTACCACGTTCGCTTTCCCCGGATGATACAAAATATCGCAATCGTAATCCTTTATTAGCTCCAACCATCTCCTCTGCCTCATATTTAACTCCTTTTGGGTGAAGATATACTTCAGACTTTTATGGTCCGTGTATATTTCACACTTCACACCATATAAATAGTGCCTCCAGATCTTGAGGGCAAATACTACCGCTGCCAACTCCAGGTCATGGGTAGGATATCCCTTCTCATAATATTTCAACTGGCGCGATGCGTACGCAATAACTTTACCGTGTTGCATAAGCACACAGCCAAGCCCCTTGTGTGACGCATCACTGAAAATCACGAAGTCACCTGTATCGTCTGGTAATGACAACACCGGTGCCTCACTCAATCTCTTCTTGAGTTCTCAAAAACTCTCTTCACACTTCTCAGTCCAGACAAACTTCACCGACTTCTTCGTTAAAATCGTCAATGTTCCTGCTATCTTTGAAAAATCTTGAATGAACCGCCTGTAGTAGCCCGCTAATCCTAAGAAACTTCTTACCTTCGTCGGTGTCTTTGGTTGTTCCCAATTCTGAACTGCTTCCACCTTTGTTGGATCCACAGAGATTCCGTCCTTGTCGATTACGTGTCCTAGAAACTGAACCTTCTCCAACCAGAACTCGCACTTCAAAAATTTTGCATATAATTTATCCCTTCTCAACGCCTCCAATACCAACCTTTAATGTTCAGCATGATCTTCCTGAGTCTTGGAATAGATTAGGATATCATCTATGAACACAACTACGAATTTATCTAAATACTGTTTGAATACTTTATTCATCTTGTCCATAAACGTTGCTAGTGCGTTTATTAACCCGAACGACATTACCAAAAACTTATAGTGACCGTAACGAGTTCTGAACGCTGTCTTAGGTACATCCTCCTTTCTCACCTTCAATTGGTGATACCCCGTCCTCAAATCGATTTTGGAAAAATATTTCGCTCCCTTCAACTGATCAAACAGGACCATCTATCCTAGGTAACGGGTATTTGTTCTTGATCGTCAGCTTGTTTAGCTCTCGATAATCGATGCACAGTCTCATCGACCCGTCCTTCTTCTTTACAAACAACACTGGTGCTCCCCAAGGAGACACACTCGGTTGAATATACTTCCTATCTAACAATTCCTGCAACTGTACCATCAGCTCCTTCAACTCTGCCGGTGCCATTCTATACGGGGATTTCGAGATCGGCGCCGTTCCCGGTATTAAATCTATAACGAATTCTACCTCTCTATCCGGCGGAAGACCTGGAAATTCTTCCGGGAATACATCTGGAAATTCATTCACTACTGGTATTAGTCCCATTTCTAACCCTACTTTCTGAGTATCGACGATATGGGCCAAATAACCTACACATCCCTTTTTTTAGTAACTTCCTCGCTTGCATCATCGTCAGACAACTCAAGAGTCTTGGTGACCTACTCCCATAGAACACTACCTTCGACTGCTCGGGAGTCTTAAGGTTTATACACTTTTTCTGTCAATCTATCACCGCTCCATGGTTAAATAACCAATCCATCCCTAGAATTACATCAAATTCTCCTAGTTGAATTGGGATTAAGTCCACAGGTAACTTAAATCCCCTGATATCTACAACGCAATTCCTATGGACATGGTTAACGGGAATGACTTCCTTATTAGCAACTTCTATGTTCATAGGATATTCTAATTCTTCCTGAGGTAAGTTTAGTCGTTGGGAGAATTCATGCGAAACGAAGGAACAAGTAGCACCCGAATCAAATAATATGTGAGCAGATATATCATTGATCGGAATGATACCTGAACCCACGTCCCTGGATGCAACCGCATCCTGAACCGTCATGTTGAAAGTCCTTGCTATTGGTCGATTCTGAGTTGGTGGTCCACCAATTGTGAGAGTTCCACCGCTTGGTCCCCTCCCTCCATTTCCTCCTGCTGAGTTTTTCTTTGGGCAGCTCCTCACCTGATGATCTAATGCTCCACAGCTGAAACATCCATTTCTCTTCGATGCAGAGCAGTTGGGAGAGATGTGCCCCTCCTGCCCGCAATTGAAACAGACATTTCTCCCTTTTAGACATGCCCCCGAGTGATTCCTTCCACACTCCTTGCACGCCTCAGTCCTCTTCTTTGTTTCCCCTGGTTTGCCCCCAGAGTTTCCAGAGTTGACATTATTGTTGTTGTTGTTATTGTTGTTGCTGTTCCACTTCCTCTTATTTGCACCGTTGCTGCTGCTGCCTTCTCCACGGTTTCCTCCTTCAGTCTTCTTCTTTTTCTCCTTGTTGAACTTCATTAGGGCTTCACTTCCGCCCTCAGCGATTATATCTTTCTCCAGGAGAGTCGCGAAACTATTCGTCTACAGCACTGAAAGTCTGCTGTATAGCCATGGTTTGAGGCCTTGCTCAAACCTCCTCGTCTTTCTCTCCTCAGTGTTGACCTGATGAGGTGTGAACCTCGCCAGCTCGTTAAACTTTGCAGCGTACTGCGGTACCGTCATATCTTCTTATTTCAGCTCCAGGAATCGCATCTTCATGCGACTCTGCATACTAACAGGAAAATAGTTCTCGAAAAAGATTTTCTTGAACCCTTCCCAAGGAATCAAACCTTCTCCAGCTCGGGTCTTATTTGCTTCCCACTAGTAGTTGGCTTCACCTTTCAGCATATACGTGGCAAAGATAGTTTTCTGGTCGTCTCCTACTCGGGCGATAGCGAATACCTTTTTGATTTCCTTAACCCAAGTTTGGGCTTCGATGGGTTCAGTAGTTCCTTTGAACTCAGGTGGTCCCGCGCTTTTGAAGTCTTTAAAGTGTGCCATAGGGGCCACTGGAGGGTTATTGACATTCGGGGTTTGATTTTGAAGTGCCCCTACTAACATGTCTATAAACTGCTGCATAGGGTTCGGTGGTGTAAAACCCCAGATTTTATGAATAAAGAATTAATTTTCTCGAAATAATTTTTTTATATTATGGTGTGAATTTGAGATAATAGTATAGTTGTGGGTAGTATTTATAAATTTTGCAAAGTATGCAAGTTGTTATATTATATTCGATTGGTCAGGAAATATTCTTTGTGTCGGAAAAATATTTGTACGATGGTACAATTATTGGTGGACCCCACAACAGAATTATTGTCGGATTGAGAAAACGACAAAAATATTTTATTGAAAATAACGGCGGAAGTTTTACCGTTGATACTATTGAACTACTGGGTAGTAAAAGTACAGTAATACGCGTTGTTGCATAGTAGCACACGGTATTGATTATTGATATTTATGTGAGAAGTCGCTCAGTTTAATTCAATTATTGTCGATTAATAATATGAATTATTATAGCGATGATGACGTTTTGTTTTATTCGTATTATTAACGTAATAAAACAGAAACATCTTTTTATATAAAACAGAATACTTTATTAAAGTTATTTTATAAATAGAATATATTATATTTTATTATGCATAGTGTCGCATAGTGTTTTGCATAGTATTGCATAGTGTTTGCATAGTAAAAATCTTTTTATATAAATAGAATATATTATATTTTATTTAAAAGATTTTTCTTTAAATATGGACCGTCAGATTAAAGTAAATCAATCTGGACCGTTCATGGATTAGTTACTATGCATTCCATTTTCCTATAAATAGAAGCTCATTCCTTCATTATTTTCTTACGAATTCATTGAAACTCTAGAGAGAGAAATTATAGAGAGAAGCTATAGAGAGAAAATTATAGAAAGAAAGAAGAAGAGTGTTCTGCTACTTCACTACTTCTATATCCAGTTTTTGTTACGGTAAGGGGTGTAATTCTTTCTTCTTGAAGAGAACTTATGTTATTCCATTCTTTATTATTCTGTTGGAATAACCTGTAAAAGTGGCATACCCTGTACATGACCTGTATACGCGGTATACCCTATACTTGGTGAAATCCTTATGTTATTCCATTCATTGTTATTCTGTTGGAATAACCTGTATACGTGGTCTACCCTATACTTGGTGACATTCTTCTATTATTCTGTCTTTATTATTCTGTTGGAATATCCTGTCTGTGCTATACGTTGGACCTGGTTCCATTTACTATTCCGTCTTTACATTTCTGTCGGAATATCCTGTTTGAGCTATACGCCGGACCTGGTTCCATCATTTACTATTCCGCATTTATTATTCTGTTGGAACATCCTGTCGGTGTGAATTTCACCTGACCTGGTTCCGTTATTATTATTCTGCTGGAATAATCTGTTTGTGCGGTCTCTATCGCATGCATGGTGATATCTTTTGTTATTGTATTCGGTATTACTCAGTTGATTAAAATTCTGACTTCTATACTCCATGAAATTAATGGAATATCCTTGATATTTGCGCTTTATCCAGTATCCTTTCATGGAAATATTCTTCTGATCATTCTTGAATTTTACTCTACAAAATAGTATCATGTTGACAATTTGGACGTTAATAATTTCTGGATAAAATAATTCTTGAACTTGTTTTATTGAATTCTTATATCATTGTCATCATCCTCATGTTTATGTTATGTTGAAAGTCAACTGTGGCCTGTAGTGCATAGATGGACTTGGTATGATTATGACCAGGAATTATTCGGTATAATCATGACCATAATATTACAAATGATGTGAAAATTAAAAGTCTTCATTGGCCCGTAGTGCATTGATGGACAGTTTTTGGTATGATTATGGCTATGGATTCTCTTTGGCCGTAGTGTAAGATGAATTGTTTTATGGCATGATCAGGACCGTTGATGAAAACACGATTATCTTTGGCCCGTAGTGCATGGATAATTCGTGGTCGTGATACTAAAGAATATCCTTGGCCTGTAGTGCAGGGATGATTTAATGATGTGGATTATTTATTGAGCTGAGTCTCAGCGATAAAAGTGATGAAAAACTTTTTAAATCATAAAAGATAGTAGATTCAATTCTCTACTTGACTCTTTTAATGGATTGCTTGTTCCGCTGCAGTTAAACTTGATGTCTATTGTATTTTATCAGTTTAACATTGTTGGAGGCTAATGATAATTTATTCTGCATTATCTTAGTCATAATATTTCTTACTGGGCTAGTTGAGCTCACCCTTTCTTTCACTGTTCTCTTCAGGAAATGAGAATATAGCTGGGACAAGTCGGGGAACGGAGTGATGGACCAGAGAATAGTATTAGTAGTCCTCACTATTCTGTTAAATAGTGTGACAATAATTGTATTGAGGACTCCTTTTGAGTTTGTATGATCTCTAGTAGACAATAATTGTATTCAAACTCACAGTTTATGTTTTGTCGTATTGTACACGACAGTTGTATTAGTAAGTTGTATTTAAATTCTGTACCATGTATCTGGCGACCCAAGATAGGTGACGTATACCTAATTTTGGGGGCGTCACAGGTGGATCCCCAGCATTACCGTCTGACCCCTCGGGTGCTTGATGACGTCTTCCTCTAGCCATCTATCTGTTCAAAATGAACTTAATATTATTCTCTCATAATTTACTCTACAATATATAAAATTCGTAAAAACTGAACCATCACATCACATACTTAAATAAAAACATATTTATTTATAAACATAATACTCAAAGTATTTCATCGTTTTATGGCATTACGCCATTTACATCACGTGGCATCAATCACTTGGTAAAAACAGAAACAAAGCTTTTTATTACATAGATAAGCATTTTATTTACTACTAGGAAAAAGTTAATCATAACAACTAAAGACCCCGCCTAATGGCGTCCTTATGCTCCTCATCCGCTATCTCTTTCACCATCTCTCGGCTTATAACCCGGCCAGACCGGTGCTCCTCACGTGGAAAGTGACGCACCCTATGCTGGAACCTTCCATGTGCCGACTTAAACACGTATTTCATCTTGTCTATCTTAACCTTCTTGTCTCTAACTTCTCCCTCCAACTCTCCGGTTAGCTTCTCTGCCCTAACACGATCTCTTCTATCATCTCCCCAGAAAGTGGTAATAATCTGCTTGTCAAGTTGGAGACTCTGAATCCTCGACTCCAACCCATTAATGGTATGTCCCAAGTGGATTCTGATAGCATCCCTCTCATCCTTCAGCCTAACCGACTTCTGGCCTTCAACCCGCAGCTTATCAGCCAGATCCCCATTCCTAATTACCAGGTGCTCCACTAATCCTCCCAGCAAAGCTGCAACTTATTGTTCCCCCCTGATACAGCTCCTCTAACTCATGGACCCTGTCGTCCAGTTTAACGATCCTGTCCATCAACTCATCCAGCATAGTGTCTTCAGGTACCTCCTCGGGGTCCTCCTCGGGCTCCCCTTCCTCTTCTGGATACTCCTCCGGGTCTGACTCAGCTGCTGCCTCAGCTATAGGCTCAGGTACAGCTGTCACTAACTGCTCACTTACTACATGAATATCTCTAACTTCCTCTTCTCCTGACATCCTATAATCAAAACACAAAGCAACTCAATTAGAAAAATAGATATTGATTTTGTTTTTAGAAAATAAATTTGACACTACACGCATAACTCTATGTGAGTTCATCTCCCTATCATCTCCACTAACTCTCTCTAAGGTTATAGCCCAAGGTTCCCCACCTAAGGTTTATAACCTAAGGCTTTGATACCAACTTGTGACGCCCCCAAATCCATGTATCATCGATTACAGGACTTGGTGCTCACGATATAACATACAACATCATCTATCTAAGTAAACTTTAACAATAATAATAATATTATATTATCCATTACATAAATAGTCGAAACAAAATCCCAAGTCTTTATAACCTTAAAACATACTGGAACTTAGTCTTAGCGTTTATCGCTACATTACACATATGCGGAAATAATTAACTTATTGCATAACCATTATCATCACTTCATCTTGGACTTTCCCTTGTCATTGCCTGATCCCTCAGCCTTCTCACCCTTAACTGAAAGGTTTAAGCAAGAATGAGCACGAATTGCCCAGCAAGTATATACAGAAATTTGAAAACATACATCAGGAGTGAAAGTAGTTGAATAGCTAAACCTCAACAGTTGAAATGATTGTCAAGTGTTAAATAGGAACATCAAGAATGGAAATTTAAGAATTTTCAATATCATACTAAGGGGTGTAAAATACCCTGAACATATTTTCTTTAATCAAAAATCATCAGACGGTTTAACAATCCAATAGACTGTAAACGGTCTCTGCAAGTACGCCAGGTGATCAGCCCATTGTACCCTACATTGTGCACATGTATTAAGTTTAAAATGCATAAGCATAAATGAGACTATTTGCTCGAAATCTGTTTTTTTTTTCGTTCATTCGGGTTGTTCATCTTAGTAATCATGCGAGACCGCACCAAAGCAATTTGGATTGGTAAACATTTAATAGCTTCGAAAGATTTGTTTTAAATCACTTTTTCCATCAATAATAACTAGCCAGAAACAAAGGCCAGAAACATACTTAGAACAGTTCGATAATGAAATGGAATTTAAACATATGGCAGTTAAAATAATAACTGAATAATCATCGATAAGCTTGCAAGATAATTGAAGTTTGTATGACTTTTCAACGAAGAAACTTGCACGAATAAATAATTAACACAAGTCCAATACTTACCCTTACTGCGATAATATTAGTAAGGATTTAGTAAATACCCAGTAGAAATGAGGGTTAGGAAACTTGCCTGATGAGCCTGCTACAATACACGCTAGTAATTAACCTTCACGTAACCTAATTACACGTGTCTCGTTAATCACCATTCATACACAATCTAGTTTGAAGTATAAGGGTCTCCTATTGGATATGCTATAAACATCATAAGAGAATATATTTAGAAAATATATGCCATCCATTTTAGACATCATAGGCAGCCCAAAACAGAACTTAAAAATGCCCAAACATAGCAGTTATTACATTTTTTTTCTCAGCTTTACCATATCTCGCTAAAACAGTCATAACTAATTCGTTTTAAAACATTTTTGAGAGATTCTTGCACCCACGCGAAGCTAACTTCTGGGGCTACAACTTTTATTCATGGACCATCTTCAAATTCCAAGCACAAAATTCCAAAAAATCCGTGCAAGAGGACTGCACCGAATTTGTTGGACAGATTTGACACAACTACTTTGAAAAGTCATAACTCCCTGCTCCGAAGTCGGAATTAGTCCGTTCCAGAGTCTATGGAAAGCTTATTCAGTGTACTATAATAACCCAAAAGCCCAAAATTTTCTGGAAACTGTAGTTAGCACCGAATTTTGTACTTTAGGGTCAGTAGTTCATAGTTTTTTTTCGGTTTCTAACATGTTTGCTTACGATTTTCATACCTCACTCAATATAGCTTCGATCCGAATGAAATTTGGACATGTTATACCTCATGCTACATAATATTTTACAAAATTATTACATGCACCAAATGGATTATCTAAGACATTGTGACACCCCCAAAATAGATCCATTCCACCCAACCCATTCTGAGTTGTCAAATACATGGTACAGAAACAACTACAACTTTTACAACCCATAAGCTGTGAGTTTGAATACAAATATTATCATCTAGACAATATCCACATGCAAATAAATCCCCATCATAATTATTGATACATAATTTTACAAAAAATGGTGAGGACTACTAAACAACTCTCTCTATAACCTTCATTCCATACCCCGACTAGTACTCGCTACATTCTCGCCTCCTGAGAAGAAAAATGGAACAACAAGGAAAAAGGTGAGCTCAACTAGCCCAGTAAAGAATATTATGACTAAAATAATGTACAACAAATTATCCTTAGTCTTCAACAGGGAAAAATCTGATAGAATACAATAGACAACAAGTTTTAGATCAACAACTGCAGCGGAAACAACAATTCATTAGAAGAGTTAAGTAGAGAATAAAATCTACTAACATCTATGAATTTAAAAGTCAATCATCAATATTTTATCCCTGTAACATCAATCAATATATATCTCAAATCAAATCAAATATTCATCTTTGCACTACAGGCCAAAGATATTCATCAGTCGGTCATGTTCATCTAAACACCTGTTCATCTTTGCACTACGGGCCAAAGATATTCATCAATTGTTCATGTTCATCTCAACACCTGTACATCTTTGCACTACGGGCCAAAGATATTCATAACAAAATCAACCATCTTTGCACTATAGGCCAAAGATATTCAGTAACACCATCATTTAGGACTGAGGATGATGAAAAATATTTTAAAGAAAACGAATCCAGTGAAACAAAATAACAAGTATTAAGGATTCGTACTTTAAACAGTCCGAGTTCAAAAATACTTCATAAATAATCAAACTGAAGTAAAATTCAAGAATGATCAAAACATAGATCCAAATAAAACTAGTATCCAGAATAGATATTTTGGACAAAAAGAAGAAATTTCATTTTTCGGTGAATAGTGCCGTATTTGTGAATAGTGCCGTATACGTGAATAGTGACGTATACATGAATAGTAACTCCGACACCAAAAGATAGAAATTTCACAAAAAACATCTTCACGCTTCATGAATAGTACTCGTGAATAGTAACTCGTGAATAGTAACTCATGAATAGTAACTCGTGAATAGTAACTCATGAATAGTAACCCCGACATGAAAAAGTTCCAAATTTGATAAAAATTTCCAACCAATAATTCGGCATCATGATATTGAAGAAATAATATCATTTGAAAAGAAAATAACATCCTTTACCTCGAAAGACAGCACTTCTAGTTAAAACACCGGATATAGGCTATGACTTGAACTTGCACAGTATAGCAATACTCAAAGTATACTCAAAATACTCACAAGAATACGCTCGATAATATAGAGAGAGAAAACTTCAGTTTCTGGTGTGATTTTCAATTCTAACCTAAGCACCTATTTATAGGAAATTGCTTAGAACACCAAAGCAGAAAATTTAATAAAATATTATATATTTTTTTAAAAATTCTACGCCCATTCTTCAAATCTGATTTCAGTTCATTAAACACATGCTCCCTTCTAGAATAATAAATAAAAAATGTTTTTCTTATTATAAATATTTAAAACTTTCAAAAATCAATTATTTCGGAGCTTCGAAACTTCAATAATTCATAATAAATAGCCCTTTCTGCCAGAAAATTCGAATCTCGCGAGTTTTTATAGGAAATTCCATTATCTACAACTTTGCAAAAGGAAGTTTTTCCAAATTCCAAACAGAAATTGGCCGAAATCCACAAACGGACGATTTTACAGGCTATAATCAAATTTCAGTCAATAAATAGGGTCCACCGACACATAAAACATGCTTTAAATATTTTTGGTAACAAAAATACTCCTCCTCCACATATACTCATATACCCCACATTCATCGTAAAAATATCACCGTTAATATATTATTAAAATAATATATTTAAATGAATTATTTTATCAGAAAAAGATAAAATATTAATTTTCAATAATTGTCACAATAAAAATTTTCTCCATCTATATCCACATAAAATCAATATTTTCCTCATCATATAAATCAATAATTTAATTATTCACAAATAATATTACAGAATCACAATACTGACAACCAGGCCGTTCCCTAGGAAAGAGGGGGCTTTCCAATAAGAATTTCTTCTTACTGGCGCGCAATTAGGTGACCAAACCTCTCCTTAGACAGAACTTTCTAGACATTGCCAATAATGTTATCTAATAATATTATTCAGATAATATGAATTATTGCTTCGATAATGAAAAATACTGTGTAGTGATAATTATTGAAACAACAGTAATATAAAATATTAATGCAGCAATTATTGAATCAATAACATAAATAATGAACAGTAATTACTGTAACAATTATTGAGTAGTGCCTTCTTACGTAAGAATCAATAATTGGTGCAATACCGTGTGCTACTGTGCAACAACGCGTATTACTGTGTCTTAACCACCGGGTATTCTAACAGTATTAACGGTAACAACTACGCCGTTATTTATAAACAACTTATTTTTGTCGTTTTCTTCATCCAATCGCTTTCCGTTATGGGGCCCATAAAAGACTGCGCCGTCGTACGAATATTCCCCGACAGCAAGAATATTCCACGACCAAACGAATATTCCCCGACAACAATGAATATTTTATCACCACTTGCTTATTTAAAATATTTGCGCATTTTACCCATAACTAACAACATTAATCAAATCCACCCTTACTATTTCAAAATAATAAATAAAGGAAATTCCTTTTTATTTAAAAAAATTTTGGGGTCTTACAACCTCCCCTCCTTATGAAATTTCGTCCTCGAAATTGACGTACCTGGTGTTTCGAAAAGGTAAAGATACCTCGCTTTCATTTCTGCTTCCAACTACAAGGTCATTTCCTTTATAGCATAATTCCTCCACAAAACTTTAACTTGTGGTATAACCTCGGTACATAGGACATGTTCTTTCCTATCCAAGATCTTGACAGGTACCTCCTCGTTCGTTAAGTTTTCGACTATCTCATCCGGTTCTAACTCAATGACGTAGTTCGAGTCGTCCACATCGGTACATAAAAAAAAACGTTATACACACGCGACATACTTGGCGGTAAAACGAGTTTATAGGCCACAGTTCCTATTCGATCGAGAATTTCAAATGGATTAATAAATCGAAGGTTTGAGCTTTGCTCACATCGCCAATTCTCTCTTTTGAAATAACAACTTCTTGCACCTCCTTCTTCAAATTCATCAGCTCCGGTGTGTAGCTTGAACAGTTTTAACTTTGTCGATTAAAGTCGATTATACTCGTATATCATCACGTGGATACCTAGAGTTTTCATCTCCATCTCTATTATTTGTAAATTATACGAAATGGGTCTTTGCCAATATCGCATTCGTACTCGTATACGATCTTCTACTCAACACGTCAGCTACCGCGTTCGCTTTTCTAGGACGACATGGTCAGAACATGTGCTGAAATGAGTCTCCTCTTGAGTTCTTCGAAGCTCTTCCCACATTCCTTGCTCCATTCGAATTTTGTATCTCTACGAGTCA